>OX424496.1:1366409-1816925 GCA_949152395.1 Agrochola litura
AGCGAAGCAACATGGTGACTGATTTTATAGAACGTCAGCACCTTTGTACTCTGTAATTCAATTTAATTGAATGACAATAAAAGGTCAAATATACCTAGCTGGGTTTTTCATTGTTCAACAAGGTTTACATAAATAAGCCAGATCATTTTTTATTTGTACTTTAATACTTCAAGAACATAATCTTACAAGTAAATAAACAGTTCATCTTGTTTTGTACAGATTATGTTCGCTGTCGCTAAATTTACAAGACAATAAGGATTTTTGCGAGAATTATCAGTGCGAGGTCGTGGATCTTACCTCAAGGAAACCTTACAAGTTGACGCAGTTGGAAGTAGATAGGTACCTACCACTGCCTACTGCCGGTGGCGACCTTGAGCCTTGGAACAAGTCCTTTACGTCAAAACACACACACACCCGCACTTTTACATATGTAATGGAAAATTAGTGTTCTTACCAGCGGTTTTTGTGATATCTAAATACAATTTGCGCGACACGTAGATCGTATCGCTGAAAAAATAATTTATCGGAATTGCCATAGAACCTAATTCTGTAAACAAAGAAACTCAACTACCTACACTACTCTAAGTCTTCCATTCAAATGCCATAAAACCAAGCTATAAAACACGAATGAGTACTGACAGAATACAGATGTGTGATGTGATGATGTCTGAAAAGCCAACTTTAAAGATAATGGCTCATTGTTTAATTCCAGGCAGATAATAGAACTGATAAGCATCCTTTGGATGGTTGACGTTACACACCTTTACACTGTTTTAGCCGTGTCTTATGTTTCCGCACGAACTGTAACATTTACCAAAGCACGTGTTAATTTAAATAGGTTAATTACCCAAATACCTACCAATATAGTTACCGGTTACAATTATTGTTACAGTTAGGAATGCGAGACAATCCACTCAATTTAAATTAAACAATTAATCATTTGTGAATAGAATGT
The DNA here is from genome assembly GCA_949152395.1 of Agrochola litura. NCBI lineage: Eukaryota > Metazoa > Arthropoda > Insecta > Lepidoptera > Noctuidae > Agrochola > Agrochola litura. The sequence goes on from OX424496.1 coordinate 1,367,365, forward strand.
TGTTGTTTCAATGTTTGCTGACTCGACCCGAGTTAAAATAACCTGTTGAGTCAAGTCTACAACCTGCCACCTACCGTGGAAAGCTATAGTAGTTCAGTTTCCGTACGTTCGGAATGAGTAATGTGCTACGAGTTACGACGTCACAGCTTCAGCTCTTGTTATTCAAAAACTTTTTGATTGATTCACCGTGTGACCTTGCTAGTCTGAAATCCGTTCAATAGGTGCTGGGCACAATATGACCATTATAAGCACGTTATTTGTGAATTCGTCAGTAAAAAAACCGACCGAGTATCCCAAAAACAGTAATTGAAAAACATGTTTTCCCATACATCGATATACGTCACGGTCAATTATGCAAGTTCTGCAAATGAAGTTTGTAATCGCAAAAAAAATTATTTTTTATTTGATAAAACTACAAATTAACGATTTTCGCACGTTTTCCTTTACCTTTGCTTCTTGCCAAATTTCATGTTTCTAGGTCAACGGGAAATATCTTGTAGTTTTTGATTTATTTTCGAGTATCAAAATATGTCACATAAATGGCTGTTTTTTTTAAAGCGTTGATTTAGAAGCTTGATTTTTTTAAAGCTCCAAGGCACCATAGACCTACGTATTTGATATTAATTTCAACTTGATACCTCCCCGCGTTTCTGAGAAAAAGGGGTTTTGACAGACAGACACGGATAACGAAGTGATCTTATAAGGGTTCCGTTTTTTCCTTTTGAGGTACGGAACCCTAAAAAGATGGAGAGGATCTGCGGTACCCACGGATATCTATGGCGGTACCTAAGTGTACATAGCAGACGTGAACATGTAACACATGGTAAGCGCTAAATGTTGGCATTTCATTTGTCCCAGTTTTAACGTAACCTTCAGAAAAAAAACAAAATTATTTATTTGTCTAAATAAGGTACAGAAGGTTGGTAAAATGTACAAAATTGTTATCTTATTCTGCCTTTAATTTCGGCGTGCAAATATAAAATGAAGTTACATTTTATTTAAATTTATTATTGCTCATAATCATAGTAATTGTACAGATAATTCCATTAAAATTGTATTATTGAATTAAGTAAATGTCGATATAATGAAAAAAAAAACAAGTACCTACCTAAAAATAAAATAAAATAATAATCATAAATGTCAATAATAATCATGTCAATAATGGGAGAGATTCGCCACACAATCATAATAACAATAAGTAATACCTAATTTAGAAAGACCGTGCAATTTACAAAATGTACACTATACATTTTTCAATTAAAAACTTCGTCATATTACTTTTTGGTATTTTATTATAATTTCATGCACATAATTGTATTATGTGCATGAAATTATAATAAAAATGTTAAAATGTTTTTACCTGTTAATGTGAGATTCGTCCTCGGTTGAAATAACTTATTAGTATGTAATAGATCAGCAGAAAGATGTAGATGTAACATCAACTCATCAGTACCTACTCAGACTCACACAATTATAATCAGTCATCTAAAATTCTTCACAGTTACGTACAAATAACACTGACGTAACTGCTTATAATTCTTCCAATACGAGTAAGTACCTACTTTATTTATTTGAAGCTGGTTGTAATCAAATTTTGACGGTAGCAATAGAAACTTCTTCAATTTTCAATATAATCCAAATACCTATTACTTCCGGCGTTGTATGTTGTCTAGTAGATATGGATGTTATCTCGTAGACAGTAGTAGGTAGGTACTTCAACAGATAATATGTTTGGCAGTAATGAATTCGGAAGCACTAAAGATAAAGGTCTTAATTTGCTTATAGTATATTTTCCTGTTACAGAAATTATCCAGTGCTATTCTGATTGAGTATAGCTATTGTCAATTGGTCATAAATACACACTTTTATAGATTTCTTATCTCAATTAAGTAATTTTGATAGTTGTAACTCCATTGATTAGATTTCAATAAGAAAATGGTTATAAATTCAATCACCGAACTTTTAGCAGACGAATTAGTGATTAGGAACTGCCAAGGCTACTTCAATATAACGTCTCTTGAAATCGATGTTGAAATGTTTTACTTTCAGTTAAGAATTCGAAAAGCATTCATAAAGATCTTGACATCAATATTTTCACTGTATCTCAGTAAAATCCGTGTGGGATCCCTTCGTGCTAGAGGGCTCGGTTTACGAGGTGGATTTATGGGGCGTTGCCGCCGCCGGCGCGCCGCAGCGACGTCACTGGGCGCCGGCCTTGGGCCCACAGCCCACAGCCGAGGCATACATCTCACATAACACCCTCCATTATCACTGCACGCGTTCCGGGACTCGCGTGACGTGAATGGGAAAAAAATAGAACCGGTTTTGGCTGAGACTACCCTAACAGTGACGTTATCTTGTAATCAGAAATCAGAAAGCTTTATTTGTGAACATAGGTCAATTAAGTTACACATAGTGTGAGGTGTTATAAATAGGTAGATCCTCCATGTTTTGTCCAGAGGCGTAAAAATATAATTGTTTAAGTTTTAAAATAACAAATTGGTGAAATTATGTCAACTTTCACGTCAGTAATAAAATCAGTATAAATAGGCATATCAAAAAGAAAAAAAATATATACACAATAAATTTCTAAACAGATGTCAAATGTTTAAGTTACATGTCATAATTAATAATGATAATGTCGAACAAAATTTAAGGTCATTAAAACAGGTCAGGTTATTATTATTTCATTATTTCTGCCAGCTATTCGATTTGTCGTAGGAATTGTCGCAATTTGCGTGCAATGTAGGATACATGTAGACCGTTGGAGCGGAAGGTTCTCCTTTCGCACCGGTGTCGATGGACGTGTGACGCGCCACACACCGTCAGTCACCGTGTCACCGAGGTTAGCTGTTCATTGACGAACACGTCGCGTCACGACGGTGGCGTGACATCTGGTACTTCACCATTCATTACGCTAGCCATCAGCATTCATTATAATCAGGTGACGTAGGTTCAATGTTATGTATTAACGTTCCTCTCAATCTTTTTTACTAACGTCATCAAAGTGTTAGTCGGCAGTTTCAAAGAATTTTTAGTCCTTATAAAAATTCCAGGAACTAAATTACAAAACCATTAAGAGCTGTCCCTCAGTGTGCTGGGGTGTGTCGGTATATTAACAAGGCCTGATTAATGGCAGACTAATTGATCGGTGTCTGTGGCGAGCAAACAGGCTGAGCCTTACGTCAGAGCGGCCCACGCTCACCCGCGGTCCCGTTCAACTTGGGAGTTATTGCTGTCTACGACACCCGGCTGCCCTTACTAACCTAGTATACTGTAAGGTAGATCCGTACTGTATACTAGGTTAGTTCCATTAATATTGGTGACTCTCAGCAGCATCACATGTGGAAGTAGATTAGCCGTTTCACTGACAAGACGTTCGAATGGTAAAAACCGCCATACATCTTTGATTGAAGTAACTGAAATCAGAAATGAAGACGTATAAAACAATAAACTGTACTTATTTACCTTATCGGCTACGATTGTTATCGTTAGTGTAGCTATAGCACTACCGAGTAGTATTGCGATTAAGACGTTGCAGCACACAATAAACTGCATTTCATGAAAAGTAATTGTTTGAATTCAATTTTTCAATTAGCATGTGGCTATTTTCGGCTTTGTATCCCCAGCCCTCTTTCGGGAGGATGTCACGTATCACTCAAGGGCGCCTGCGAGGGTTGACTCCTGGCGCTGACACCATGACATCAGTGCACACGTCGCGCCGACACGTGTGATCTCATCACCCAGCCTCCCCTTGGACTGTAACGCGTAGCTACGCAACCAAAGTGTTCCTCCATTGCCAAAAACTCGCGCGATGACGTCACGCCTGTCTTCCGCGGTAAGCAAGGGTTTAGGGTTAGGCAGAAGTGTTTTAGTACACCAATATTTCGTCACGCTCGCATGCTATTACATAACAACATAACTGGCGAGATATGGGTGTACAAAGACTTACGAATTGTAACTTTAGTCTGGGCTTAACTCGACAGTTACTGTGGCCCCAATGCATTATACAAAACTTTTACCTTGATAACTGGTTAATTAGTACAATATTGGTTGGTGACGCAGTGTCGTGAGCTTGCGAAGCCTCTCGTCTGCCCCACTTCAATCTGCGGCCGGTCGCTCCCTCGTTGTGATATTGTTCACAACAGCTAAGATTACGTGCCGCCAATACAGTCGACCGGAGAAAAAATCAATCAGAGTGCGTCTACTACAACTAGGTCATCTGTTTCATCGTATTGGTAGCTGACACTTTGCTTCCGGTCTTCACGTTATACACTTATAACCGCTTGATATATCAATTGACAATCTCATACTTATGTTTAAGTACCTACTTAGTCCCAATGTCCCAATAAGTGGGTTCAAGTGCCTCCTTGACTACTGTCTTGTGACTGTGTTGCTAAACTTGCCGACGTTACAAGTAGGTTAGAGATTAGGTAAAAAAATAGAACAAACGTTATCTAGGGGTCCCTGAAGTTTATTGTTTACGGGCGGAAACTGGTTTCTTACTTTATTATCATTGCGCCTCATTTCTACAGTGTCACGTTAACGATGTCAAAGGTTTTTACAAGCAGTTAAACTTGTCTTGATCGATTTAAATGGCGGTACTTACTTTCTCTGATACGGTGTTCTACGTATACACGATGAATCATGAGTTGCAAGTCGCAGTCGGACTCGGAAGTCGGAATAATAGTGTTGGCAGCTCGGTGTGGGGTCGACAACCGCCGTCTTTGACTAAGGGCTTGCTTGTCACCGTCTATAGGGCACTATGATTCATGTCTACGTAGTTTCTTTAGTGACTGATCATGATCACTAAAGGGCAAAGTCCGCAGTTCATGTCTCGAGCTAACCTTTTTTGTTGACCCAGTTATTTTTATTATTAATCGCTAATGAGCTTTTGGTTCTGTAGCTCAACTTATCGCTCCGCTCGGCAGACTACCGAATCTGCTGGGACTGCGTAGCTCGCTTATCCCATACGAGTACTTGTCAAAGTGACTCATGCTTTTTCTCTTGTGAGTTCATAGGAATGTTATTGTTTTGTATCACTCTTCGATGAAGTGCCAAAATGAAAGATTATTTAGGTGTTTCTGGAAGATTTATTTTTGGTTGATTGCAAATTGTTACGTATGCAAACTACGAGTAATGAAGTATTTATCTGGATTTACATCTCAACAATCGTTGTCATCATTGAGATGTAAATCCGAAGTCAGCAAGTGTCGATTGCCGACTGTGACACACAATAATTGTTTCAATCGCGCCGCATTCCCTTTTATTTATGAATTCTAAATGGTCTAATTGAAATAAATGACTTGACTTTGTCGCGTTTCTTTTAATACCTAGCGGAGTAGCAAACAGTCGCGGTGAGCGGTGAGTACCTAGTGAGTAGTAGGCCTCCGCCCACCGACGTGATTCAGTGTCTATTGAACCGGTTTGTCATACGACACTACCACTACGACCAACAGTACATTAACAACTTGTCCTCGAGCTCAGGAATTTGTCCTCATCTCTTCTGAATAAATATCAGCTTGTTGAGAGCCTACTTATTTACACAATTTTTGTATCTAAAGATGTATTCGTGAGAGAGGGACAGGCTTTGAAAGAAAGAAAGAAATCATTTATTTGCTAATTGCATTGCATTTGCATTTTTTGTTTTTTTTTTATTTTCTTTGCCTATTGAACAGTTGGCTTTCTTTAGCTCATTGTTTTAAATTAGAAACAAAGCAAGGGCTGTAGTCCTGAAGTTAAAAGTTATTTTTACCTTCCGACTTCCAAAAAGGAAGGTTCTATATTATGTACAGTGAAAACAGTTTATAATGACTTCGAAGGGACCGTCGGATTACGGTTTTTATGTTAGTTATAGTCGATAGTCGTTATAACCAAAAACTATGTTAAGGAAACAAAAATGTTGGGACCTCAAAATTTTATCGTAATAACCGGTACAACGTTTTAAGCTAAGTCGTTATAAACAGTTTTCACTGTATGTTTGCAGCGTATTTTTTTTTAAATGTTTGTTCCTCGGTTTTCGTCACTTGTGGATCGATTTTGAAAATTCTTTGATGGGGTAGTTTTTGAGTTAGCTTCAATAATACGTATTTTTTCCACTTAGTCTATATGGACGATTTTATAATAAGTTCCTGTCACTGTTATTTACATAGCAGGTAGTGGTGTTCGAATTTGTATACCACACTAACTAAAAGTGAAAAAAAAAACTTTTTACAAAAAATTATCAACCGACTTCCAAAAAAAAAAAAATTACTACAATGTGAAAAATTACTTTAATTTCGGAAGTCGGTGGCAAAAAGAAAATTCAAAACCAAAGACACCGAATTCCGAAATTAAAGTTATTTTTCAATTTGTAGTGTTTTTTTTTTGGAAGCCGGTTGTATTTTTTGGTTAAATGATATTTTAATAATAATGTAATTTCGCGGGCAGCCATCATCCAAGTAAATGCGGCACTGTAGTAGTGTAGAGTAGATCGTCTAAACGAACTATCTGTAGCAGCAAAAAAGAATGTATCAATATCACGAAACGCATCGACCGTAAACTCTGCTTTACTTCATTATAATAACTTGTGACTCACTCAATTTGGGTTCGTAATTTCACATGAACGGAATAGCGTTATTTGTTCAATGTTATCAAACATTTAATTGTTATGATAATGAAAAGTGAATGGTTAACATGAACGGAATAGCGTTAAAACAATAGCGTAATAGCGTTTGTCCAATGTTATCAAACATTAATTGTTTAGCAAAACCTTGCATTAATTGAACAGCGATATTTTTCATTTATCGTGTAGGGTATGGACAAGGGATTATGTGAAAATGTATACCGTGATAAGTTCACCCCCGCGTGTACGTTTTTTTAAGAAAACATCTAATTTCAATTTTACGTGGTAGAAAAAAAAATAACAGACTTGTTTGTATATAGTGTTTAGCGAAGAGATTAATTTTTCCACCTACTTGTAATACCTAAACATTTTCCTCCACGGAAATTAAACACATTAAAGCAAAATGTTAAATATAAAATAAAAATTGCCAATTAAGTGTGATAGAGCCTATAATCAAAAGTTAAACTAAATTTAATTGTTACATTTTTGCCTGAACCGCTTTTGCAAAAAAACTTTGATTAATTATCTTGCGCTAGTATAAAATGTTAAATTTTGTTGGAGAGCGTATTAAAATATTTAATTAAGTAATATAGTGCAAAAAAAGGAATGTTAACATTTTTGCTTGAAGTACAATTAAATTATTTTTGGAATTTAATTTTCATTTAAATTTCCGTGGAGGAAAATGATTAATTTAAATAATATATATTAGTTTTACCAATTTTTTACAAAATGTAACCAAAGTTTTTCTGTTTACTATTTTGCCTCCATTTTTATTCACAAAATGCGTTTTTGTTTTTTTACTTTGATGCGGCCCTGGAAAATGGTTAATTTTTTATATTATTAGAAGAGCTAAGTTCAAAAACACGATTCAAAAAATAAATCGCTGTTAGGATTTAGTGCTGGGTTCAAACCTAATTTCCCCGGCCTAGGTTGTGTTCCGTGAGAACTGAGAGTCGATGTAAGCTATCGTATATCAAACAAAACATTTGCCACAATAACACAAGCGAGAACATCGTTCTACACCAACAACCATATTTTCTACCTAAAATTCATAGCATGAACGTTCAACTGTGTAATTATTGGGAACTTATGCTTTAAGACAACTCTTTGGTTAATGTAGTCATCATCCAATCAATACCACAGTAAGCCGATACCGGCAAGTATCAACCATTCTGGTCTAGGCCGGCTTATTTTTCTTCCAATTTTGGTTTGTCGATATACGGTCGTTGCCGGTTGGATGTCCTTTAACCATCTCATTTGAGTTCTAGCCTCCCGTCTTTTGGGGTCTTACGGTCTTCTTGCAAAAAGAGTCTTGCACGATGATTTTATTAACACGCTACAATAAAACGTATGTTGTGTTCATTCCCTTCATTAATTTGTATTCAGTCGTATTTTATTTGTTGAAGCTTTGTTTAAATTTTTAAATCTTACTTTTAGCTAACAGCAGCTTCTGTCCAATGTTGTTATTCCTTAAATGTTATGTACACCTATAATTTGTGTATACATTAGCAGTACTATCTTTCATTAATTTTTTATTTTAAATCCAATTGTTTAATGTATATGCTGTTGGTGTTCTTTATACATAAATAAAACAATTTTCCTGTAACCTTTTCCAGCAAACATCCCTCTCAACAAAAGTGGCACAGCGCATGTCGTTCGGTCTGCTGGGCGGCAAGGCGGCGGCGCGCTGCGAGTTCGTGCGCATGAAGGGGCCCAGCGGCAAGGGCCACGCGGAGATGGCTGTCTCGCGGCCCCGCGCCGCCGGCCTGGATACGCCCACCTCCGAGCCCGGCATGTCGGCTACTGACATGTGGGACAGCGACTGGGATGACGATCCCGAGGAGATGTTCATGTATAGGCACCAGGTAACTCAGAGATTGTTCATGCCATAAGCTTCATCATCAACTGCTCTTAGCCATCCCAATTTATTTGGTATCTGCGCAGCACGTCTTTTTCGTCTATAAGTACATATATATATTGGCCGTTAACTTTCTTCTTAATCATACCACGCCAAAAGTTTCACATGATTAGCTAATAAACCACACTAATAAACTGCGATTGCCGAACATCGTCCTGGCGGTGGCGTTATCATTTTGATACGAACGAAAACCGCTTATGAGCATTCTAGGATTCTATAGATAGTGCAATCCACGAAGACGCGCCCCACTCTGCTCCGCTCCGTACTAAAGTACAGCTTACAATACAGTAATCGCGGAGTGGGGCGCGTCTTCGTGGATTGCACTATCTGTAAGATTTAGCAGTGACTGAATTAATCTCAAAATATGTCTCCGTCCGTCATCATCGTGCACATACCCTGGTACCTGTTGCATGTCCCAGCGTCGGCTGAGCGACCCGAGCGCCAACATCCACAACTTCGTGCGCGGCGGGTGGCGCACGCGCGACGCGCGCGACAAGAGTCGCTCGGAGAACGAGGGGCTGGACGCGCTCGGCAGCGGCGTGGCCGAGGTGGAGGCCGGGGACCTGCGCGACGGTACGTGCACACACCTACACTACTACGACAAGAGTCGCTCGGAGAACGAGGGGCTGGACGCGCTCGGCAGCGGCGTGGCCGAGGTGGAGGCCGGGGACCTGCGCGACGGTACGTGCACACACCTACACTACTACGACAAGAGTCGCTCGGAGAACGAGGGGCTGGACGCGCTCGGCAGCGGCGTGGCCGAGGTGGAGGCCGGGGACCTGCGCGACGGTACGTGCACACACCTACACTACTACGACAAGAGTCGCTCGGAGAACGAGGGGCTGGACGCGCTCGGCAGCGGCGTGGCCGAGGTGGAGGCCGGGGACCTGCGCGACGGTACGTGCACACACCTACACTACTACGACAAGAGTCGCTCGGAGAACGAGGGGCTGGACGCGCTCGGCAGCGGCGTGGCCGAGGTGGAGGCCGGGGACCTGCGCGACGGTACGTGCACACACCTACACTACTACGACAAGAGTCGCTCGGAGAACGAGGGGCTGGACGCGCTCGGCAGCGGCGTGGCCGAGGTGGAGGCCGGGGACCTGCGCGACGGTACGTGCACACACCTACACTACTACGACAAGAGTCGCTCGGAGAACGAGGGGCTGGACGCGCTCGGCAGCGGCGTGGCCGAGGTGGAGGCCGGGGACCTGCGCGACGGTACGTGCACACACCTACACTACTACGACAAGAGTCGCTCGGAGAACGAGGGGCTGGACGCGCTCGGCAGCGGCGTGGCCGAGGTGGAGGCCGGGGACCTGCGCGACGGTACGTGCACACACCTACACTACTACGACAAGAGTCGCTCGGAGAACGAGGGGCTGGACGCGCTCGGCAGCGGCGTGGCCGAGGTGGAGGCCGGGGACCTGCGCGACGGTACGTGCACACACCTACACTACTACGACAAGAGTCGCTCGGAGAACGAGGGGCTGGACGCGCTCGGCAGCGGCGTGGCCGAGGTGGAGGCCGGGGACCTGCGCGACGGTACGTGCACACACCTACACTACTACGACAAGAGTCGCTCGGAGAACGAGGGGCTGGACGCGCTCGGCAGCGGCGTGGCCGAGGTGGAGGCCGGGGACCTGCGCGACGGTACGTGCACACACCTACACTACTACGACAAGAGTCGCTCGGAGAACGAGGGGCTGGACGCGCTCGGCAGCGGCGTGGCCGAGGTGGAGGCCGGGGACCTGCGCGACGGTACGTGCACACACCTACACTACTACGACAAGAGTCGCTCGGAGAACGAGGGGCTGGACGCGCTCGGCAGCGGCGTGGCCGAGGTGGAGGCCGGGGACCTGCGCGACGGTACGTGCACACACCTACACTACTACGACAAGAGTCGCTCGGAGAACGAGGGGCTGGACGCGCTCGGCAGCGGCGTGGCCGAGGTGGAGGCCGGGGACCTGCGCGACGGTACGTGCACACACCTACACTACTACGACAAGAGTCGCTCGGAGAACGAGGGGCTGGACGCGCTCGGCAGCGGCGTGGCCGAGGTGGAGGCCGGGGACCTGCGCGACGGTACGTGCACACACCTACACTACTACGACAAGAGTCGCTCGGAGAACGAGGGGCTGGACGCGCTCGGCAGCGGCGTGGCCGAGGTGGAGGCCGGGGACCTGCGCGACGGTACGTGCACACACCTACACTACTACGACAAGAGTCGCTCGGAGAACGAGGGGCTGGACGCGCTCGGCAGCGGCGTGGCCGAGGTGGAGGCCGGGGACCTGCGCGACGGTACGTGCACACACCTACACTACTACGACAAGAGTCGCTCGGAGAACGAGGGGCTGGACGCGCTCGGCAGCGGCGTGGCCGAGGTGGAGGCCGGGGACCTGCGCGACGGTACGTGCACACACCTACACTACTACGACAAGAGTCGCTCGGAGAACGAGGGGCTGGACGCGCTCGGCAGCGGCGTGGCCGAGGTGGAGGCCGGGGACCTGCGCGACGGTACGTGCACACACCTACACTACTACGACAAGAGTCGCTCGGAGAACGAGGGGCTGGACGCGCTCGGCAGCGGCGTGGCCGAGGTGGAGGCCGGGGACCTGCGCGACGGTACGTGCACACACCTACACTACTACGACAAGAGTCGCTCGGAGAACGAGGGGCTGGACGCGCTCGGCAGCGGCGTGGCCGAGGTGGAGGCCGGGGACCTGCGCGACGGTACGTGCACACACCTACACTACTACGACAAGAGTCGCTCGGAGAACGAGGGGCTGGACGCGCTCGGCAGCGGCGTGGCCGAGGTGGAGGCCGGGGACCTGCGCGACGGTACGTGCACACACCTACACTACTACGACAAGAGTCGCTCGGAGAACGAGGGGCTGGACGCGCTCGGCAGCGGCGTGGCCGAGGTGGAGGCCGGGGACCTGCGCGACGGTACGTGCACACACCTACACTACTACGACAAGAGTCGCTCGGAGAACGAGGGGCTGGACGCGCTCGGCAGCGGCGTGGCCGAGGTGGAGGCCGGGGACCTGCGCGACGGTACGTGCACACACCTACACTACTACGACAAGAGTCGCTCGGAGAACGAGGGGCTGGACGCGCTCGGCAGCGGCGTGGCCGAGGTGGAGGCCGGGGACCTGCGCGACGGTACGTGCACACACCTACACTACTACGACAAGAGTCGCTCGGAGAACGAGGGGCTGGACGCGCTCGGCAGCGGCGTGGCCGAGGTGGAGGCCGGGGACCTGCGCGACGGTACGTGCACACACCTACACTACTACGACAAGAGTCGCTCGGAGAACGAGGGGCTGGACGCGCTCGGCAGCGGCGTGGCCGAGGTGGAGGCCGGGGACCTGCGCGACGGTACGTGCACACACCTACACTACTACGACAAGAGTCGCTCGGAGAACGAGGGGCTGGACGCGCTCGGCAGCGGCGTGGCCGAGGTGGAGGCCGGGGACCTGCGCGACGGTACGTGCACACACCTACACTACTACGACAAGAGTCGCTCGGAGAACGAGGGGCTGGACGCGCTCGGCAGCGGCGTGGCCGAGGTGGAGGCCGGGGACCTGCGCGACGGTACGTGCACACACCTACACTACTACGACAAGAGTCGCTCGGAGAACGAGGGGCTGGACGCGCTCGGCAGCGGCGTGGCCGAGGTGGAGGCCGGGGACCTGCGCGACGGTACGTGCACACACCTACACTACTACGACAAGAGTCGCTCGGAGAACGAGGGGCTGGACGCGCTCGGCAGCGGCGTGGCCGAGGTGGAGGCCGGGGACCTGCGCGACGGTACGTGCACACACCTACACTACTACGACAAGAGTCGCTCGGAGAACGAGGGGCTGGACGCGCTCGGCAGCGGCGTGGCCGAGGTGGAGGCCGGGGACCTGCGCGACGGTACGTGCACACACCTACACTACTACGACAAGAGTCGCTCGGAGAACGAGGGGCTGGACGCGCTCGGCAGCGGCGTGGCCGAGGTGGAGGCCGGGGACCTGCGCGACGGTACGTGCACACACCTACACTCTACTGCTACTTTAACTAGGAAAACCGCCCTTCACTGATACGAAAAAAGGCGCTATCAAAATCATGGAAGTGCCATTGATTGTACACAATACACAAGGGCCCGTTACAATTACAATGTTGATAAAGTTTTTACGAAACAAATTTCAAAATTCAAATTCATTTATTTACAACTTATTGGTCCTCGGTAGGTATTATATATTTTAAAACTATTCACACATAACATTGAAGATACTATAAAATCAACAATAAATTAAAATATTCACCTGAAACGCGAAACCTAATGAGCGCTTTGAAGTGATTGTGACACCGCTTGCGCCATCTAGCGGACGATTTAAGAATCAACTACAAGAAGTTTAAGTACCAAAGTTCAACTGAATTCGGCGGAGAAAATGATATATTTTCATGACTATTGTAATAAAACCTGTTACTGCCTTGTATTATAATCATCATTGGTACTGTTAGGATGGTGTTACATGACTTGCTAATTGTTCACGCATATCACCGTAGAGAACCAGCCCGTACTCTGAATACATACACGTTCAATTGGAATACTTTCGATGTCAATGAAGGACTTTAATGGAAATGATTGTACAAATTAATCTGACATTGAGTCGTGTTGTTTATTCTCGGTCAATGATTCGTCCACTTGATCCATATTGAGCCCATGATAATAAATAACTTGCACTCTCACACTTATATTATTTTGTTATTTCAATGTACTCTTTAGTGGATGTACGACACATGAATGCTCATTGTGATTGTTTTAAAAACTGCTTGATTGTTGTATTCGTATTGCTGTCGCTAGTTGTTGTTGTGTTCACATGTCATAGCATGGCTGTAGTCGCTTGTGACATGTGGTGCGGAGCGTGTCGCGTAGTGTCGCTCGGGGCGTGCAGTAGTCGCTCAGTGGGAGGCGTAGTGTCTGGACGTACTGCGGGTAGAATGCGCAGGGCGTTTGTGCGCTTCACTCGGCTCGCACGTCATGTTTGGTGGCGTTTTTAAGTATGGACACTGTCTGCTTTGTATTTCGTATGAAGTGTGGACACCTTCGTATGAAGTACAAGATGATCGATGACGTGGGTAAAAACGACGCGAAATTTGAGCGTAGATCCAGTGAGGTGACGCGGGTGTGTTGTGTGTAGGTAGAGGGTGCGGGGGGCGCGGGGAGGGGCGGGGCAGGCGCGCCAGCCACGCGGCGGCCGGGCGCCGGCCGAGCGAGGCCAGCTCGCCGTGCGGGCCCAGCACGCCGTGCGGGCCCAGCACGCCGTGCGGGCCCGACAGCACGGCCATGCGCGCGCTGTGCGGGCGCGCGGCCGAGGACGTGTCCACGCCGGCGTGCCTGCAGACCGTGAGCGCGCGCCGCCCGCCCGCGCCGCGCGCGTCGCCCGGCCTGCTGCCGCCGCGCCGCACCACGCCCGACGGCACCGCCGTGTACTACTGGTGCGACGTGCCGCGCCGGGACCCAGCCGGTACTCCGCGCACACCACACACCCACACCACTGTGTCCCGACTGCGAATCGGGATACTACTAAATTCTACTATTGTGTACTGGGGACCTCTGATGCATCCGTCGTATGATATAAGAGCGGCCGGCGCGTGTCCCACTGCCGCGGCGTCGCGTGCGTGGCCCGACACCACATCGCCACCACACCCGCAGATCCGTCCACATGACTAGACGCGATCCTCATCTTGAATGCTCATACTCGCCTCACATGCCTTCGTCCCGCAAAATGTTGCCTTTTTGTTATAATTACTTAAAAATTATGAACGCACTTTACATTCATAGAAACATATAGAACGACATCCACATCACAGTATCACCAATTGATTCTTCATGAAACTTATTAGACCTGGATGATATCAAATATACTATCGTTTTCCGCAGAGCTAGACGACGGCGCGTACAACCCGCTGTGGGCGATGCGTGGCTTCACGCAGACGTTCCACCTGTGGAAGGAAGGCAAACGCCAGCAGTCCGCGCCGCTCAACGCGTACCTCACCTACGTCACGCTGCCCTGGTGGACCATCGCCAAAGGTCAGCATCTCACATCTGTCTCTATCAAACCACACCAGAGTGGACCAACTCACACTAGTTATCGTCACATTAAAATACTTTTACGACCACCTGACAGTGTACTACCCAAATTAATATGGTCCTAAGAAAATATAAATCTTTATCTTAAGGGACTCTAGAACATGCTCAAACTTGAATCTCGATTCAAATCTCACAAAATACAGGTCATAGTATACCATAATATGTTGTGGATGTACAGAACTTATAAAATATTGACATCATACATTCTTACAAATAAATAAATAAATCATAATCCGCATATGAAATATACGCTAATCAGTACGTGGTAACATTCCAGACATCCTGGACCACCGCGAGGAGCCGGTGCTGACCTTCTGAGCTGACTGACGACCACGTTTTGTACTCGTATACTATAACGTAGATAATACGCCCTCACGGACCGAGTGCTGCGTACAAGACCGCGACCTAACGCACAACTACCGAACCCTGCCGAGTGTAATGTTATTCTATTTATTTATAAGTCACATTATATCAACTGTGTAGTCGACCTCGTGAATGGTTTTACCACTTTTAACAACAATTCCCAGTAGATTGTAACTTCACCATGGTTGAAAATATGTTATGACATGCAAGTGACACAACCTTAAGCTGGTATAGCGGTTACGAGGCTGACTGCACGTTCAGGGGGCCTATCACCAGCTCATAAAGCAGTATTATTTTAATATTACTTCAGTGTGGGAAAGAGATCAAGCTCTACAGGACGTATAGCTCCATCTCTTTCTCCCACTGAAGTAATATTTAAATAATACTGGTTTATGAGCTAGTGGTTGGCCCCCTGTACTATACTCGCAATGATATTATTAGTAAAGAGACGTAGATAGGTTACCTATTCAACATTCGAACATCAAAAACGGCTCAATGTCACACTATTAGATGATACGTGGAAGTAGGACGCCATGTCGTAATTATCGGGAGCGAAAAAGAGACAAGACGAAGAAAACTTTGCTAATAAGCCAAGTTTTGTCGTGCCACTTGCGTCGTTTTACTTATACATCGTTGGTCAAAACTCACGGCACGGGCTGTCAAAAAAGTAACGTTGGTACGTAAGTACGGCTTTTGATATAATAGCCCTAAGTTATCAAACTAAACTTGCCGACTGTTTTATTACTTCCACTTAACAAGCTATTTGCGTGTACATCGAGCCGATGCGAGAAGGAAGATATTCCACGTTTTTTGTCGATGTGTGAATCGAGTTTTAGGCCCAACTACAGCCACCAATATTAACAATTATTTAGCCTACCACAGTCCACCGGTGGATTTTGACATAGAAGTCTTCCTTAAACGAGGGATTTAAAAAGCTATGCTTCAGGACATTAACGTCTGAAGCCTGAATCAATTGTCCCTGACGAGGGCTTCCTCAATACAACCGTGAATGAACTGTACTACTGCCACAACTATATTAATACATAACCGAAACTTCCAAGTTGAGTGTATCGTGTGTGTGTATCGTGAGGGTGTGACCATTGCCTTATAATCGCGGCGTGTCATTATGAATATTTCGGTGTCGTGTGTCGTGATCATCTCGTACTAACGTAGGCTTGCGCTCTTCACCTGTGATCATTTAAGTTACAACCATATTATAACTTTATAATGATTAGTTTAGATTATCGAGTTCAAAATAAACCGCAAAATATATAAAGTACCTTTAAAGCATTTATTTTAAAATGTTGAGTACAACGTTCGTCAAGATTTGATTAGTTAATAATTACATAGAACAGCCACGTGAATGCTTGTGTATATTTGATTAAATGACCACCAAAGTAACGTTTACGTTTTAAATATTTGCACACACAATTAATTAGTGATGCCACACTTTACACATAACGCACCTTGTGTAGTACTGAGCTGTTACTTGAGCAAGATATTGGTTCAAGCATCTTTTAACATGCCGATCATGGCATACAATGTATAAAATACATAAATGTTGAGTGATTGGTAGAGTTTGACACGTTTATCGTAAATCTATCGAGTTTATATACGTCGTTTTATGAACAATGTGTTATCTACGAACGTAGATATCAAACACATACTGAACAGAACAGCTAAATCAATCGGCGAACGATGTGTTGTTTTTAATTTATATGAACTTATCTGATCACAGGTATAAATCATCTCATTTTAAATATTGCAGTTTTCGTTGTTATTTGTTTTATTATGCACTAGCTTCTGCCCGCGACTTCGCGTGGAAATAGTCACTTTGAGCGTATTTATTTGGATAAGGATTAATATCATGTTTATAAAAACACCTTCGCAAATAATGCATTATTTTGGAACAAATTTGGTTAGCATAAAAAAGGTTAGAGTGAGCCAACCTTAAAAGATAGACATATGCTGTCGCGGACTTTTTTTTTGAACTTTTAAAGGGGAATAATTCTGTCATACATTATTTTTGCGAAACTTTAGCCGCTTACGCAGCGCACGCAGCGGAAGCTCTCTAAAAGGAAAAAAAAAACCCGATTTTGAAACATTCTTCATTGGTGCTCCGCTTCTATTGGTCTTAGGTGATGATATATAGCCTATAGCCTTCCTCGTTAAATGGGCTATCTAACACTGAAATTTTGAAATCGGACCAGTAGTTCCTGAGATTAGCGCGATTAAGCAAACAAACTCTTCAGCTTTATAGTAAAGAAGAAGAAGATAATCAACGATATTCTGAGCGACTGTCACGTTAACAGCAGTTCGCAATACATATCACACCGTTTCGCTTAGCTATGAACACTTCCTATTATTGAAATAGCATTTACAACTACACGAATATTTTAATGAGATTTAGCATATTGTTTATAGTTCAAGACTAATGTCCTATACACACGATACTTTGATAAAATACGTATCTTATTGTGATTTATGATCAGTGTGCATAGGCCTAATATGAGAAGTTTTAAAAGGTGAGTGATTCAAACTATTATTTAGTAAGTTTTGTGTTGTGTATGCTCTAAACGATAGTTGCGATATATATGAGTAACATTCCAGATAGATAGGCCAACAAATTGTCTTATATTCAACATAATTCCTTTATTTGTAATTCATATTATTGTACGGTCAGCAACGCAATGTCAGTTTTGCAACTTTTGTCAAACATCTAAATTGACAAGGTACAGCCTAGTGTTGACTAACAGGACTTTTTGTTAATGTATTTAAAAACAATCTGAAATGCATACCGTTTTCGTTACTGACTGTACGTTGATGAATATTGAAGTATCTACTATTAGTACTGTTACCTCCTACTATACTACAGTAATATGGTATATTTTACGAGACTGGTGAAATTTTCCTGTATCTACAAATCTCTTACTCACAATGATACCATTGTGTTTCCGTGGCCGTGTTTTGTGATGAATGTCTGTCACAATGGTTTAGATTTTAATTTAAAAGTAAGTGTAATTATTATTTGTTAATGAATAAGTAATTTATTTGATTACTTTGTGGACATTTTGTTGTGAACAATAACGTTAAGGGCTGCAGGAAGGCCGAGGAAAATACTCTAGTCATCATTTTATTTGCTAGTCACCACTTAGGATCATAATTTATTTATGAATAGGCTTCAGCCACAATGTAAAATAATTTTAATCGTGTCGTTGAAGCAATTTTAACAAGTCTGTATTTATTTTTAAAAGCTTTAATAATTAAAATTTTATCAATATATTACGCACATCTTCAGAGTTCTTAGCGCCTTTTGTAATACATACATGAAGTTACAACAACAGAGCTTCGTGCTTCGGTAGACAACATTAGTTTGATTTAACTTAACAATGAAGAAAAGAACAATGACATTATTTTTATAATAGCAAAATATATTACCATGTTTATCAAATTAGTTGAAGATATTTTTATATCAAGCATCAAATACCGACGAGTGAATAGTTTCCTTGAATTAATTAATCTACTTTTGTAAGTAATAATACTGGATTTGAAACAAATGTCGGATGATAAACTTTTAACCTATGAGCATGTTTTATACAAAGTTGTGTTAGTGTGAAATATCATATTTTTGTATTAAAAAGTTATAACTCATTATAACATTATGTCTTAAGCCTTAATTAGTGAGAAGTATCATCATTCCAACTACAACAGTGGGTCGTGTACGTGGCTGGATGCATTAGTAACATCGTTCCGTTTTCCTAGACTTGAACGGTGCAAAATTTAGTTGAAATCTTAAAGCGACTCGAAGCGTCTTGCAGCTAGTTCCGTACACGAGCATTATTATGGAACCATAATATTATATTTATCAGAAATGTTTTCAACTAACGAGTCTAATCGAGATAAACGTGCATAGTTTAATATTTGTATGATATGACTGAATTAAATAATTGCAACAGCAGTGTTTTGTTTCGCTCTATCCCTTTAGTCTCGCGGCACGCGTGTTCGTGTGCGTCTGCGCAGTTCTGTGATCTGGGTTAATGGCGGTGAAGCTGTAATCTTAATGTTGTCACGAGGCTTAAAATGTTTGAAATAATTTTACGAAATGAAATAGTGTTCCAAATATTATTGGAAGTGGAACAGATTTGTATTGTTTACAGATAGCTATATCAATGGCTACATTGCATTTGTAGTTCTTTTACCATGCTGTTTATTACTTACAGTTTCCTAATTACGACACTGCTTGTTAGACAGCGGTCTCTGCGCTGGCGGCAATTGACGGGCGGAGTCTGACGCCAAATAATTACAATCACGGGCTCAAAAAAGATAGATGTCACATAGAAATCCACATTGTGACTGCTATCTAATCTTTGCAGTCTAAATAACGGGAGACCTATGACCGTTATGACTATTAGGTATGTCGATATATCTCATAAACAACTAGGATTGATGACCTGCAGATGGCCAGATTGAATAGTCCCAAGATGAAGATGATCAGATCGAAATCGCACGCCAGTGAGGAGGTGCAAGCAATACCAACCTCATTCTTGAGAGGGTGTCCACTTACCTACTGCGCTATCGAAATGTGCTCAATACATTAAGAAATTTTACCTGCAACAAAAGGAATAAATATTTTTATTGTAAATCAAACGAAAATATTTTTTTGAAGAGTGCTGTTGTGATAGCGAAAGGCAAGTGAGAAAATACCTACTTGAAGACTAAAATACGGAAAACTATCTGACCTGTCAGTACAAGTAGGTATTGTCAATTGAACATGAGGTTCTGCTCACCTTACATCTACAGATGCCTACTCACATAAGTAGAGTAATACCTATTATTTGAAGACTAAACTATGACTAACTGGGATTCGTATTAAATCTAGAGTGCAGTAGCTATAATAGTAACTTGAACTGTTTATCTCATCAAGTTTAGCGTATGGTAATTTCATTACAAGATTAAGTCATTCGATTATATCTGTAGGATTCACCAAAGTAAGATATGTTAAAACGACTTCCTTGAACGAGTCCCGTACATTAAGATGGTTGAAAAACGGTGCGAGTAATGATGGTACCGTAGACACTCGTTTTACAACTTCCTCAGCCTTGGTTCGCCGACCCTTCGAAAAGTACGATCCTAATAAAGGACCTCGTCGTACCGGAGGAAGCGTTCAATTAATTATGTAAGACAATAATAGGGTGTGCGTAATCTGAGTGCTGCAAGCGCGGAGTGGGCGCGAAGGTATGCGCACGCGCGGGTAATGAGCGGCGGCCGGAAGACGTCACTTGTCGCGCGGAGATGCCGCCGCTGTCCGCGCCTCACCGCACAGAGGTAGCTGCACCGCAGTACTGAGACACTCCACACTTCCTACATCACTCGCCCACTGCACACACCCGAACTTCGTTTCATCAGGGTCCAACGAGTTAGTAGACCCATGACTCTTGACCACCACAGTAATTCCGTGTAAATGAGGGTGACGTATGAGTGTGCACCAGGCGAAGAATGTGGGTAGTTCAGCGTCGGTGTCATACGTAATTAGTGATTGCAGGCACTCGCACTGCCTGCCGCAGACACTTCGCCAGTGACCAGTGCAACTCCTGGTGCGACCACCGATGGTGAAGCGCCTGGACCTACGGCTCGAGTTTGTGACTGAAGCCCTTCTTACAATAACAGTGCTAGTGTAAGTAAGTAGTAAGGAGTATTGGAATACCGCGCAGGAAGAGACTTCATTTGAAACGCGGAAAGTGAGAGAAGGCGCGATATCCGGTTGAAGTTACATTCGGCTAGGCTGTAAGGTAAGTGAATTTGAACCTCTTCCTGTTCCTTCCCCTGACCCAATTAAACAATAACTTTGATTTTGGAGAAAGTTCTGCATAATTATCAGGTGATATAATGAGTAGTAGGTAGTAAGTAGGTACGTCGTCCTCATATTTACAGAAGTTATGGGTACGCCCTGCCTCAACATCGGACCTTGACCGATGTTGAGGCAGGACAAAGGCGTGCCCGTTACTTGTTAAGACTAACTTAACCTAACAGTTAATTTAGCTGTGGAAAATCATTTTGTAAAAAACAACCGACTTCCAAAAAACACTACAAAGTGAAAAATAACTTTAATTTCGGAAGTCGGTGTCTTTCTTTGGTTTGAAATTTTCGTTTTTTGTCACCGACTTCCGAAATTAAAGTTATTTTTCACTTTGTAGTGTTTTTTGGAAGTCGGTTGTTTTTTTTTGTAAAAAGTTTTTATTTTTCACCTTTTAGTAGTGGTACCTACCCCACAAAAATTCGAAAACCACTACCTGCTATGTAAATAACAGTGACAGGAACTCATCATGTCATCCACATACTAAGTGGGAAAAAGTACGTATTATTGAAGCTAACTCAAAAACTATTGAAGCAAAGTTAATAAAATTTATATGGGACCACCTCGAGAGCATACACTTTCAAACAAAAAAAGAATTTTCAAAATCGGTCCACAATTGACGGAGAAATCGGTGGACATACATAAAAAAAAAAAAGCAAACATACGCGACGAACCTCTCCTCCTTTTTGGAAGTCGGTTAAAAACTTGACCAGCTTGTAAACTGATAATGGATTTAGAGCGTGATGTATGTAACTGACTGAGTTTCCTGTAGTCTGCAGGAATATCGGTCAGTTATTATCACGCCCTTTACTTCTTAATGGGTTTTCCACGTACCTATTAACAAAATTAATTATTCATATGGAAAAATTCAAAGTTACAAAAATAATGCAGCATCGATGAATCAAGCGTGCATGCGTAGTTATAGTTTTATTGAGAGAAATTCCTACCACTTATTATAGAGTTTATTTATTCCTGCCCCACTCCTAAAAAAATGCTGGGTACGCCCGTGCTACTTGTACCTACCTAAAGGTACCCCAAATAGTTGTCTATTTTAAGTTAAACCACGGCCACACTGGCCTACACATAAAATTGCTGCTACTTGCGACTTTAAGGAGGATATGATGCAGCTTCGGGCTTCCTGTAAGAATGAAGACATTAAGCAATTTTATAATGTTTATGAAAAATGAGTGTTTCGTAAACATATGTAATAAATATGGCACGATTTGAGGCGAGGGGTCAGAGATGTGACCCTTTATCTGCGACGCGGGCGGCGAGCGATACCACCGCACTCTGCTGCCGACGCACGCGCTAGCTGGTGAGCTCGCCGTCCTTTGCTAACGGAATATTCTAGCAACAAATACCTCTTCTGTGTTCCAATAGTAATATAGTACAAAAAAATCCCACGTAAACGTACTTCAATAAGCTGCGTTATTGGAAAAGTTTTTCATTTCAACAGCGAAACGTTTCTTTTCATAGGTTTTCTTTGTTTGAAATCATTGTTACTCATTCATTTCCGTTTCCTAACTTGTTTAAGTAAGAAAAATGTGTGTTTTCTTCAGTAGAGTAAGATGTGGCGGTTGTGTGTGGTGTTACTGGTGGCTGCGCAGGCGCAGGCCTGCGAGCTGGCCCCCGGCGGGCCCGCGGGGCCCAAGGCGCCCGGGGACAACTTCTACAGGCTCATCGTCAACGGAGAAATAGAGCGGTATGCGCCCGGGGAGAGATACGTCGGTTAGTATACGTTTAAACCTGCATGCATGTTTCTTATACTTAACCAGAAAAGGAAGTAAGTAATTAGAAAGAATAATCCTTGAGTACAATAAGTATCTATCTAAAGTCTGTAATCATACCTAAATTATAAAATAAAATCAAGCGTTTATCTCACGACAGACATTTCCGCGAACTATTGAAACAGCGAGGTCAAAATGAGGAATAATTACTATCTTGCAGTTGCAGAGCACAAAATAACATGACGCATAATTAGTTGAGTACATCTGCAGATGTTTTAGAGAAAAATTCGCATGCTCAGTTTAATCTATGTGTAAACTGCAGCTACATAATTATGTCAGCAGAACATGATATTTTGTACTCATCGTTGATTGTGCAAAGCGCATGCAATGTTATCACATGACACTTTATGGACTAGTATATGTAGGTATAAATATACATTATGATAATGATAACTGATCCCGGATGACTGATTTTTTATATTGAAATACTTGGAAAATCTTATCACATAAGTGCCTACATACACCTAGGTCAGTAAACTGTAGGTAGGTAGGTACTTTACGTGTGATGTGTGCGGTACAGGTTGGTTTCTCAAAGAAGCTTTTCCTTCCATCAGATTTCAAGATCACCTGAGTTATATAAGAAAGAGAGAATTATTTGGATTCAAATAATAGATTCAGCTGTCTTTAAAAGCTGCAAATTTTATTTGCTTTAATTACAACAACTTAGTTTATACTTTACTAGATTCCGCCAGCGGCTTCGCCCGCGTGATATCCTTATATGTTATAGCCTATGTTACTCAGTGATAAATGTGATAATATATGCATTCTAAATATGCATATAAATCAAACCTTTTCTCTTTATAATATTAGTTTAGACTAATTTAATAATATTCTCTCGGCTGCGGTGAAAAGAAAAACAACCGAACCTAACCTAAAGGCCTAATACACAGTGTCGGCGGCACGGCGCGGGCGTTCGCCTAGCGACACTCCTTTGTTTGGCGGTTCCTTTATGCGGCTTGCCCGGCGGGAATGCCGGCAGCAGTGCCGGCGGCACTGTCTGTAGGAGCCTTAACGTTGCAAATACACAATATTTGAACAAAGATTCAAACAATCTCCCTTTCAGTGACCCTGGTCGGCTCTCGCACCCACGACGTGGTGCAGCAGTTCACCAGGTTCCAGATGAAACTGGACCCACTGGACCCCGCCGCCCCGCGCGTGCCCAGCAAGCAGGGCCAGTTCCAGCTGTTCGCCGACACGCTCACCAAGTTCGACGAGGAGTGCACCAACTCTGTCATCGAGTCCGATGACCTGCCCAAGACTGAGGTGCAGGTCATGTGGAAGGCTCCTCCTACTGGCTCTGGATGTGTGCTGCTCAAGTAATTTCGATTTTTAATAGCTTAAGCGGGTATACAAAAACCTGATTGGCGAGAATAATTTATTTAGAAAAGATGGCGACAAGAATAGTGTTATTGCGGAGCGGCAGACTATCTTGTGACAGACTGTCCTATTTTGTTAATTTCTCGTGTTTTTTTAACCGACTTCAAAAAAAGGAGGAGGTTCTCAATTCGACTGTATTTTGTTTATGTTTGTAACCTCAGAACTTTCGACTGGGTGAACCGATTTTGATGATTCTTTTTTTATTTGAAAGTTGGTGCTTCCCATGTGGTCCCATTTCAATTTGGTCCAGTTCTGACAATGGCATCCATGAGAAAACCATATAAGTCTTAAATTTGCATTAAGTATAAAGTGAAAAATAACTTATATTTCGGAAGTCGGTGTCTTTGGTTTTGTATATTCGTTATTTGGTTGCTTTTTTTTGTCAAAAAGTTTTTTTTTACTATTTTACTGTACAACGCCTTAGATGTATTTAAATCTGTTATATTGTGCGTGTATATATATATTAAATAAATAAATGAAGAAAGATAAAATAGAAATAGACTGAATTTAAAGGGGTTTGACGTCAGCCTAACTCGTAACTCGTGGTTGGCAGGGCGATGGTATACGAAAACGAAAGCCGGTGGTTCGCGGAGGACGGCCAGCTGACCAAGCGCGTGTGCGAGGACACCTCCTTGCAGACCAGCGACTGCTGTGCCTGCGATGACGCCAAATACAAGGTGAGTTTATATACCTACTAACTTTATGCAGCTGGATCCTAATATTTATTTAGAAAATACGATTGAAAACATTTAGGTGAACACTTTAACATATAAAGCCATATGTTTTTTCCAAGATGGTGTTCGAAGGACTCTGGTCTCCACAAACGCACCCGAAGGACTTCCCGGTGCAGACGATGTGGCTGACGCACTTCTCTGACGTCATCGGAGCCACGCACCCCAAGAACTTCAAGTTCTGGGGCGAAGGCGAGATCGCTACTGACGGATTCAGGTAATTCGGGATTGTCCTGGAATGGCTACTAGTGTGTAGGTGTTGTAGGGTTGCTTCACCTGCCTTCATTAGTCGTGTCTGGCGATAGTGGCGGCCTGGTGGGTGACATTTTTATTTTCAGACACGAACTGACATCGTGTTACCTCAATTGCGTTCACATTTAGTTTCTAATGTAATGTGTTATGGATTTCAGAAAAAAAAACCTTCATTGCCTGCACCTAAAGTTTAGTTTCCCGTACAACTTGGATGTTATACTGAAATCAATAGTACATAATAGTAATTCTGTAACTCAACTTAATTTACACTGACATAAAGTTTATATTTGTTTAAAGATAAATTATGTCAGTTGTAATGATGGATTTGCATTGACTTCATACAAATTTGTGTGGTTTTCCCCAGATCCTTAGCGGAGTGGGGCTCCGTAGGGCTCCTAGAGCGCGAGCTCCGGCAGCAGGGCTCCAAGCTGCGCTCCATCGTGAAGGCGCAGGGCCTGTGGCACCCGCGCGTCAACACCAACACCTCCGCCGGCTTCACCACGGACAGGAAGAGGCACTTCCTCTCACTCGCGTCTATGTTTGGTGAGATATTATTTATTACAAACCTAGCTGAACTAATTGACTTTTTTTTGTAAACGAATACTTGTTGCACAGTGTATGCAAAGGCAGGTCTACTAGATAAATAAAACAATTGAACAGCATTTGTCTGGAATTAGTTGCTAAATAATTTAACGGGAAGTTTAACTTGAAAGAGCTTGGAAGTCGGATTTCACATAATAAGATACTAAGCTTTTGGCCGCGGCTTCGTCCGCGTAGAGGATAATTTTCGACCCACGGGATCGTACTAACGGGATAAACTATCCTTTGTTTTAAACCAGGTCATGGTCATCCGTGTGCCAAATTTTATCCAAATCCGTTCAGGTATTAAGGCGTGAAAGGTAACAGACAGAATTCTTTCGCATTATATTATATACAATATGTAAAGAAACCCTGTCCGATCTGAAAGGGGCACATAGGTACTACAGTAACATTATCAAAAAGTTTTATTTTATTATTATTGAAAAAATTAAGTTATTGCCATTTAAAATTCACATTTTTAGTACCAAAATTTCCCCAAATCCATTAAAAATAAGTAAATTATCAACAGGGGTAATAAGTTATAATGACACCGTTAAACGGCGGCCGCCCGCTTTCCATGTAATAACCCGGTAAAATTCCCCAAGGTAAAAAGGTGGTGATTTTTTTTTTTCGATTTTCGTGAAAATTACCACATAAATACTCTCAGTACGATACCTAACAACACCCTCACGGATTGGACAGGGTTTTTTTTACATGTTGTATAATCACACTAATATTATAAAGGCGAAAGTTTGTGTGTATGTTTGTCTCTTCTTCACGCTCAAACGGCTGGACAGATTTGGATGAAATTTGGCACATAGATAGTTTATAACCTGGATTAATACATAGGATACTTTTTATCTCGATACTCCCACGGGATCGAGACTTATGCGGGTGAAACCGCGGGGCGCAAGTAATAAATATTTTTATTAGCCTGTGCTGTCTCACTCCTTGGTAAAGGCCTCCCTCGACTCCAACCCCCTCAAAACGGTAAAAGCTCTCAAAACTGTAAAGGAAAGCATTGTGAGGGAATCGGCATGTCCTAGAACCAAAATTCGAAGACATGTGATATCTACCAACCCGCACTGGGCCCGCGTGGTGAATAAAAGCCCATTTCCTTTCTTTTGTTTTTGGTTTTTTACCTTGTTTTTTATTTTTTCTTTTATTTTTTATTAATGTTTTAAGGTGAAGGTGTTTAGTTTAATTTTTTATTCCTTGTGCGAGTCTCAATAAATACTTTTTCTTTCTTTCTTTCTTTCAGCAGTGGGAACATTATAGGCGCTTATATATAATATTATGAACACTACGGTGGTTGCAGGTCCATCTCCGGACTGGGTGGTGGGCGTGAGCGGCCTGAACCTGTGCCAGAAGGACTGCACGTGGGCCGAGCACAAGGTGGTGGACCTGTTCCCATACGACGCCGGCACTGACAACGGCATCTCTTACATGGTGAGCATACCTTCATGTCAACACATTGTAATACTGTAATACTAAATTTCCAAAAAAAAAAACTAAACTTCCGAAAAAAAAAATACTAAGTTTCCGAAAAGTCAATATGTTGTGCTACAAAAGTTAGTGACAGAAACGAATCGCTGCAAAACCGACTCTGCGTAGTCTTGTCTGCCCTACCCCTAGAGTGTAATTTAAGCCTGAGTAGGCTCGGAGGGGCGAGGCGGCGCTCTATGGAGTAGGTGGTTTTATAACGCTCGCCGCCCGCGGCTGAGGAGCCGGCCAGCAAGCCGAAGCAGCGGTGGTGAGCGTTAAATAAAACCATCTGCGACGATAAGCTCGCGTGAGACCGCCGGAGCCCCGCAGCGCCGGAGCCGTGACAGAAACCATGCCTGCTGCATATTACATGCTCGCTTGCATGCTGCATGCATGGTGTATGCTTGTTTGCATGTTTGAAAAATATTACGTCTGCAAATTCTGTATTGATTTTTCGGAATTTTTAGTATTTTATTCGATCGTTTCTTTATTTGTATTCGCTTAAAAGTTGTTGGAAAATTTGTATTTATAGCAGTAAATTTCATATTTTGAGTATGCTCATATATTTTTTTTTCGGAGCTTTTATTACTACCCGTTAATTAGCCGTGTGCCATGATATCGTATAACTGTCAAAGAATGACAGCTGTAATTTGAATTCACCAACAATTTATGTTGGTAATCTTGCATAACAATTCATTTCCCAGTCGCATAGGAGGATTTTCATAGTGATCTATGTTCATTTATGTGTCGTCTGCGCCTTAGCATTTTTCTCGTTAAAAAATAGTAGATTTACTCACAGAGAACTTTCAATATCTATGGTACGCTGTCACCCCTATTAACTTTTACTAAGGCTCATTTTCATTGGTCGATAGGGCTCGTATGCGGGGTGCGGGTGGTTTCTGTAACGGGCCCGCATTCGGGGAACCGTTTTCATTAGTCGATAGGGAACGATTTCGGTATACGGAGAACCTGCACCGCGCGTTTGGCAGTTGCTGTGATGGCTCATTTTCATTGAGTGTGAGTCACCGCATACTTTTACCGACCGATGAATTTCATAGGTCGCTACGCCCGCTACGTGGACGAACGGTGTAACGAACGCGTTATCGACTTATGACTTTCATTTGTCATAACCCTGCCTGCGGGGAGGCCCCGCATGCTGTATGTCGACCGAGTTCTCGACTAATGAAAATAAGCCATTGATTAATGAACCATGTACATGTGTTGGGGTTTTTATTTTAAATAAATAAATAGACCGTTCCCACCAGAACCATGATGATTTTTCGAACCGATTATATGAACATTGTTTTCATTGGTTTAGATATGCTTCTTTACCTATTTCTTATATTTAATTGTAAAAATTCTACTGGCACTTCCAGTCTCCAAACTCAGAAACGAATCCCCGCGAGAAGATGTACCGCATCACGCCCATGTACCCCGAAGACCCGCGCGCTCCGTTCTACGCGCCCGGAGCCGCCGGCATCCCGCCCATGGCGCGCCTGTACCTCACCAGGGAGAAGCTCATCTCCAGGTCCTGCGACGAGGAGGTGCTGCTGCAGCAGGTGGTCGAGGAGGAGGAGAACACGCAGACTGTTAATAGACGTGAGTGCAGAGAATAATAAATAGTTAGCTAGTCTGTGACGAGGTCTGACGGAAACTAGACGTGCGCCATATTTTTTTAATATTGGTGTTTTTTATCCCAAGTTATTGTATATAAGATGACCAGCTATTGATTGAAATAAATTCATTAAAAAAGTAAAAGCTATGAAAGCTTATTCAAATTAGTCCGTCAATCTACAACTTATCTGGTACTCGTATGCTTCTAGTTGGCCAACTAGCCAACAAACCACAACAGCAATGTAACTACCGTACCACACGGTAGAATTGAATAATTACTTAGTTTATTACCAAAATTATTTCACTTGACGACAAGTTCGATAAATCTCCACCTTGTTGTCAATGAACTATTAATAGTAATATAACGTAACGTAGATAGATATTTTTACCGATTTTGTTCCTATTTCCATTATGTCGTAATCGCTTAAACAGGTTGTCCGGTCTTGTCGCAAATTATGAACATAGGAACTGGGATTTACTCAGGGCCGGATTTAAAGGCGTCGAGGCCCTCGGGCAACCAAGAAGTGGATCCTCGTTTTTTTTTGGAAATGACGAATTTTTGGTCACAGCTTTCAATAATTTATAAACAGGGTGGATTTTTGAGACGGGGTCGTTAATAGGTACCTTAACCGTTGTACCTACAGAAAAACCACCAAGGAGACTGCTTCAGTTTTTGAGAAACTTTGATCTGCAATCACAGATTTTGTAAAAAAAAATTACAGTCAGTAAGAAAATGGGCAATATTCATAAAATCTTTTTTTCATGTCAATCGATCCTGTTTCTTATAAGGATCAAAATACTATCGTACCAGATGAAGTTTGAGTAGGTACTAAAAAAGTCAGAAAACGCAAAAAAAACTTTTCTCATACATTTTGTAGGAAATGAGACTCAACGTTACTTTCATGATGGATAAACTGACGCTGGGTGCTGACATCGAAAAATCTATTTAACTCGGTTTTTGGAACCACAGTAATTCAACGTATTTCATCACCAACAACGTTGGACATAAAAGAAAATGAAAGATGTGAAACTTTGTGAATGTAAACTTTTTTCTCTTTGATATAAAGGATGTATCTAAAAAATAAACAAATTGTGGAGGCCCGGGGCCGGAGCCCCTGTTGCCCTGCCCTAAATCCGGCCCTGGATTTAATTTTCCAATAGTAAGACATCCTATATGTAGCCTATATTTTCCCTTTATACCAACTAATTAGCCACTATCCTCTCCAGCGGAGTGCGCGGTGTCCGAGTGGAGCAGCTGGTCGCAGTGCTCCGTGAGCTGCGGCAAGGGCCTGCGCATGCGCACGCGCGAGTACCGCATGCCGCAGAAGGCGCAGATGTTCGCGTGCGACCGCCAGCTCGTGTCCAAGGAGATGTGCGTGGCCGCCGTGCCCGAGTGCGAGTGAGTACACGGTGGGAGTGCCTATTGCCAAAAATTACGAACTTCACATTAAATATGTAAAGTTCGTCATTTTTGCCCCTTTGGAGACGTGAATTTTCAAAAATTCTTTCTTAGTGCTCACTTTGGTTATATAAGGAACTCTTGTGGAAAGTTTAATGCTTCTCGGACCTAGCGGTTTAGATTGTGCATTGTCAGTGAGTCTATGAACGAATTTAAGATTTTATTAAGTAGGTATATACATTACTAGCTTTTGCCCGCGGCTTCGTCCGCATGTATGTTAGGAAATATCCCACAGGAACGTACTACCGATACCGGGATTAGATACCTAATAGCCGAAGAAAAATTAATTGACTCCTACCGCTGCGCCCGCGTTGCCATCAACCAAAATTATTTTGTTATGCGTAATTTTGAATCTGTGATAGTTTTTAAACCATCTATTAAAATTTACTAAATTAATAAATTAATTTAATTAATAGATTAATTTAATTAATAAATTAATTTAATTAATAGATTAATTTAATTAATAAATTAATTTAATTAATAAATTAATTTAATTTGAAATAACTATTAAATTTTATCAAATTCTGAAAGATAAAAATGATTATTGTGGGTCATTCTTAGAAGATAGACATATGCCATCACGGACTTTTTTGTTGAACTTTTTAAGGTGAATAATACCGTAGAACATAAATTTGATGTATCTTTTTCCGTTAACGCAGCGCACGCCAGTAAAGCTCCCAGTCGGCATGATTTTTTCCGACTTCTTCAACAATAATCGTCAAATTTCAGCCAATTTACACAAAACCTTAATGAATTATACACTAAAACCTTCCGCATGAATCACTCCGTCCATTGTTGAAAACCGTTTGAAAATCCGTTCGGTAGTTTTTGAGTTTATCGCGTTCAGACAGACAGACAGACGCGGTGAGGGACTTTGTTTTATAATATGTAAGGATAAGGATATAGGTGAGCGTTTTGGGGGACTGTCTTACCGTTGCATGCACCCATAAGCACAATTATTTGCGTGAAATAAGTAGTTTTCTAAGAAGAATGTTCGTTCAATGTTACTTAGTTTGTTGTATCTTAGGTGACGGCTAAGTGATGGGTCTTTTTATACCCTCTTGTAATTGTTTTCTCCCTTTCTCCTCTCAGAGGCGACAGCGCGGCCCCGGACGATTCCGACAACAACGCGACGCCCATCGAGGCCAACGACGGCATCTGCAAGACCTCGGAGTGGGGCCCCTGGAGCGAGTGCTCCGTGACGTGCGGCGTCGGCGTCAGCACCAGGAGGAGGCACTTCATCAACCACATGGGCATCAAGAAGTGCCCGCTCGTGAACACTGGTACGTCATCGTTTTCCGGCTAGCGTGTTATGTTATGCTAGTCACACACGTAATGGTTTACTTGCGTTTTAGGTTTGCGCAAGTAAATCGTTAGTGTATTGGAAGAAATTTGCGCAAATTTTCAAGCCCAAATTTTCGCAAGTAAATTGTTACGTGTGTGTGGCTACCAATATTATAGCCAAATACCAACTTGGACGGTCATTAGTTAGTGTAACTGAGAATCAAAAGGAATTTGTTACCGGCCCTAACTTTTTTTGATTCTGTTTGGATTTATTCCCTTTTTTACTGACGACCAGATACGATCAGATTGGTGCTCATGAATTCAGATTATATTTTCGCGCCAGACGTGTGACGTCATTACATGACGCTCTTTTAGAAACGACGGGCAGGATGGATGATCTCTCCACCAGCGCCGTGGTGTAGTCTCAATACTGAACTAACTTCACAAACAACGTTGCTTGCTGTGAAATCTTTCTTATTCCGCACTTATTAGTTCACACAATTCCCGCTAGATGTCGTTACACGCACCTACCCCCATGTTCCTACTCCCCTACACATACTTTATTTTTTTCACAGAGGAGAACCGCAAATGTATGGAGCCACAATGTACCTCGCAGGAATCGGAAGTGTCGGACCCGTCGTGCCCCACGACGGAGTGGGCGGCGTGGTCGCCGTGCTCGGCGTCGTGCGGGCGCGGCGTGCGGTTCCGCATGCGGCTGCTGCTGGTGCCGGCCGACAGGCAGCAGGACTGCGGCGCCAAGGTCGAGCTCATGCAGCAGCGGCCCTGCCAGGAGCGGGACAGCTGTGCCATCGACATGCAGACTGCTAAGCGTGAGTTTTTGTCCAAAACAATTACTCATAATAATGGTTTAAGACAATTAAAAAAAAATAGAATACGATTTTATTTACTTCGAATGAGAAACACTAGTTAAATAAACGTTCCTTGGAACAAGTATCGGAACAGTATGATTGAAGTTAAAAGTAATACAGTAGGTTATTGTTAATCGTTGACTTATCATTATGTTAGTAAAATAAACTATTCTAAAAGACATTAAAAAGTTTAATATTTTTACTTCAAGTAGTTACCTAATCTGCAAAAAAAAGAGAAACTTTGAGTCCATATTACGTATCGAAGTAAAGTTTATATTATAGTTGCTACTTACTATTGAAAGAAAGAAAAAAAAATAAGTTTGCATTATTTTTATTCTATATTATGAATAATTGCCGTTTGTAGTTCGGCATTGATTGTTTTGTAATTCGGCATTGTTAATATTAAAGTTTGGTAAATTGTAAATATTCAAATTAGGCTGAGAATCAGCACTTTTTGGACGACAAAAATTTGAAAATGCCAAAATCGGGGCGCCTTTTACCTACCACCTTCTAGTGTTCTAGCTGGAAAGAAGTGGCGCCGCGCGAATTTTACAGCGCAACCTAATAAAGATCTTATTTCTGCAGGTTTTTCCTAATGGGTGACAGCAACATTATGCTAAATAACTAAAAGATTATAAGGAACATAATACTAGTCGTAACTCGTAAAACACATTCGTAAATAAGTACCTATACGTGTCGCCTTATCGCAGCGATGCTCGTCGGCGCACACGCAGATACATAACAATGCCCCGCGTGCGACTGACGAGCCGCGAACATTTGTTTAACTACAGAGACATACATATTGCGATCATTACACATTTAACAGATTGCTTTGTGATTGAGAGCGCACCGCGCAAGGTTACGTTGTGTAACGGTAAAATGCTAGTCAACTGGCTGCGATTATGGTAAACTTACCTAATTATGTGGCATATCTAACTCGGCGATACCTGTCTGATTGACCCCGGAACGAAATGAGAGGTTCACATATAATAGTTGCTGATTAAAAATCAGCGTGAAAAGAAAATAATCCCTATCGTGAGCGAGATGCAACAATCAACGGTCTTCATAATGTTATTATTGCTGTGTTTAGCGAAAACAGACACATTTCCCAGTACAGCGATGTTAATGAAAACGGCGCGAATTCTGGACGCAAATAAAAATGTAATGTACATCGGCACAAGGTTATCTCTCCGTGAGTTATTGCTTATCATAAAAATTGTACGTGAATGATAATAAATTCGCACTCTTGGGCTGGATCGGGCTTTACATCTGAGTAGGATGAATGAAAAGTATATTGAGATGAAGATAATAACTGTAGATTCAAGTAAACAAAGACAGAATGGTTTTGAGATCAGTGACGACTTGTAAAAAATCTGCTAATCAATCATCATAGATAATTCTGCAACAAAGCGAATACTTGCTTGGAACAGCTGTTATCAGTACCTAAGAAACGTAAACTAATGGGTTAAAGTAAACTCAATATTCTTGTCGAGTTGCTGCACAAACTAACACAAAGTGACTGTCTTTGTGCCCGTCTTCACCTTCACTAAGTGACATTTAAATTAATCCCTAAATAAAAGTGCACTGTTGGATTTTAACGCTGAGAGTTGAAAATCCAACAGTGCACTTTTTTTAGAGATTAATTTAAGTGTCACTTAGCTGTCGGTGAAAACGGGCATAAGACCACCAATAACACTGCATTACATAACAGGACAAGTAAATATGAAAACTGCAAGAAAAAGCTTTGGAGAGTGAATGACGCGAATCTGTTCTGTATAATGACGTTCAAAACTACAATGTAAACGTGTTAATCAGATGTGAATGTTTGAGTACCAGTTCCGTCCCGCAGGTATCTGCATGGAGGAGGCGGAGCCGGGCCCGTGCCGCGGCCTGTACCAGCGCTGGACGTTCATGGCGCAGAAGGGCATGTGTGTGCCCTTCGCGTACGGCGGCTGTCGCGGGAACCAGAACAACTTCATCACGCAGGAAGACTGCACCAGCACCTGCAGCGTTGTACTAGGTGAGCGCACTAGCTTCGCCATCCACACACAAGGAAAAGGATTTGATGACCCTGAGTTTAGGAATCGAGGCTGATGATGCGGAATCGAAACCAATCTGCCTAGCTTTTTCCCAACTATGTTGGGGTCGGCTTCCAGTCTAACCGGATGCATGAAACTATCAATTATTTCGTAAACAGAAAAGAGTGAAGAGTGGAAATAATATAATTTTGTTATTTTTTTTCGTAATTTTCGACTCTTCTTACTTTTTTTTTTGCAAAATATAACATACATAGGTAAGTCATTTAATGTAATATTAGAAAAAAAAAGAGTTAATCAATCTACCTAGCCTTTTCCCAACTATGTTGGGGTCGGCTAGCAGGCTAACCGGATGCAGCTGAATACCAGTATTTTACATGGAGCGACTGCCTATCTCACCTCCACAACCCAATAACTGGGTAATACGATACCCCTTGGTAAAACTGGTTGGCTTCTAACCAATGACAGTCGAGACCAACGGCTTAACGTGCTTTCCGAGGCACGGAGGAGTCTCGGTATGTTAAGATGATCATCCATCCACGGACCAACCCCGGCAAACCTGATGGATCGATCCGTCCGGCTGTTATTACTTAGCCACGAGCTCCTCATGCGGAATCGAAACCGATATGCACCAATCTGAGTTTATTCAATTACATATTTCATACTCGGACCCGTTACAAATATTAAAACGCGGTCGGTCATTTGATATTATACTTGCACTTCGTCATGGCAGGTTAACACTAATTGGATTATAAAATCGTTGCCTCTGATCCATTAGCTTAATTTATATAGATACACGACACGTGTTTCATTTGTCCCATAGAAAAATATTATCATACATTATTATCACAGTGTAAGTTAAGTTAATTTATTGAGTGTGGTTAGCATAACCAGCTGAAATCTATTAATCTACAGCAAAACGTGGGTTTAATAGTGAATCTCTGCTGTATTTAGAGTATTCAATAACGCACTAGCATCACAACAAACCTACGCTGGCTGCATACGGACAAGCCCAAACGCGGGTAATTCGTATAATTACCCCGACCCACTCCACTACCCTATTTGTATGAAACAGAGATTTGTGGTGACAATGATTAATTCCTTCGCGGATTCCGATGGCGGACACAAAACATTGGAGAGTGTGCCGCGACTGGGACACTAATACACCACGAGCACGTAATAGCGCAGTGGGTTGATGGGTGTCCGCGGATCTGACGTCATCCCCGCCTGTCCCCCAGTGACGTCACTATCATGTTACTACGTCATGATTTGTGATAGTTGTTTGTATTGACATGTTCGGGCCGCTCGCGTCCCTACCGCTAGCAATAAAATCCATTTCGTTCTAGTTTGAAATCGTTCAGCCTTGAGTCGGTCAAGTTTTGTAAATAGTTCCGTAGCTTAAGTTTTCGTGTAACTACGTCAACTTGCTTTCATGTCGTAAGCTGTATTTCCAAAACCCTATCATTAGTGGCCAGAATATCGTACATTAGGCATCATTTGAAAAGCTCGCAATACATTTAGAGGTAGCGGTGTCACTGTGCCTGTTATAATGTAGTTGCAATGTTTGGTGTCCGTGGACAAAGCGCTTTGTTTGAAGAAAAATATGACACAAACTCAAGTCAACATTTATCCGTTGAATGAACGGTATTCGGCAATAATTTAGTCGCTAACGGTGCGTGTGTACACACGAGCAAAATTTTAATTTTCTTATGTTAATTAGTTTTTAACTTCGGGTACTTTAAGATCAACATCATGTCCACGTCCGTTAACGTCCACTAGCATAACTGCATAACACAACGCTAAGTAGTTTACATAATATAAAAAAATAACTTGGTTATGCAGACGTAGGTCCAAGATGAATACCTATTCTAAGTTTGAGAAGTAGGACCAAGCGGTATTCCGCAAAAATTTTAAGCTTAGTCGTACACTTACAGTCTTCTGCTAATTAACGTGTTGAACTGCAGGTATTTACAAATTAACATCATTAGGCTTCCTCTACATGACACTGGAGCCGGTGCCGGACCGCATGATGAAAAGTTTCAGAACGTCTCAGAATGAAAAATATGTAAAATGTACACGGCGGGCGGCGCGGCGCATGGGCGTATACACAAACATGCGTGCGGCTCCGGCGTCAAGTACAGAAAGCCTGACGAGATGTAGTTTCCACAATATATAATAAAAAGACTTAGCTTAACAGAAGTAGGTCTGAGAGGAAGAGCTATCCTATGATGAAGAAGGTTTATCCGATTTAACCAAGCATCTTCGATCAATCCTCCCCAAATCAAACTCAACAGGTAGGTACGTTACGGAAGCATTAAGATAATGTTTTATTAATCCAAACATCTTAGCTAATAATATCGGTTGTGAATGATGACAGTTATGTCCCCGGCGTCAGTCACAGCTCCGCTGGCGTCGCGCCAGGCTTGACTCAGTCGCCAGGTGCTTCCCACCTCTCCAGCGCATTACATCGACACCACGAGATCTGCTGACACCCCTTGTGTACGGTCGTTCACTCGCCATTATATTCCAACTCCGGAAAATTGGTATTCATAATAATGTACATTTGTATGGCAAATAATCTGGCAGTGATCGTATATCAGTTCTGTGTATGAAGCTGTCGGATTATTGTAATTGTAATTTACGATCGCAGTGGGCGGCATTTTAAGAGCAATTTCTCGAGTTACTAAGATCCGAACGATTTGAAACACGACTAGCTCCAACAAAGATATAAACTGCAAGCATAAAGAACGGATTTAAAAATGAATACTTGCTTAAAACGTTTTCGCTTGTAAACATTTTTTTTTATTTTTTTTTTTTAAACATAGAAACAAACCGTCGAACGCGAGTCAACAAAGCGAACACGCCGCGCGACGTGCGAGTATGTAAAGACGGATTTTACGAGTGACGGGCACAAGGCTGCTCGCTTGATTAGGTGTCTCAAATCTGTGTCTACTACCTACACGCGTGACCACGGTTATCTGTGTGTAGCACCCCCAGACGATGACGTCAGGAACACGTCACCTCCTGATGAGTGACGTCACAAACCAGGAACAACTTCGAGTCCGTACTGTTTACGATGCTCGTAAAAGAATACATCTTTAAAGATAAATTCTTTGTTTCTTGTGATTGTTGATGTTAATTTTGGACATTATGTCACTGTAGAGCAGAAAAAATTATGGCAGACTGGGCACATTGGTCGAGGTTTCGTGTGAAAACAACAATGTTTATTTTTGAATATTAGGTATATTGTTGTATACTCACTAAACTTAGTAACGAACGCTATTTATACATTATTTTCAATTTCACACAAACTAATTAATATAAGTACACACATTATTAATTTTGTAGGTACAGTACCGACCAAAAGTCCATGAGCAATCTCACAAAGCAATAGACTGACGCTTCGGTTTGACTTACGACCTTCTTCTATAAGTTGTAACAATACTGTAGACACGCACATTACACACACACACTCACTTTCTCTGCAACCAATGACTAGTTCAATAATCATCATTCGTTTTTAGTTTCATTCGTCTTGTTCACATAAATATTAAAGTTTAGCAGGTAGACCACAAAAAACTAAGTAAATTATTTCGATTTCTGTGGGGTAGATGCAGTTTGTTATGAGTATTTAATTAATAGAACTTTTTTGGTTCGTGGATAATATTGGTGACGAGTATTTAGCGCAGTGTTGTGGTTATTATTATCAAAAAGCAGGCATAAAATATATTGAAGAGATCGGATCAGATCAGAGAATATTATTGCGCTGCGTAAAAGTGAAGTGAATATCTAATGAAACCGGACTAAGTGTGAGTGTTATCATTTATATATTTCATATTTTACTAAACATAAATCTTAATCAAGGGTATTGTTGATAGAACAGAGGTATTGTTGAGACAGAAGATGCCTTTAAAGTTTTAAATTCATTGTGAGGTTTAATTCGATTAGTGAATAATAAATAATAAGGTATTATGTGTAATAAAAACAATGTTTTTCTTTGTTCTAGAGAAATACTGTGAGGGTTAAGAGATATGAGGAAGGGGCTTATTATCGAGTAGCAGCGACGTCAAATGGTGAATGAAACAAATGGTTTCATACCAACGAGATATTTTGCTGAATTATTAAAAACACGTCATTATGAACCGTTCGCCGTGCACTCTGAAGGCTTGCATCACTGAAGACCAGCTAGAAAATCGTTTTTGACCTTAAAATATTGACCGTACCAACTTAATAAACAACAGATTCGTTATTGCATGAATTTATGGTAACGAATTTTTTAAGCACGTTTCAATAGGGTGTTTGTCGTATTTCTTGCAGATATACTGTAATTGTTTAATATTATTTTAGTAATAGTATTATTTTAGGATTAAAGAGGTTTAGTTTCAATCTTCTTTTCGTAAAGAAAATGAATACTTAAGCTTTAACCTCAATAACAACCAATATTTACTAAAGTCAAATAAAATGTAAAATAATTAATACAAATAAAATATAAACAAACTGCCCATATTTAACCTTAAAATTACCTATTCTGTAAGTAGTTTTTTACATTTTAAGTAGTCTAATATTCTTATTTATTACTTAATTACTTCGACCATGATCAAAGCTTAATGTTTATGGTGAAAAAATCCATTAAAAATTTAAAATATTTCATAATTTAAATATGTCAAAATAATACAAACTGCTTCTAGTTTCTTGACATCTATTTCACATCTTATTCAGCTGAAGTAATGATAAATAATTGTAGCAGTGTGTTAACTTATGTAAAATAAATATAACGAATAAACATATTTTTTTAATTTTGTTATCATATATCACGCATTTTTTATTCTAAAACCTTTATTGCAATAACAACATAAAAAAGCAGCCATATTTAAAAAATATTATTATCGAAAACAAAAATAATAATATTTGCAAAAAACCGCACTGTGTTTTACGAGATTAGAACCTGAGGCAGTTTGAATTCCATACCAACGCTTAACGCTTCCTGCTATCTGCACTTGTTAAGTTACTATCGAATTTTAGCAATGCCATTAACTGGTCAAGTTCACGCGCATAGTGCGTGTGTGCTAGCATGTTTAAAGCGACGGAAATATATTGTTGTTTCGTGTAGAACAAAACTGCGTTATCTGTGGTGTGTGTATCGTGTTGCTTACACATACAAATGTACGAGCTATACCGCGTGTTCACAGCAATATGACTCTTAGCGTGCTCATGCACTTTTGAGCGCTTACTGTACGTATGAATTTCTTAATTATCTTTGCTTTCGGCAGCAGGCCTGCGTAGAGTTGTGACAATTATCGTTTTTGCAAGAGGCGATAGTCGTAATATTTATTTATTGTATAAAACAAAGTCGTTTTTCCTGCTGTCTGTGTGCACGATTGATGAAAACCGCATCAGATGCGGTTTTCATAAAAAAGCAAATGGCGTGCGTCGCAAAATTCGAAAATGGCTCGACCGATTGTGATGAAACTTTGGTAAGTTGTTGTGTACGCGCCGGAGAAGGTACATAAACTACAAAAAAAAAACGAGAGTAGTAAAAGAGTTCCGTAGTTGAGGTGAATTTATCCCAATAACAAACTTAACTTTGTAGTTGAAAAACATGTTTCCTTAAGAAATGTATTGGAGAACATGTTTTTGCAACCGCAAATGTAAGTTAGTCGATTATTACTCGTTAACTTGTAAAGCCTACTTAGCTATGATAGTTTTCCTTTTAATTTCGTTATATATACTACTGCCGTGAATTTTTTCACATATCCAAAATCAACCATTTAGTTGGCAGAGGGGAATACACTTGATTCTAACAAAAAATTGCATTTCAAAGCTTAATATTTCAAAAATGGATCCCTGAATTCAAAAGTAGTTTTCATAAACTCACAATATTTTTGAACGACCTTTCCAACGACACCCCATACTATGGGACAGATGAGAAAAAAACATCATCCCCACTTTACACGCAGGGAGGTACCTTAAAAAAAACATGATTTTATTTTACCACTTTGTCGGCGTGATTAATATGTATACCCATACCAAATTGCAGCTTTCTAGTACTAAGAGTCTCTGAGCTAAGCTGCGGATAGACAGACAGACAGACGGACATAGCGAAACTATAAGGGTTCCTTGTTTACTACGGTACCCTAAAAAAATTATGAAAAAGGCATTGCAACGCATGCCGGGCATCTCGATGTTGTGTCAACTCGTAACAACCGTACTAAGCAGGGGCGGGTCGCTACTACCTCAAGTAATATTAACCAATAAGATAGTACTACGGCTGTCGGCTACTTCATGTGCATTACTGCTGCTATTGGCGGAAACGGGAACGAATGTTAAAGTTGTTTCCTTTTAAACGATAGCGTGTCGAAGACAACTTCAGTAATTACTTAATTGTGTTTAAAGAAGTAATGTTTTAAGCTACATGTTGAGTTTCTTGAGCAACAATCGTTCATAGTATAGTCCGTGCAATCCACGACGACGCGCCCCACTCCGCGATTACTGTACTGTAACCTGAACTCTAGTACGGCGCGGAGCGGAGTGGGGCGCGTCTTCGTGGATTGCGTGGCCAAAACGGTGAAAACCAAACCACCAAAATATCAGCCAAGAGCGAGTCGTATTCGCGCAATGAGGGGTCCGCTTCTACTTTGCAACACCTATGAGTTACCGAGATAGAGCCACACAAAGTGACTACCAAACTACAAACAAAGAACCGAACCTATTTGCCTACTAATTACACTATAGGTCATCAAAAATGTACATCATCTTCCTGCCCCTGTTACTTGGGGTCGGCGCTACACGTTTTCTTGTTCCACTTTCCCCTGTCAACCCTCACACTATCATTCACTCCCTTCTCTTCCATATCATTCCTCACACAATCAATCCAGCTTTTTTTTGGTCTTCCTCTCCCGCTCCATCCATCAACATTTATATTCATCACTCTTTTAGTCACATGCGTTTCCTCTCTCCTCATCACATGCCCATACCAGGCCAAACGATTTCCTTTCAACTTTTCAGTCACTGGCGCCACTTTTAAACTTCCCCTTAAATACTCATTTCTTACGAGTACTTTATCCATTTTCGTCACGCCACACATCCATCTCAACATTCTCATCTCCGCTACATGCAATCTTTTTTCATCCGTCTTCTTCACGGCCGAGCATTCCGATCTATACAGTACGACAGGCCTTATGACGAACTTGTAGATTTTCCCCTTTAACTTGAGGAGCATCCGTGGGTCGCAAGTGGTTCCGGAGACCTATCGGAGGCAATGGGCGTTCCTCAAGGTTCGATATTGGGTCCATTCCTCTTTTTAGTTTACATTAATGATTTACCCCAATTACTTCAAAATCAACCGAAGATGGTGTTATTTGCAGATGACACATCATTAATCTTTAAAATAAACCGACGGTCACAAAATCTTGACGACGTGAATAGCTCTATTCTGCAAGTCCAAGATTGGTTTACGGTAAATAATCTGGTACTTAATAAAAAAAAAACCAAATGCATTAGATTTAAATTACCTAATGTTAAAAGTAGCGAATGTGACATCATATTGAATGGAGAAAAACTGGAATTTATTAATCAAACAGTTTTCCTAGGAATCACGCTAGACGAGAAATTACAATGGGGACCTCATATAACATCTCTTGCGGGGCGGTTAAGCTCGGCCGCTTATGCTGTTAGAAAGATAAGACAGTTAACAGATGTGGAAACCGCGCGTTTGGTCTATTTTAGCTACTTTCACAGCATTATGTCGTATGGCATTTTACTGTGGGGTCGGGCTGCTGACATTGAATCCATCTTTATTTTGCAAAAGAGAGCTGTCAGAGCCATTTATAATCTACGTCGCCGCGAATCTCTCAGGGAACTTTTTAAAAGGATTAATATTATGACGGTACCTTGCCAATTCATCTATGAAAATATTATGTTTGTAAGGAAAAATCCACATCTCTTTAATAAAATAAGTGATAGACATAATTTTAATACTAGAAATAAAGATAAACTAGATCAACCATTTTACAGATTATCTAAAGTACATACATCTTTTATGGGGTACTGTGTTAAATGTTACAACAAAATACCTTGTGACATATTGCAATTAAATGAAAGAAAATTTAAAACTCATATCAAAAGTGCACTTTGTAAACAAGCATATTACAAATTAGAGGATTATATCCAGGATAAGAGTGCTTGGAAACATGCTGGTCCTGCTCCATAGGACAATTTAGAATCAAGACAAAATCAAACTGGTTGCTAATTTAATTGTAAAATTGATTATTTTGTGTTTTATGACATTGATTTAACATTCTGTGATTACTTTCTCACACACTGACTTATTAATTACAAAATTTTAGGAAAATCGTCTACTTTTACAATGTTTGTAAATATGTGAGCACCATGTATCTATCACATATTAAATTATCTGTCGTTGCTTCATTTTTAATTCTTTTTACCTATTGTGGTATAGTAATTTTATTCTAGGTGCATCGTCTTCACATATAATTATTTAACTAATGTACGTACCTATACAAACTATTGTAAAACATTTTAAAAGAGTAACGGTGGAGTTTCTTGCCCATTCTTCTCCATACGAAAACTACCTTTTGGAAGGGGCGACTAGAATCATTTTTAATATTTTGTAAATTTCGACGTTCAAAAGTGCCATACATGGGCCTATTTGAAATAAATGATTTGACTTTGACTTTGACTATCGCCATTTCATCCGTCGCCAGGTCATCAAAAATGTACGTGTTACTAATTTCCATTCATTAGTCAAGTTAATCGAACCAAGACAATTTTCCGATGGTGTCGCGACAACGGAGAATACATTATTTTCCTGACGTTCGTGCTACTGATTGCTCATGGTTTTGACAGGTAACGACTTAGCAATCGTTTCTCACACATTTACTAACAATTGTAGTAAATAATGTTCTCTATTGCTAGTAAATAATAACAGCCGACATAACAATACAGACTTAACGATACATTTATCATTTCAGACGCACTAATGTGGAAATAACTAGCCATATTTTGTCGCTTGAACTGTTAGTAACAATAAGTGACTAATCATAATAAAAAGTCACCAATTGAAGTGATAAAAAATAGAGGAGCTCGTGGCTAAGTAATAACAGCCGCACGGGTCGATCTATCAGGTTAAGCTACGCTTGCCGGGGTTGGTCTGTGGATGGGTGACCATCTTAAAATATCGAGATTCCTCCGTGCCTCGGAAAGCACGTTAAACCGTTGGTCCCAGCTGTCATTCGTGGATCTTTGACAGTCGTTACGGGTCGTCAGAAGCCCGAAAGTCTGACAACAGTCTTACCAAGGGGTATCGTATTACCCAGTTACTGGATTGTGGAGGTCAGATAGGCAGTCGCTCCATGTAAAATACTGGTATTCAGCTGCATTTGGTTAGACTGGAAGCCGACCCCAACATAGTTGGGAAAAGGCTAGGCAGATTGATTTTGAAGTCATAAAAAATCACTAAATTGACGCCTAGAATGGCGCAGCGGCTGAGCGATTCTTTTCTACCGGTCATCGGTTCAGTAATGTTTGCATGACCTTACAGAAGTTGTTGCGTTTGTGTATGGGAAAATT
Source organism: Agrochola litura (assembly GCA_949152395.1). Taxonomy (NCBI): domain Eukaryota; kingdom Metazoa; phylum Arthropoda; class Insecta; order Lepidoptera; family Noctuidae; genus Agrochola; species Agrochola litura. The sequence continues at coordinate 1,411,310 of OX424496.1, forward strand.
ATACATTCAGGCATTTTCGTTTTCAGATTTCAAAAAGTAAATTTTCATAACCCCCACCAACAAACGAGGAACAAACGTAACTGTAAGTGTACTAATAGATAGTACTGTTGTCCTCAGGAGGAGCCCCGCCGGCCGGTACTCCACAGCTGAACCAGCTGTCCCCGGTCCTCAACAACAACGTGCCCGTGTCCAATAGCGTTAATGGTGAGTTGACAGTTTCATCGTTACAAGATATTGTGGGTTTCATTTATGGTTCTTTCCAAAAGTCTCCGCCAGGGAAGTTCGCATCACATTGAAAATATTTTGTAGTTTAGAGCGATTTCTAATCATCTTCCATTATAGATATTTGTGCACCATGCATTTGCGTGTGGGACATAAGACCAGAAATAAGATTTTGATATTGATTGTTCTAACTTCCGACATTGTAAAGGTCAAAATGATTCAATTGCATTTTCCAAAACGAATGCAATAGTCGAAGTAATTTTTTGACAACAATGAACAATGCGACATTAGCGAAACGTTGAATACCATTGTGTTTTGAGTTCCAACCACGTCCTAGCCTAAGCACATGGACGCAGATGTGTCTGATCTTGAGCACTCTCGGTTACACAAACACCTCGATATTTTAAGACAAGAAGACATTTATAAGAGCTGGCCGCGTGCGACATGATTATATTAATACTTTATCGCGACTATGGGCGACGCCAACTTGGTCATTCGGCGATAATGGAAGGGTCCCAGAGGAGACTTCGATTTGTTTCTGGAAGCTCGGAAAATAGTAGGCATCTGAGTTGTCATGACTTCTATCAGATTCTCTTGGGAGTTCTTTGTGAGTTATGATACATTAAGTCTCCGAGGAGGGGAGGACCGTTCGTATTTATTTGTAATCCCACCCACACCTGTACGGGTCAAGGTCTGCTCAGCGACTATTTTTGTCTTCACTTATCTTACGCAGACACATCTAAATTCGAAAGTGGTCTTGAACGGGTGGGCTTTTAAGAGAGACATGTCTATTGAAATTTTAACTTCAGTAGACTGATGGTTTTAGCCCATTTTATAGATAATGAGTTTTGATTAGGGTTTTCACGCGCTTTTGGCTCGATTGCGACTACGTTTAATTAATTGTATTAGGGCGCGGCCAAATTGAGAGCTATTAGCTAGCTAGTGGCTATTTAATAGTTTAAAAAGATCTCGTAGCATTTGATTTAAGAGGTTAGAGCGAAACGGCAGTACAATAGATATAGCTCTCAATTTGACTGCACCCGTACTATATCTTCTCTGAACCTTTATGAAGTTAAGCATTATTCATGTATTTGTATGTATCTATTTTAAAACAAGTTAATATCCATGTCCAGGACCCACTCTGGCGCAGCCTGGTGACTGCCAGGTGAGTCCATGGGGCGAGTGGAGCAAGTGCTCTGTAACCTGCGGCTCCGGCTACCAGGAGCGCACCAGGACAGTGCTGGTAAGCATACATATACACGTCTTTTACAGCTACTGTGGTTTGAGTTGAACAGGTTCGCTTCGATTCTTACCATATGCTGCAGATCATCTGTGTGTTACACGAAAAATAAACTAACATTTAAATCCCGTTACGTAATTCCTAGAGCTTTGTGATATCTTAAAGTTAGAATTACTGGTGACTTCTTGGTTTGAAAATGCTTTTAACTAGGTATTCGTAAAATATGGCAAGCGAGATCGACGGCTTTACGCCTAAAGCAAGGATTGCTTTTTATTTTGAAGAACCATTCTCGGGCGGATCTCGAGAAAACTGTACAAAGGGACGTAAAATACATCTCGTCGTATGGCATAATTGAAGAGCTTCTAGTGTTCAGTAGTACGTCTGAGAGCCGCGCTGCCGGCACGTCTCGCTCGAAGCGTAGACACTTCCGTATGAGGGTCAAGAGTTTACGACACTGCACAGTAACACACTTTTTAATATAAATATCCACATCAGATACTTTGTTAACTTTGTGACAACCTACACTGACGTTGATACAGCTCGGTTAGTCTATTTTAGTTATTTTCATAGCATTATGTCCTACGGTATTCTGCTGTGGGTCAAAGCCGCTGATATTCAAAATATATTTGTCCTTCAAAAACAAGCTGTTCGAGCAAATTGCCACGGTGGCATCACAATTCATCTTCGCCAAAATCTTATACAGGGTGGCAGGGACGACGCATATAGCGGATATCGACGCGAAAACAGTTACCATCGCGAAAAAAAAACCTGCTTTTCCATACATTTTGACCACGTAGTTATTGCACTTTTCTATGAAACAGCAGATTAAAAAAAAAATAACCTACGAAAATTTCAACGCAGGCGGGTTCAGAATCATGTCCTGAATCCAAAGTAACAGCTGTTGTCGCGTCAATATCCCTGCACTCACCCTGTATATAAGACAAAATATACAAATTATATACGCTAAAAACAGTGATTCTATTCACTTTCACTGCCTTATAAATAAGGTTTATAACTTATTTGTTGCGCTTGGTATAACCTTTTATAACAAGCTACCCTCTTCTTTGCTAGATTGGCTTTTAAATAACTACTGTTCTATCAACGTCTACTTAAACGACAAGAATAGTTGGTTTCTGTGATTAACTCCAGACAATGTTTATTTTCTTTCTCCAGAATTAGCTTACCTACTGACAGGTTATATGCGTTCATATAATTGTTTATTTTATTTGACTGTATAAGTCAATTAATTTTAATTATTTCTATTATTATTGACATGATCTACTCATTACAATGTTTTGTTTTATGAGTTGTATTGCAATATGTTAGTTAGCGACCTCGACAATTGATCATATTATTCTTGCCTGAGCAACCGGCAGCAAGTTCGTCATGCTCTCTTAGATGTCACTGCTTGCGATAGCGTCGGGGGTCGGGTTGCCTCCTTCCCTCAAATATGGCGAGGGGGGTAATGGCTGATCTTTACGTTATGCTCGTGAACGGGTGCTGCTTGTGGTGACTGGTCGTCTTGCTGATCATGGTTTTGTTATACATACATACTTAAACTCACGATTTCCCTTGGGGTTAGGCAGAAACTATAGAACGCCACCTGCTACGCTCCTTACATACTCTTTCTGCTTCATTTACGTTCAGACATCTGGTCATACACGCACGCCAGTGAATTTCTAAAATTTATTTTAGATACCTTACACACCATTCTTTTTATCACACGTGGTTAAGATCTATAATAGCCTTATGTACTGCCTGGCTGTGGACACAGGACCTGACGACCATTCCCGCGTTGATTGATCAACACATTGTTCATGCGTGACACTTTAGAGTGGATTGACAATCAATATTATTAATAGTCATATTTAAAGTTTTACAGGGATGACACATTCGACGTGTTGCTGTTGTTTTCTTTTAATTGCAAAATCTGTGATCTGTTTCAAAAATATTATTTATTCTTAATATTAAACCATTCAATCATCACGTAAAATAAGCTTTATTTTTTAATGTTCGGCATTGAGTGATGTTTGATTTTCGGTAATAACGTCGAGAAAACAATTAAGTCGCAGAAACTGCTGAAATATGTTTGACATTGAGATCGGACAAAGCGTCGTACCCTCCTTCGGGAGGGTACGGTATATGCTAATATAAATATATATAATTTGTAATTAAAAGTAAGTTTAAATGCGAAAGTAACTCGTCTGTCTATCTGTTACGATTTTATTACGCCTTAAGATGGATCCGCAGTGGTAGCCCGCGAAATTCATATTTTCAGTGACAGATTGTATCTTGACCAAAATATGATTCGCGGGCAAAAGATAAAACAAACGATAATTCAAAAGTTCTTTTCAAGTTTTTATTCAAGTTCGGATCAGAATCGAGTTCGAATCTAAAACAAAATCGAATCGTTTTCGGGAGTAAGGCCCCATACCTCGATTTCAGTTGACGACAGCAATGATGACGACGCTGTACCTACTCAGTGATTGCCAGCAGCAGAGAAACACCGAAAATTATTTAATTTAAAATAGCAAATAAGCAAAGAGATCGAAAGGACCATGCCAAATACACCATCGTGGTATACGTGGTGCTGTTAAAGTAAATGATTTAGTGAAGTAATGATCATCATCGCTGTCGTCGACTGAACTTGAGAGTTTATAAATTAATTAATTTAAAAACTCTTTGACGAGTATAGCGTGGCACACCAGCCTGCGTAGCATGACGCTTTCTAGACAAGAAAGACGAAAAGAAGAAGAATAGACATAGCTCTTTCCATACAAAGTGACGTTTCGTTTCTCCATTTTTGACATCGCACCGTAGAAATCTTTCTACAATCTGTCATTTTGTCTTTCGTTTCTAACGATCTTTGTCTAGGTCCTTTTACATGTAGACTATTTCAGAAGAAAGTTTTCTATCCCAAACTGTCAAAATCACTAAGGTAGTGAAGACAATTTGATTTTGTAATCGCCATGCTAAAGACAGTAGAAAACTTTTTATTCGACGGCCACAAAGTATAAACGGTTATCTACAAAATCATGATTTTACAGGAGAGCGTTTTAAAAATTTTGATTGTCCAACTAAATCAGACTATTTCTAATCGCGATTAAAAAAGTGTGGAATAAAATATGAACTAAAATTCACACCAACACCTCGAATTCAGTACAAAAACAGTACTGTATCTGTTTTTTTCTTTTGCTTATATCTCGAAAATGGTGTGTCCAATCGCAAAAATAATGAAAATTTAGACCCCCTTTAGAAATCCTTAAACCCATAAGACTCAACGTGTAGGTCATAATTTTTCTTATTTTCCATACAATAACTGAAAAATTCCATATAAAATACTGTAATATTTTTTGCTTCCAAAATACGATACTTCGACACTTTGAGTTTTTTTTTGTAGTTGACGTGACTATGAATAAAAATTGAGAATCAAACAGAAAAAAAAATCCTATGACAAAACAAAGAATTCCGAGTCAAATTATGAAAAAAGTGAATTTCGTAAAAAGTGCAGTTGAGTCTTTCTACTTTCCTGCCGTCCTGTCTACACGGAACGTCATTTTTGTCTATTCTTCCGTCGACAAGACTCGTTTCTACGGTGGTCATGCTACGCGTGCAGGAAACATTCATCTTTATCAAGTATACATTCAACCTCCTCATCACAATTCCTCCAACCAGCGCCGAAGCTGAAAACGTTTTTAGCTCCACTGGTTACATAAATATGTATTATGTAATAAATTGAGGACATTTCTAAACGACACAACATTGGATTGCTTGAGTTTCCTTAGGTCTTATTACCAAATAATAAAAAGGTTATGTTATTTAATTTCGTTGTTTTGACTTTACTTTCAGAATTATTTATTATAATGTATTATATTGAAGTTATTATAGAACAGACAAGAGTAAGAGGTTTTTTATTCGAAACTTATGGTGTATATTTTGTTAATGAAATATAATAATGTATATGATATTATTAAGTACGTATTAAGAGTTTCGTTCTTTAGATCTTACTCATAATTAAGACTGAAATTATAGTGATAAAAAAGTTCCAAATGTACATACACTTATCTAATGAAAAAAACAATGAAATAGAATGCGTAAAATAACATTTCCTTGTTTTTATTAGATACCTATGTTCATTGGAATTTTCTTTAGTGATTTATTATATTAAAGAAGATATGTAAATTTTTAAAAATAAATAGGAAGGTAGTGACAAATATACCTTTAAACATTCCATCATCTGCCTAGGCTTTTCCCAACTATGTCGGGGTCGGCTTCCAGTCTTGTTTATTTATTTATCTTACTATTTATGTACACACAGTCACACAGTAAAATAGATACAGATACGACATTTATAACTAAAACGTTATTAAATTTTATGATTCGTAAGTAACATAAGTATGACATGTTAGAACACGATTAATGGAGAGTTTGTGTAATGAAAATGACGATTGGAACCATATATTAGTTTGATTTACCCTTTTTACAGTGGTATCCAAAATATACATTCTATCCGGACATATTTGGATAGTGTTCTGAAAGTATCAGAATTATCTGGATAGTAAAATGCGGCGGATAATTGCTTGCCATAGCCCTGTCTATTCGCGTGGCTCTAAGCCACGCCAAACAAATTGGCATGGTAGTAAATAGACTCGCTATCGTTTAAGCGTATCTACTAACATTCATCCATACTAGTATTATTCATAGTAGGCAATATTAAGAACACAAAACTCACTCTGTCTGTCTGTTACCTTTTCACGCGTTAACGGGTGAACGGATTACGATGGGCACACAGGTAGAACATGACTTGTGTTCGGATTTTGTTTATACCGATAAGTAATACGTTCTCCTTCCCGTGAAATAATTTCCCACTTACACGCGGGCGAATCCGCGAGAAAGAGCTAGTTAAAAATAAACTTTGCAGTAGAATTATGTTCTTGAAGTGTCGAATAATCTAAACTGCAACCGAATATATTTATATATTATGTCTGCGAATTATTGTGTGTTATAAAGAATAGGTGGATAATACTAAAGACTTGCACATTTAAAAGGACCGCGCTCAAATTATACCTAATTTAGAAATACTTAGTTCGAACAGAAAGGCTTTTACAGTGTATAATGCCTGTGATTATGAAGGCGAGTGTATACAACATTGATGGTATTTGTAAAGACACCGTCGCGGTGCAGTCGTACGTGGTGGTCGAACGCTATAGGAATCGATACTCCCGCATCGCTGTATAGGGTTACCATGTTACCATGATATTCGGTAAAAAGTTACTAGTAGAATTGAATGCGTGAAAAAAACATGTACGCTTTGATTGAAAATAATTATGCAATCGCAAAAATAATAAATCTTTTGCTCTACATTATTTCTAAATGTTTGTGAAACTTAACGTAACTTATAACTTGCCTTTCAAAATGTTACAAAGTTTCAACCCTAGCCTTAGGGCGGGCCGCCCTTCGCACGTGACATGTCACGTTCGGTCAAATCGTGTCATTTACCGATAATTAGCACCTTCATTACTGAAGAGGACATACCGTACACGTAGTAGGTACCACGTAGTCGCGGAGCACGTAGGACGTACATACCCACGGCGTCGTGAGAAACAACAGCTTACCTGCGAAGAAAGAGAATACATTGTAAATATAATGTGAAAAAGAAATTTGTTAAGTACGAGTAGTATAGCCAGCAACATCTACTTAAAAATTAATGATTATTAAAGTTTTATTAGTTTTTGAAATACCATTGTTAAAGTCAAAGTAAAAATTGTGTTTCAATTATGTAAATGTCTGTTAATAATATGGTTGGGTTACTAATTATACGTTTTATATATTTTATAGAGCTGTGGTGGCCCAGTAGTAACGGCCCTGCCTTACGAGTTGTAGATCCTGGGTTCGAACCCAGGCAGGCGCTTTAACAAATTAAAGCGTAAATAATTTCATCACCACTGCTCTCAAAACAGTGATAAAACATCGTGAGGAAACCGGCATGTCCTAGAACCTAAAATTCGAAGACATGTGTGCGGCGCCCGCGTGGTGGATCCACAGGCCTGTGTCCCAGCAGTGGGAACATTGTAGGCTGATTATGAATGGTGGTTTTAATAGTGAAGTTATGATTTGAATACGTTACGTCACTGGGAACAAACGTGGAAGTTGGGACAGAGATACTTGATGTTGCTACGCTTCGACAAATGCTACACCTAGAAAGTATCAAGTTTTTAGTAACAACTAGCTGACTCGACAGACGTTGTCCTGTTCGACAAAAATCCAAAAAAAGACGGTTAGTTTTTCTCCAAAAATACAAGTTTCCAATTTTTCTTTCCATACCTAATTCGAACTGTTACAAAAATTGCCAAATCTGTTCAGGCGTTCTTAAGCATTGCGCTTACGGCTTACCACCGAACAGCATTTCATTTTTATTTTATAGAATTATAACATTTTGACATTGTATTGGCAGTCGATGGGATAGCAAATAACTCTGCATCACGCATCGACTAAATAAAATAATGAATCACGATACGAACTCCATAGCCCATAGCATTGACCTTACAAATAAAGATTTATTCAGTGCATTAACGAGCAGAAGTTCAAGAGTCCAAGCGGTTTGATACTAATCAAAAGAACATCTAATTCAATGAATTGCTCTGGAAGGCCTGATTGCTTCAATCAATCATGCCTGAAATAACTCGCGCAGTATGTAATGTATGACAGCGGCATTTTTATGAGCGTTAAATGGTGTCAGATGATGTCAAGTGCGGGTCGTAGTCTGTGCAGAGTGTTAATTGGAGCGAGTGTGCGGCGCGCCTTATCGCGCGATAGGTCAAGGTCGCGTGAGCGGCCACGAAGAAACAGTGCGACGAATTAGCGGAGACAATTATTATTGTCGTACGCTCGAAATGTTACGATTTTCAATATGTTCTTTGTTTGCCAAACGATTTTCAGTATAGTTTGAAATAGACAACTCTTATTTATATACTTACGTTTAAAATTTAATTTCAAGAGAAGACTAATGTATGCTCCTAGAGTCTACTAGACAACCTCTAGAGAACATACATTAGTCTTCTCTGAACACTATCTTTAGCACGTTACAATACAACATGAGTGATGGCTGATGAATGTGATAGACTGCAACAGAAATCAGAATAGACATTGTTGTTACACTTGTTACTACAGCTGTTAACGCTGTCCGTCAGTCTCGTCGGTATTTACTAGAGAAACATTGCAACAAAACAGATATGTGATAAATTAATATCAAAGTACACACGAACGTTTAAATAAATAGCTTCACTTCGTATCATTCACAGAAATAAATCGCCTCCTCGTGAACATACACACAGACACACAAATTGTACAAAATTAAATGTTACCGCGTGTGTATTTATTTGTATAACGTCATGACGTCGTGGTTTCACAGAAAACATTATGAGTGTACTTACAATGTGTACATTAATCTTACGGAACTGATTTAAATAGAAATGAGAAAATCAATGAGTGTGCTGTCAACGAAAGAGTTAGGAGGCGAACACGTTCATTGTAGTTATGAGTTCAAATAACTTTTGAACAGTTAGAACAGAGTGATGATAAACACTTTAAACTTGCATGTAAGACAGCATGTCCTGCACAACATGGGTTTACAATTATTATTTAGTTAAAGTTGCATACTCTCACTTCTGTTGATTGTCAGAACTACTAACATAACGGACGAAATACAATCAGTAGTATTTGGTTACAATCAGTACAATTATGTCAAAACACCCGGTTCTCTCCACCTTACACCATAATAAGTGAGTGTGATGGTGACACGTGGTAATGTGTTGTTATGTCCGCAGGTGCAGCCGGCTGCGGGGGGCGCGGCGTGTCCGCGGGCGATGGCCCGGCGCCGGCGCTGCTACAGGAAGTGTTAACTGAGATTACCCCTAACATAGCAGGCTCGCACATACTGACCACGACGCTCAGTTGTCTAGGATTGCTGGCAAACCCAGTTGGCTACTATTAGGTCTGTTTCACGCAAAGAATAACCTGATATAATATTATGTCGAAAGTATGTTTTTGACAAGAGCATGATACTACTTTAATGGTAATAGTTAAATCGAGTGGGAAAACCGATCCGACAACTTTAGTTTAATTTTCAACGACTCTCCAGTGTGTACGGGCTTTTACACTTACTTAATATACCTAATGCATTTTCCAGCATTTAACATTGTCAACGTTTTGTATTTTACACACCGTACCAAAGCCTTAGTAAATAAATAAATGCTTGCAAGAATACTGTCTTTCATTATGATGTTGAATCGCAAGAAAATCGATCCGAGGGATTTTGAAGGTTGTAAATCTCTGTAAGTCAAACTGTTATTAAAGAAAGAAAAATAAGTTGTCACAGAAATTGGTGCATAGAAACAGATAATTACTCGAGTAGAACAAAATAAAACACAATACATTTAAATATAATCACGAGCACAAAATAGAAATAGTCGGCAGCTGCTGGCACGTCATGACTGTGACAAAAAGGCTTTCACTCAGCATGATGCTGTGCTATCCCCACAACACAGCGCTGTGGCTTTTCAGTGGTCACCCGAAACTAGTTCTATTATTAATTGAAACTAGTTCTATTATTAATTGAAACTAGTTCTATTATAAAGTTAATAGTGTTGATGGTAGCGTCGTTTGTTTGTTTTCATTCGGATTTTTTTCCACCATTTTAGTGAATAGGTAGTATATGGTGTGATTTGTGTGTGTGCAGGCACCCACCAAATAAAGGCAAACCTTACCGTAGGCAACAGAACAGAAGGTACATATCTGTAATCATCATTTGAAATTCGATCGAAACCTTGACAACCTACTACCTTCGCAACATATTATATTACTTTCCTTCGCTTTCCTTTGCTTCGCAATATCTAGATATTGCGAAGGTAGGAGGTTGTCAAGAGTATCTCTGAGAGTCTTTCGGGTATCTAAGTCGTATTCGTGTGCCAAAAGGTGACGGACGGCTACCTCACGTACTCTACGAAGCACTGTTGCGTCACTTAAAACGTAAATGTTATGGAAACTCAATGCAGTTTACACAGTTTGCGCGCGTGACCGACATACAGAGAGTCTCAATGTCGCCGGCACCAAACACACATCGCTCACCAACACGTCGAATCGTCCACCAGCTCACAACAACCGGCAGTGTTTGGTGTTACTCCGGCACAGTTTACAAGCACGGCGCCAACCGTGGAACTACTAACCACTGTAGACGTCATTACATAAATCTTACTGGATGTTGTCCTTTGCAAATGTATTTTCGAGTAGTATTTGCGAATATTTGATTTAATGACGATCAGGAAGGAGTGATGCAAGAGTGCCTCACTTTTGGTTGTATACAGTATATAGGTACTCAAGATATTTATGTGACCTAGGTTTTAATGTGGTTGTTTTCAAGATTAACTATGCTGAGTAACTTATTTGAGTGCATATTAGGGGTTAAACATATAACGCCTCAACAAAAGCCTTAAAAGTTGTGCTAAGGTATACGATATAGGAAAATGTAGGAAAACTACTACTGAACTGAACTACGCAGGGCGGCGATGACACGATGCAGTGGGAGTACACGGAGCTCATACTTAGATGTCCGTGACTACCGCAGGACCACCAACGCCAATCGCTTCCATATTTAGTACCCATTTGGTACTAATTAGTGCCCGAACGACAAAATTGGTACCGTAGTAGTTTTCGAGAAACTCGACTTTGAAGGTGGTCCGGCGGTAGTCACGCTCCCTTCAGCAGGACCACCATGAGCGCCGAAAAATTAGTGCTCGAACGACATAATTGGTAATTTTGCCGTTCGAGCACTAATTAGTACCAATTGGGTATTAATTATTTACTAAATATGGAAGCGATTGGCGTTGGTGGTCCTGCGGTAGTCACGGACATCATACTTAGGTACACGAGTGAATGGAAAAGTCCTGAATGATGTGTTCGTCCTAAGTACCTACCTACTTATGACTAAACAATTAAACCCACAATCTGAGCGATTGATTAAGTAAATTATGGCAATTAGCATGCGAGTCCAGCTGCTAGTACTTAGCTAACACAACCACGGTCACTTCCTCGTTCATCATTGATTTACTGACTGACATCAGCGTAACGCTGACTCAGCCGACAGACACAGGGGTCAGTGCCAGCGGACCCACTCCTCAATTGTTTTAAGGAAGAAACTCACCACTATGCAGGTACACATTGACTTGTCCTGATTATGTGGAAAATGGTAATAAATAAAAATAGCGAACATTAAGTAGGTACATGATAAATGAATACCATAACTTATGCAGTTACTTTCATGTCGGAAATCAGAATTTTATTTATAGACGTTTGACATTTCATTAATCATATTATCTTGTATAAAGCATACTATTTATGTAGAAATAAGAAAAAAGAATGGCGTGATAAATAAAAACTATTTAAATATAAAAATAAATCCATAATATGTATGTTGTAATTCTACATAGATTGTATATTTGTGCAAGAATTCGCGTGATTGGTGAATACAAACGTGTACAATTTATTCAATTATAAGCGTGCTCGTACACGGAATGTGCACATTATAATAGATGGAACCAGAGAGCATAGATTACCAGCTATCGTAACACCATGTAATACGTAGCTTCCGGTCATCACACGATGATTTAACATTCCATGCGACCATGATGATAAAATTACTATGTTTTAGGTATATAACAATTAAATAGGTACATAACATTAGATATGTATTCCATTGAGAATTTACGCAATACCTACACAAAAAAAATATTACTGTTTTATGTACCTAATTATGTGTAATTATTTTGGTATTCAGAAACTCTTTGTTAAAAAAGATATTATTTTTGTTTGAAAATATAAACGACAGGTAATAATTTCCTCAATTTATTCTTATTGTTTAGTTATTCAAAGCGCAGCACTAATAGTTGGCGATTTTTCAACAATCATTCCCATAATAATTTTCCATCGCTTTTGTCTCTCTCTCTGTCAATACAACGTAAGAGTTATTTATTTTACGTCATAATGATGTGTATTCTCATCATCATACCTAAGTACCCGGTTTTGTTTGATACAATACAAATGACTACTATTTACTAGCACGTATAAGTACTAGCCAAGTGTTACAGGGTTTTTCCATCTGGAATTTCTCAGTAGCAGCCCGGAGTCTGGATTTGTGCCCGGTTGATGGCAATAGGCTCGTCCCCTATTACGTGAGACTTAACATAACTGACGAAATGTGGGTGTATCTGCCCATCGAGGAAACAAGGCGTGATGTTATGTGTTATGTTACTTACTAGCATGACTTATGATTAGAGATCGGATATTCGGATGCATATTTACCTAAAGTTAATTTTGCTAAGAAATTATGGAAGTGGCTTCTTAATTTAAAAATATCCCGGAATTCCATAACATCCGGGAATGCACAACTAATCGGATACATGGTATGGAAATGACTTATCAGCCCTCTTATGAAGGTTACTTTTGCGTTGTTAACATAAAAATGTATATACCCATTAAACATTTTTTTACGAAACTGAAGACAACGAGTTGTTTGTCGCTATGTGCTATGCCAATTTGGCAACCTACTTTACAACATTACTAGCATTTCTATAGATAAAAAGTACTAAATTTATCAATCCAGAGTCGCGAGATTTTTGCAATCGATATAAAAGTGCATTCCATATTAACCAACACCTGAACGTAAGTAAAATACTACATTCGATTCTATAATCACAACTCTAAAGTCGATCCAAAAATCCCGGGGTTTTTTCGATACAAAAGTGCATTCCATAGCCAACACCTCAACTCAAGGTAAATTATGCATCCGAATATCCGACGTCTACGTATGATAAATACAGCACTTATAAAAGATAGGCTCAATAATTTTATTGTACTGAGGTGCATCAGGTACCTCAGTATAATTATTGAACCAACCTTTTAAAGAAAAAAAAAATACCTGCAACAAGTACAAGAAATAAACTAATCCTGTTTTATACATAAAATGTATAACTAACTAAATTGTTCTCACCTCCCCACAGATTACATTTTATAGCTTTACAACCTCATATTTATTATGTATCGTACAATCATAAAATCGTTAAATCTAAGCCGAGCATAATCTCAGGAAACCTAGCCTTCCGCCATTGAGTAACGTTTGCAAAATGTCTGGTAAAGTTGGCAACACTGGCGTTACTAGCAACAGGTAACATAGTAACGAACTGTGTGAGATCGCGCCGAGCTCGTCACGTGCCGAGGGTCGGCTGACCTGCTGCCGCATTATGTTACTGCTCCGAGATTTATAATAAAGAATATACTTTTAAGTAATAAGAAACACCGGTTTTTGTATATTTTGCAGTATGGCCTTTTTCTTGTAGGTTACCTATATATCCGTCGGATTGTTTATTAGGATCGTTGGTAGGTGGTTCGGTTTTGTTGAAAGAAGGAAGTTGAAATATGTAACAGTACGGCAGGAATTTCAACTTTAAATACTGATGAAACGACGCATTTATTCATGAGCACATTAAACATTCTAAAAGGCGTAGCATATCTTTCTAATTGCAAGGTTCTACTCCACGTGCTACGGTACGCGTAGCACGTGGCGTAGTTTTAATCTACGCCACCAGCTACGATACGCGTAGCACGTAGCGTAGTTTTAGTCTACGCCACCTGCTACGCGCATCCCTACGCATACCCACCCTTACGATATTCCTATACTGATAAGTTTGTGAATTTAAGGGCTAGGCTAACACAATAAAGGTATCGAACCATATTAAAGTGATGAGGATAACTTTAAAGTTCAACGACAAGATGATTGCAGCAAGTGATTGACCGCAAGTTGTTTGATAATTTACTCCGGTTGCAAGTGCAGCCAATTGTGGCGACAATTGGTCGTGGAGGCAAATTGCAGGATACAGGAGTGTGGGCGTGTGTCGATACCCATCAGAAACATTGCATATTATGTTATTTACTTGTTGTGCTGTAAATGTGCACAACGTGCGATCTTTCTGTGTGTCTGTGTGACTATCCACCACCGAGGCACACACAGTATCTAGGTAGATCCTCCCACGTGAAGAATTGTTGCAGTTTAATGTTGCTGGATGTAAACTCATTGAATCAATGCTATTGATGTAGGTATCTACTGTATTTATCAATCATTTTCAAAGACAGTTCCCGCAATCACCAATTCAGCTTTTCCATAATTATCGACACTTTTACGTAAGTAGGTAGGTACGGTAGTAGATAAACTCTTACTTCCTACTCCAGCACGTTAAATACAAGTAAAGGTAGTTAATAGGCTTTGTTAACGTGTGGCGAAAGGCTTACGGTAACAGACAGCCTGTACGATGCTGATAGAAAAGACTGCCTTATGCCTTAACTTGTGACCCTTATAAAATGACTTTTATAGTGTGAGTTGTGGTGTATGATTATTGTATATCACAAAATATAGGTAAGTACGTTAGCAATTATAGCAGTTCCATTTGAAAAGTATTGGGTATGACCTAAGTTCTTCGAAGCAATAATCATTTCCAAGGTAAGATTATTAGAGTGTCAATTGTTTTAAAGTCAGTAGGTCATACACGCGGTCAAACATAATATTATGTTTCATTTTTATGCTTTTCTGCGACATGACACAGGCCTTTGACTACGTCCATTATAATTCCCTAGCAGAGAAACTTTAAGCTTATGGTGATAGGGGTAACGTCTTAGAACTCATTAAATTAAATCTTCATAACCGTAAACAAGTTACCCAAATCAGTAAAATTAACGGTAAACGTGAGGTAATTTCAAGATCCGAGGAACGAGAAGTTAATACGGAGTACCTCAAGGCAGTGTGCTCGGGCCTCCGTTGTTCACTTTATAATATTAATGATTTGCCTAAAGCGACTGAACAACCGATGACACTTTTTGCTGATGACTGTAATAATTCGCTTGTATCTATCATAAACTGGTTAAATTATTATTATTTAAAAAAAAAGACGAATGTAATGTATTTTAAACAACGTACAAATACAGCTAATAATCCTATTGTTCAACTTATTAATATTAATGAAAATGACACAACAAAATTTCTGGGACTGATTATACATAGATGATTAGTTGAATTGGAAACCTCAAATAGAAGCACTTTGCAAAAAAAAAACAACTCGCAACGGTTCTCAACAAAGATGCTCTGATTACTGCTTACTATGGATTAGCTAAATCAATTCTTAGGTACGGAGTTATTTTCTGGGGAAATAACAAAGGCAATGAAATAGCGTTTAGGGCCCAGAAAAGATGCATTAGGTCGATGTTTAGACTGCAAACAACAGATAGCTGTAAATCACATATTGACATTACCCTCATTATACGTTTCGGAAACAATAATTCATTAAAACTAATCCTAATTTATTTCAGCATTTGTCTGATGTTGTCCCAAGGAATAGACGTGATAATTCCAAACTCCTGTGTTCGCGGCATTTAAACAGCTCTTGTGCGCAAGAGCATCTTTTACATGGCTCCGACCATATTTAATAAATTGCCCAAATCATAGAGAACATTAAGTATATCTGCTCTTAAATGCAAATAATTAAGGACTTTATTAATTGAAAGAACATATAATATTTCAGAGTTTATGAAAGAGGACAAATTTTCTTCATTTTTGAAATGATGATGTTGTCTTTTATTTAATAGAGAGATAGATAGAAGAGAGATAATAGAAGTTTTCTACTGTGTAATAAGTTCACTCCATAATTATGTAATGTATTGTTTTTATTGTTGATGGAATTAAAATTTGCAATTACTTAATTAATAATAAGTATGGACATTGAATTGTAATTAATAAGTAATTTTATAATGTAATTTTAATAAATATAGTCGCGATTTGTGCACCATCTCTTCTTACCAATTTGTACGCCACGATACGCGGCTGAACATGATAGAACATTTCTATATTTAATATCTTGCAAAATTCAAAAATTCAAAAGTCATTTATTCAAACTAGGCTGAGAATCAGCACTTTTCGGGCGTTTTTGGGGGACTGTCTTATGTAATTTTGCATAAGACAGTCCCCCAAAAACGCCCACCCTTCACCACTTCCTAGTGCCTTTAGCTGGGAAGAAGAAGTGGCGCAACAAACTCCCCAGCAGCACAGCTGTCTGTTCAAGTTAGAGAATGATTCTATACAATAGTATACAAAATAACCTACATTATGCAACACAAAACATAATTCAAATGATAAATTATAGGCCATATGTCAGCTAGCACACGCCAATATACCAACCAAAAACATCGAGGACTATACTCAAACATTATTTAAAAAAATAAAAAGAAAATAAAACTAAACGTAAACAGAACTAAATATCTAAATAAAAGCCTCCAGACATAAAGGGCGTGCCCGCTTACATAAAGCTGTAATTGGCAGTTATAAATGATAAACTAGGACCATCGAGATAAAAAAAAATGATGTTAATTACTAGTAACAATAACAAAACCATGATCAGCAAGACGACCAGTCACCACAAACAGCACCCGTTCACGAGCATAACGCAAAGTTCAGCCATTACCCCCCTCGCCATATTTGAGGGAAGGAGGCAACCCGACCCCCGACGCTACCGCAAGCAGTGACATCTAAGGGAGCATGACGAACTTGCTGCCGGTTGCTCAGGCGAAAAATAATATGATCAATTGTCGAGGTCGCTAGCTAACCACAAATTGCAATACAACTCATAACAAAAACATTGTAATGAGTAGATTATGTCAACAATAAAATAAAATAAACAATTATATAAACTCATATAAACTGTCAGTAGGTAAGCTAATTCTGGAGAAAGAACATTAACATTGTCTTGAGTTAATCACAGCGACCAACTATTCTTATCATTTAAGTAGTCGTTGATACAATAGTTATGCCTTTGAACAGAGGTTGGATTTTACTTTAGTTTTAAACGCATTGCTTGTGCAGTTCAGTGCAGTTTTAAACGCTTGCATGCCATGTACAAAAAAACAAAAACTTACTTACTTGCTTTGCCTCAGGTACAAAACTAATTGACATCAGTCCATTTAGTTTCGCCTCGAATGCGTACAGGTAGATTATTAATTTATTACGATAGGAAGTTAATTGCAATAATCTAGTATTAAAATACAAAACAAGTACCTAATGTTACATGTCATTACGATCTCATATAGATTGCTGTTATGCAGTTAAAGAGATAAGAATAATAATATGATACCCAAATTATTTACCGGGCGAGTGAACACAAAAATTTTGTTCCAAGTGATCAAATTTCGCGGTCGGATGCTGTGATTCCTCATTGAACATCGTTCTTTGCCTGATACCATCTGAATGACGACCTTCGTAACACAATGGATCGCGGATGTAAGCAACATTACACTAAACGCTACCATATCTGATGAAAATATAAATAGCACACATTTTGAGGATTTCCTCCCGGCACACAAGCGGCAAATTTTATAACCTTGCTGATAACAGATGAATTATATTGTTTATTTATTTCAAGATTACTTTAGTTTATTTAGAGAATAAAATTTAGCTCACTTTTTTACCAAGTCACCTGAGAAAGGTTGATTGTCGTTTATCTCATGATATATGGTAAAGAAGATAATAATAATATTTCGGCAAATTATTTGCAGATGAATGAAAGTTAGCTGAAGCAGAAAAAAGAGAGTAACACTGGTCGTGACAGCCATTTGATAGCAGTCTCAAACAAAAATCTGTTTGCCTTTTCCAATATATGTGACGGTAATACGTCGAATTTTTCAGCACTCTCATTCATGCGCAAACATTTGCATAAGGAGCGGTAATGTAACCCGAGCCGCTACCACACTGCGCAGTGGGGACTGCTCTGGTCGCACAGAACGTGGTTCTAACCAGTTTCATCACACCACACCACTGGCTCTGCATTGTCTGGTTCCATTGCAGATTGCCGCTAATTATAATTTGACCGCGATTGCCTAACGTTTCATATTTACAAGGTTAAGACGAACCTCGCGCGTCAGTCACGCACTGAGTACTTGCATTCGTTTCGAGTTACCTCATTGAACATTGACTTTTTGAACCATATGAGATTATTCATTTGAAGTTTCTGTAGATTATCATAAAAACCCATTATTATATTTAGGATATATTCAGAGGTTACAGGAGTTATCCTACCGAGATACCTAGTTCATTGTTTTTTTATTTAATTTTTTATTCTATTTTAATTGGGGACTTTTATAACCGTTTTTTGTTTTGTTTAAATGATATTGAGAGACAAACAGCAAAACGACTGATTACCTATGTCGGTAGGATAACTCCTATGTCCTGGCCAAAGACTTTTATGTCAGGCAAAGAAATAGAAGAAATTAGCGTCGAGGCTTGCGAGGTTAGCTAACTCGGATTTTAGACTCCTAGCTCTTCTTTATTCCTAATTATTGTTTATCTGATCTGGAGGTGACACGTAAATTAAAAGAATCATCACAATATCTTACTACTGTAATAAATGAAGTGGAAAGTCCGGTCTGCTCGTGATATGTACTTACTTAAGCCATTTACAGCTCAATATGACACTTTATTATAGTTGATAACTGATTTAGATAACAGTATTTTTGTTGATACTTGAAATCCTTTTATTTGGTTTTTCAGCGATGATGCCGAGGGAAAGATTTTTATGAATGTGAGATTGTAAAGATCAAAGTAATTGCATACAACAATATAATAGGATTCCAGCTTTTGGACAACATCTAAGAAAACGTTTAGAGGTTTTATGACAAAGCATTTTTGCCGAGGCCATATCGACGAGAGCTATTTTCCCTCCAGAATTAAATTTATTTGTTGATTTATATAAGTGGTGTCGATAATGGAGCATCAACACTGTACGTATATAGGAACATAGAATAGATACTTACGTGCAAGCTTACTAAATTCCTGAAGCGCATCTGAAACCTTCACGTTGGAATGTGTTAACGTGCCGATTTGTTTATGTTCATAAATAAAATAGCAATTCCTTTATCGTTAGTGTACCGAGATACTTAGAAAACATTGCGAGATTGTCCTTGAGTAACCGCTGAAATAAAAATTGCTCTTATATTGCTTTGTATTGTGATCTAATTGTCGCTATAACCTTAAAAGTTGTTAAAAACACGAGGGATCTTATAAAAGCAAGTTGTGAAGCTAGAATCACAGTAATATTGAGCTTTATTCGCTGTAACTCTTGCTATAAATCTGTTGAGCTACATCAAGGAACTATTCAAAAAGGGGTGCAGTCTGCGCAGACCTAGCTCTATTTTGAATTCCTTAGAAACACGTCTTGCTTGACCGGTCCCGAGAGCGAAACGGTCCCATACCAGATAACAAAACGACCACGCGACGTAAACAGAGCGTCGCGCGTCATGGCCGCGGGATGCAAGGACGCTGGTCGCCGTGTCGCCCCGCACCGCGTGTCGCACCGCGCCGCAAGTCTACGCCGGGTACGCCGCACGCCACGCTAGACGCCCATTGACCTCCCAGTTATGAGCATCTTCCGATGTCAGCGACGTGACCCGGTTACCAGTGCTGTTGTTTTATTGCTAATGCGTTATTCATATTTGTTTGTGGAACGATTCTTAATGAACATCTGTTGTTTTATTTTAGCTAGGTTCTACTTATGCCATACCTACAAATTAATGTTGCCTGGTAGATATAGCTATAGCTGATTTACATCCGTCACCTCACACTTCAGGTTCAGTTGAAAACCAGCGTCAGGCACTAGCTGTCTGGCATTTTTGCTGAACTGGGCCTATTTGGCGCAGCCGCGAGGCACACTTGCCTGTTAAATGATTATTTTACACTTTGTTTTTGTTCCCTGTTTTATTTTTTACTTGTGTTACAATTGTTGTGTTGTGTGCCTTTTTGTCTGTGCTAAATAAATGTATTTTCTTTCTTTCTTTCTTTCTATTAGAGATAAGACCACCATTGTACCCTGAGAAGTAAAAATTTTGTTCTGAGTTTAGTAAAAAATTGTGTGGATACAATAAAGCATGTTTTCTCTATGTCTGCATGGTGAAACAGTTTAAGAGAACTTATTTTCCAGGTTCCTATGTTCTAAGCTAAAAGCAAGGCCTACTTAACTAAATAAAGTAGTCCGTCTTGATTTGGTCGTTATCATTTTATGCTACTTAAAAAGGACATCAACGCGCACCAGAACAAAACGCTTGAAATATTTATAAAATGTCATTGTTATATTTAGTTTGTATTCAGTGAGCGCACGTTGCCACATTACTTATAAGGTCAAAAACAATCGATTCTCAGCCAAACGTGAACCAAAATAGATGCGTGAGCGTGTTCGTTAATGTTTCATAGTCGTAATGTAAGCGTGATGCTTTCAACACCACTCCGATATAAATACTCGATAATTCACTAATTAGTTCAATTATAATGCTTTTATTCGTCAGAGGTTAATCATTGTTATCGGTATAATCAATGGAAGTTAGGTAAGTAATTAGCACATTCCACATAACTTCCTTGGTTTTAACATTGTAGCAATGTTTGAACTTGTGGTTTATCGACATAACACAGGTGTGTTAAAATCCACAAAAATTGTAAAATTAGGAAATATTTGAAGGACATTGAGCTAGACGAGTTCTCAGTTGGAGGCCGCAAGAATACGATTGAATTTAAATTAATTTATTGTGTTGTGGAATAAGGTAAACTCTACCTATTCCATCTTCATATCTAAATGCCTAAATCTCAACAATGTGGGATACATATAAAGCGTAAATCCATCAAAACGTTCCATTTAGGTACTTCATAACTGCTACAGCTAAAAACAAATCAGCTGTAAGTATACTAATAAAACAAAAACACAACAGTTCGGTGCTAATGTCCGCGTTACGTTACGTCACGGCGTGTTTCCGAGCGGCGCGTACGCTGACCGTGACCGCGCGGCGAAAGTGTAGGCGACCGGCGCCGGCGCAGCACGTCTGGCAACAGTGCAGAGAAGGCCCACTCGACACCCGTACGTAAATATGCAGGAATACAATCTGGAAATCAGTTTGAGTTTAGCTTGAGATACCAAAATCACATCATGTGACGAAGAGACCAAACATGGCACAACAGGCGAAATGTGGGTGCCATTGTACTGCACACCTCTGTCTACCCCTTCGAGGGATACAGGTGTGATCTTGTGTTATACGACGAGGAGTGTGGCCTTACTTGGCATGGGAAGATGTTCCTTCGCTTTCAAAATAAAATACGACAGACCTGCATGCTGGTCAGTATGTGAGCACCCTAAAACCGCAATAAGGATTTGACAGAATAAGTAGTACAGGTCGAACCTTCTGTTCCTGTATATTTGATATCGCGCGGGCAGCACACTAACGTGTCACCGATGGACCATCGGGACCGTTACTCATTGAAATGTAGGACTACGATACGAATACGAATGATAGCACGACAGAATACGTTTTATTTGTATAACAGAAAGAAGCTTGGGAAGACTTTTGATATATTTACCTAAGATAAACCCTATAAAGATAATGCGGTCTTTTGAAGATCCCAAAAGAATGAAAACTTGAACAAGAGAGTAGACTTAGCGCGCTGCATATTTTTAAGGGAACCGAATGTATTAAATCACTTTAGTAAGTAAGTTAATTTATTTGTATAAACATGGTGTACATACATTGCATGCAAGATATTAAATACAGAAAATAAATGTTCTATCATGTTCAGCCGCGTATCGTGGCGTACTAATTGGTAGGAAGAGATGGTGCACAAACCGCGAATATATTTATCAAAATTACATTATAAATTTACTTTAATACAGTTACCTACTAAGTATTTCATTACCGCAGTCTTTTCAAAACATGCATCATTTTCGTTAACTTTCACTCCGGTGCAGCGGGCGGTGGTTACGCTCTTGCTTGCCTGCTACGTCAGAATTTGAGTTTTAGGAAAATATGAATACCTACCTCGAAACGGTTGATCCATGTAGTTAGTAGTTAGTAGTAGAAACCAGTTGCAGGCATAGTGACGTAGAGTGCAGTAACCAATAAGGCGTCTGGTTTGCGTACCTACCTAAGTGAATGTGGACCGGCGCGTGCGCAGCCTCGCTTCCTTGACCCCGATAACATGTCACCGGTGCTGCACCAGCTTTATTACTACTAGTGAAATTGCAAAGAATACAACTGCTCTATAATATGTTTGCTCATGAAAAGTTTGTTTTTCTTAAATAGGTTGAATCAAGTAACATCGACTCGACCTAGAGTACCTAGTGTCTCTTGCAAATAATATGAGGAAGAAATGAGGATGCTTTACGCATTCTTTGCTGTAAAGTTTCAAGCAGAAAAATACATCTTTCAGCCAGCTCATAGATACAGATATTCAATACAAACAGCTCATTCGGCGCAAACATCGAAAATAGTCTGTATTTCTAGATTTAAAAATAAAACGTTAGATAAATCGCTTTGGAAGTGCACACTGGTGCCAATGCTAAACAAAAAACAAGGAAAACATTAAACAAAACAGTAGACGCGATTACATTGTACATACTAATTAATTACTAACACTAAAGCTAAGCGCACATTAGAGCCGCATCGGGCCGCAGCGCATCGCATTTCAATACAAAAAAGCGGTGCGGCCCACCCTAATCTGTTAGAAGTTCACATGTAGGTACAATAATAATCGAATCCAATTAATTATCAACCATAAACTGTATTGAGGTAACGTGATGAATACTTTCAAGAACGAAGGTGTATCAGCGCAAAAAAAAAAAAACTTATTTCGTACTTTCGTAAAATTTCAATGCCACTGACAAGTAGAATCAATAGTTGGTAATTCTGAATTGCGGAAGAATATTTTTTATTTTATTTTGTGCTTAAATTACGCCATTATCGGAATGATAGGTTAATTTAAAATAAATCTTTACAATTTATTTGACAAAAAAAGAGCAATATTTTTTACCTAAAAAGTATAATTTTCAGATTGAGGAAGTCGTTTTTGGTCTTTTCTTTGTGTTTGTAATCACAATATACTTAACTAACTTAAGTTCCTTTGTCTAATCCACGACGACAATGGTTTCAGTGGTATATCTCGTTATGTTGTTATGTCTCTCAGGTATTTTATCTACATGGACCGGGTGCCATTTGAACTTCACAACACAATGGGCAGTATCAATGTTTCCAAACATCAGCAATTAGGCTCAAAAGCGTAACAAAACAATTTTAAGTAGGTACCATATGATGATATAGATATTTTCAACCGATGACCAGGCGAATGAACGCAAACGACACAAAAGGGCATGTGAGGATCCTAGCCTAATGGCGTTCTGCCTACCCCCATGGGAAGAAAGCGTGAGTATATGTTTGTATGTTGACTAAATATTTACAATCATAGATGGTGTGTTAGCCTGTCACTCATCAGCAGTGTCGTCACCGTGTGACCCGCCAGGTGCCATGGCCGCTCGACCTTCACTATTAATACACTCAACACTGATCCATTAAATCTTCAGCAAGATTACACCTCCCCCAGCACTCACCATCTTGTTTGCGACCTGTCAAACGCTTCCTGACGAGTCAATCTTACAGAAGCATTAACCTAACTTTACGTCATATTTTGCTAAATACTTTATCAAATAGATTAGCCGCAATTTTGTAAGTCTTGGAACAAGATTAGCTTACCTGATAACGTATCTTGTTTTGCATCGAGACGAGATTTCATCATTTGCAGTAAAATGCATTTATCTGCCGCCCTACCTGTCAATGAAATGGATATCTTTTGCATGAGGTTGAGTCAGAACTTGTTCCACGCAAATTATCGAGTTTTCATAGAAGAAAGCGCTAGTAGATAATATATAATAACTGGTGGCCAGATTTATAATAATCAGAGAAGCATCCGTACTCAAATAGGTCACAATCACACTGCTATTGTTGCAAATTATTTTGCACAATCATCGTAAAATGGTGCTTCCACTGGCTCCTACGTAACCGAAATAAAACAAAACTAGTTCATGAAAATGGGGCAAACCTACATGTAATGTGACAGTTATTTTAGCACGAAATAATTCGAATGATTACATAATTTAAGTAATGGCGGGTGCGGCCGGCTGTTTCGAAGAGAACTACATTAATTTAATCAAGCCGCGAATTCGAGCACGTGGCAACATCCACCGCTAGCAAGTACTTGATCGTTCATTACTAAGATTAAAACATTTCTTCGATGGTGGGTTACTACCGCAGAACATAAAGTGTTATGATCTTTGGATAACTACCTACTACCAAAACTTTCCCTCCCTCTCCTTTGGATGGATTTCGCACTAATATACCAAATTGCCAACATTAAATACAATCAATCAAACTGGATACTAAAACCAATTCAAAAGTTTGACCTACTACTGAATATAGGTCCCCTCGCTCCGTGCTTGCCTGTACAAGCTTTATAAAAGCGATACTTTTCAGGTGCTTCATTAAAATACTGAATTTTCAGACATTTTCACGTTTAAAACCGGCTACATAAATCAATGGCCTTGTTTGCTTCAATCAATTTGAACACCTTAAATTACCTGAAGCTTGATGTTATTGTTATCAGAGCTGGTCGCGTGCTTGAGTTCATTCGCAGGCTGAACGCGGGCAGCCACGTGTGTTGCGTAATACATGGGTGTGTTATGTACTAGTTATAGTTATACATATTATAGTCGTAGTATGTAAATTAGAGTGTAAACACGCGAGGCGGGTCACTGCGCCCAGGATTGACACGATGAAATGATCAGTGGTCAGTAAGATGAAGTATTTAATTCATGATAAATGACAAATTTATTGTGTTAATCATTTAGGAATGTATTCAAAACTGTAGCAAAACGTATTTCTGTATTGCCCGCACCCACATGCTTCGAAGTTGTCCAAGTAGTTCCAAAACCTATAGCATATTGAATAGAGCGTCGAATTTCCAAATATCAGTTTAATGTCTATCAAGTTCAAAAGTTCAATGTAATGTAAAACAAACAAAACTTTTGAAACAAGAAAGTTCGTAACAGTCGTGTTACGCAAGTAAAACACGCTGCTTAAAGAAAACCTACAAGTTCGTAACCAAATCGTGACCTTCACTTCTTCGAGTCAATATTTTAGATATTACCATGTTATGGTAACACGGACACTTTGACTCGGCAAGCTTGTTGTTTATAATCCCTCACGCAGAGCACTACCGAGCGAAGTCATTAATTTGATTATAGTTAACGTTACACCGGTAACTATCGGCGCTTCTTTGCTTTGTTAACAGACTTCTCATAATAACTTTCTCTCAAACGCGTAATATATTATTTGTTCGGCAGTGTAGGCTTAGCTTGTGTGTGAAGGTAACTTGTCCAAACCAGTACCCTAATTGCGTAATACAACACAATTACAATCTGTTTCGATTTGAAACAGATTGCTAATCCATTGCTTCATAAGTTGGTAAAAAAAACTGCTCAACAACGTAAATAACGTAATGAATGTTGTTGAACTGTCAAAATAAAACAAATTAGGCATAAGTGTTTACGAAAATAAGTTACGCAATTAGGGTACAGAGCCCCAACATCTAAAACTGAATATTTTATTTTATTATATAATATTAATCTTATATTATAAACGAAATGGTGCTGTGGAAACTGGTGTAATGACATCAAATACTTCAGGTAACGAACAGAATCGTCACAATGTGATGATGGTCGAAGTTAGCGGAAGTAACACTGACTGCGAACTTTAATTTGCTTTTTGAGAGAATGATTTTTCCGGGCACTATTTATTTCACAAGAAGTCCTACTAATCCGTGGTTACTGTTTATCATCACGGCGACTTTAATTTGATAACGCACCGTTCCCTTATAAGGCACGTATAATGGATCAAGGCACAGTTAGGCTGGTGCTAATATCTCGTCCGTAGAAGGCAGACTGTTGTCACGACCTGCATCCACAATCAACCACAGTGCTTGCTGATGTTGTTAGACACAGACACACTACTAAACTTAGTAAACATAGCGCATTTTTTCTAAAATAAAATTGATAATAGTCTGCATGGCTTCCTATGAGACTTACATAACTGGCAAAATGTGAATGCTCTATAGGTACACCTCTTCCCTTCGGAGATTTTAGTTGTGATATTTTAAAATTTACTTAACATCTGAGGTCTGACTCTGAACCTTCAGAATACCTGCCACCTTCCAAATTATGGGTGAATAACATAAACAAGAAGTTTAATGTAATGTCTCAATTATTAAAGAAACTAGCTTCTGCCCGCGACTTCGTTCACGTGGAAGTCGTAAGACACCACAAAATAACAGCTACATTTTTATAAAACTTCCATGTATAACTAAGTTTGTAGTTTTGGTCTCAGCAGCCAAAATATGAAGAGAGTCAGGAGTTCAGGACTGATGTCGCGGGAGCAAGCGACGTACAGTTGTCCGTGTGAGAAGCAGCTCGTCCAGGTCAACACCCGCTGCCTTCAGTAGCAATTTCCCATTGCTTGCAAAGTTTTTACGTTTTACTGAATTAATGAACGCCTGCGTTCCTGCATAAATATTACCTAATGACACAACACTGATACCCAGACAGTATATGTAATCTGTGCCCAGACTGATGCATTCTTACAGATTATTCCTGACAAACAGCTATCACTAAAATAATATAGCAGCAGTTTGTAAACACACGAGATTTAATATAACCTAAGATATGTACCTATTTTTATTATATATAGCCAAAGATGACAGAAGAAGCCTCAACTTCATGTTTTTCTATGTACGTTCTACGAACTATCATTATATTAGAATCTAATCGAATAAATAGAATCGAATAATATTATAATGATAATTCGTAAAACGTTTGTTTGTTGAACGCACAAAAAATATCAATTGTTGGGAATCGAACTTAGGTTTGCAATTCGCAAAGCAGTCTAAAAGGTGTAGCGGGATGATAATCATTTAAAGGTTAAATCTGCTACTACAGTTACTATCTGCTCTATTCGTTCCCTATTCAATCCAATGAAGTCATTCAGATTTTTTGTCTTTTTCTAGTAGGTACTCAAACTTCAGTTGGTCAAATAGTTTTTTTGATGCTTTACGAGAGAGTATCGATGGCATAAAAAAAAAACATTGACGATTTCATTGCGGACTGTATTTTTTTTCAAAATCTGTGAATGCATATCAAACTGTTTCAAAAAGTTCAGGATAGTCTACTTTTTTTTTTGGGTGTGAAATGATCAAATAACTTCTTCCGCTCTGGGCGGAGTGGGCGTGTCAGACTCTTACTGACCAAAACCCACCCGTGTTCCATCAGTTGCCATGTTGCCGGGGGCCACGGTATCTCTTTCGAACTTTTCCCCAACCCCGGCAGGAGGATAGTCTTCTAAGACTGTTTTCTTATAGCGACGATTGCTCATCCCCTAATGCAAATAGCTTGATAATTTATAGCCTACAGACTGACCAGACTTATAGGGAATATTTATGAAAAACAAACAGACAAAAATGAAACTATATTTTCGGCATTAGATAATAAATCAATTAAATATTAATAACAGCCAGCTTACATCGAGAAAAAAAAACACAGCGTGATTTATGTCTGCTTTTAGGTAGGAAACTACCTACTATATGAGATTGTGATCGCTAATCCGTCTGGTAAGCAAGGAGATTATGGCAATTCCTCATTATAGTCATTAAGAGGCCTATGTTCATTAGTTCACGTTTCAGGCTATATTATAATGAATGATGTGACTTAGGTATTGTTGAATCCATAATAGATGAGTGACATTCACGTGTTTCAATGCCCTTAATCTGCCTAAATGATATCAATTCACTAATTCCCAATTAACAGAAATGATCACTCACAGCCGTACCTACAAAATTTATGTGACGTACCTATTTACGATAATTTATGAGAGCATTTGTATCGCGATGTAATTGACATAATGGGCCATTAATTAAGTCGTAGTTACCTCACAATATTTCAATGTTGAGGCATAATGGATGGAGTTGCGTGAAAAACCGCTGTAACTCTCCTGAAATATGAGTGCGCCAGAGGGCGCGGTCTCGACGCAGCCTGGCTTAGGACGTGCCTGCACGACACTGAACTTTGTTGGGCGATAACTTAATGTTATGAAATAACTAAATATCAGGGAAGTTGCTAGGCGTTTTATAATATCTAGGTACCTTGGCATACCCACTGAAAACTTTCGACGTTGTTTTAAAATGCAAGAGTTTAAATTAAAATCTAAAAACAAGATTGTATGTACTTCGTAGGACGTGTACAATTCAAAAGTTTTCTTCAAAAATTGCATAAAATTGACGCTATTTAATTAAATTATTCAGCAAAAAGTACGCAAACGGTTTGTAGTTGATGCGAGAGTCGCGTGCTGTCGCCATTGAACTAATTATCATCGTGTATACATATGAACCATGGTTATTATCGGGACACCAGTTGACCTCGGTCTCGCGCCGCCACGCCTTGGTGTGGATGTAATGGAACCATCATAGTTATAGCCAATACATCGACCAATTACGTCGAATGACACGCGAATTATGACAAAGTATTATATTGTTCGGATCATGAGATTGGAGTCTCTATAACCTAATAAAGAATCTGATGTCATTTGCCCGTCCTTCAAATTATACATTTGAGTAGGTATCTATTGTAATGACACAAAGTAAAACTGTTATTTCATCCATTTCTATCTTTAAGAATGGAATTCACCAACTCGTATCGTCAAGTGTAACACTCGTGTCACCATGCGTAACATCAAATGTATCAAGTTTCACCTTGCGAATAAGCTCAACTAATACCACGTATCTGTTCCTAGTTAGCAGTTATTCTAGGCGAATGATTAATCAAATGCATTGTAATTGTAAGACAAAAGTAATGAGGATAGCGGGAACATTCATAGATGTGTCAGTCAACAGCTCGTGTTGTGATAAGAATATGTACCTATAGGTACGTCGCAACGCTGCAAACGCCTGCCAATCATCTGCTACTAAGATTAATGTGCTTTACTTCTTACACAACACCAGACGTTCTGTCTGACTCTGAACCACTTTGTCATCATATTTCAGAAAAATGTTAATGAATGTAAAAATAAACGTGTTGTTCCATCTAGTGAGGATTGTTTGAAATCCAACAATGTCAAGGTGGTTGATGTAGGTATTTGTGGTAAATAAACAACCGAGCTATATTTGTGTTGTTGCGACATCGAAGCTTTAATGTTAGGAGATGCAAGCGTTGCCCACAGCAGTCGGTAATCCTCGTGAACATGATTTCACAACGCTAAAAACGCTAACGGCTTAGAATTTGTTTTTGTTGAGCGTAAAGTTAACTTATCGCAGTATTGGCATCAATTACTGTGATGAACTGATTAATTGAATGAGATATAGATTCAGATGACGGGCTTGTGGCTAATTAATAACCGCCGCACGGGTCGATTGATCAGGTTAATCTACGCTTGTTGCGGGAGGTCCGTGGATAGGTGACCAGTGACCATCTTTACATACCAAGACAAGACTCCTCCGTGCCTCGGAGCACATTAAGCTGTTGGTCCCGGCTGTCATTTGTAGATCTTTGACAGTCGTTACGGGTAGTCCAAAAGTCTGACAGCCAGTCTTACCGAGAGGTATCGTGTTACCTAGTAACTGGGTTGTGGAGGTCAGATAGGCAGTCGCTTCATGTAAAATACTGGAATTCAGCTGCATCTGCTTAGATCTTTCGTTGATTTTAGGCGTGATGTTATGTTATGTGTGAGTGTGACGTGTGTTATATATTCAGGAACAGCCTGCTAGGACTGCTAATAATGGGAGTAAAGACAAAAACTTGGAAACACTGGCTCCGAAGAACCATTTTCATGAAGCACTCACTGGGATTGGTTTAAAGTTAGATATATTAACATAACATAACATCACGCCCTGTTTCCCCGAAGGGTTGGGCAGAGGTGTACCTGTAGTAGGTACACCCACATTTCGCCAGTTATGTTTTAAGTCCCATGTAATAGGGGGCGAGCCTATTGCCATCAACCGGGCACAAATCCAGACTCCAAGCTGCTAGGTACTGAGAAATTTCAGATAGAAAAACCCAATAACACTTTGCCCGACCCGGGAATCGAACCCAGGACCTCATGCAATTGTGATTGTACCTAAGTATTATAATATTTGTTGTCATCATTATAATTAACATTTATATTTAGATGGTTCAAGAATGCCAGGTATTTATTGAGCCTCTCAACACAAGCACACAATTTACTACAATAAAATGGCATACGAACGAATTAAATTCATTTGCAATTTTCTAAAGACCACCGTCTCAGTGAAGTTCAAATAGAATGGTTTGCGTCAGTGCAGCTGTATACTGCCTGGCACTATTATTGATCGAAGGCCTGGCTGCATGGCCTGCATGTTTGTACATTTCATCATCTATAATTGAACTGATACCAGCTAATCCAGCTCTGGTCATTAATAGTGTCTTCTTTAATAATATACTGGTCATATGTGGTTGTCTCATTATTCACTGATTCCGAGTACTTTCAAGTTTATTTGAGTGACATGGAAACCATTGATGTTTTATTAGTAAGGCCAGATGTGGACATACCGGTCTCTCGATGTTTGTTATTAGCAGTTACAATAAGCCACCTGGGCGCAGCAATACCTTTCTACATTTTTCTGATTGAGAATAGAGTCCTTCAAATGAAGTTCTTTATTGTTCCTTTTCTTGCATAATTCTGCGGAATAACTAATTTCACGATAGTTATGATGTTTGAGCTGTTGTGGAACAGAATGAGAATGTTCAGACAATATCTGGAGAATACTCTATCTCGAATATCTAGGATACGGGACACTGAAGATGCAAGAGAAAGCATAAGGCAGTGTATGTTAATTTACAAGAGAATATTGCATACCATCAAGAAGTCGAACATACCAGTGAAATCTATGGTGTAGTATCAGAGTCCTTTTATTCTAACCATTTCTAATGTTCCTATTCTGTGTTATTAATTGATGGTAATTTGCTTCTTTCAGATTATTGTGACTGTTTTTGCATCTGTCCCGAAAATAATTGCAACAAGGGACGAATTGATTTGTGGCGCACATGTGGCGGTAAGTAAGTCTTGTCTCATTTTTACTTTACGCTTGTATTTGTTAGACCTTTCCTACTGTAAACTGTACAAACACTTATCATATATCCCTCAGAACACCTTGGTATTGCACGAGCTGAGCATGGGCATCATACTGCCTTGTGTGCAGGCGCTTACTTGCGGCGAGGTCACGCGCATCAGACTCGTCATCGGCAGAAAGATACTTACTTGTGAGGGTACCGTGTTCCAGTTAATATTATTACTAGCTCTTGCCCGCGGCTTCGCTCTCGTGGATGTCGAAACATGAGCCGGAGCCACGGGAGCGTACTACCGGGATGAAAAAGTATTCTTTGTACTTTGTAACCTAACCTAACCTAACCTAACCTTACCCAGTTCACAGTCCACCTGTGTGCTAAATTTAATCGCATTCTGCCCAGCCGTTAAAACGTGAAAAGGTACCTACCAAAGAGAATTAAAGCACGTATAGTCTTGTACAGTTGTCAGTCCGATCCGTGAGGGTGTTGTTAAAAAACCAATTTACCTTACCTATGTGGTAATTGTCTGGAAAAGAGAAAAATAAATTTCGCCGCATTTTTTTTTCAATGTGTAGTTTTACCCGGTTATTACGAGTACATGGGGCGCGGGTGGCCGTCGTTCAGCGAGTGTCTACAAGTCATAACTTATGACCTCTTGGTACTAAAAATGTGAATTTTAAATAGCAATAACTAATTATTTACACAATTTTTTTTTTTACCTTTTTTAATTTTATTACCTATGCTACCCCTTTCGGATCAGACAGGGCTTTTGTTATATGCTGTATAGTATAATATTACGTATGAATATAAATGAGTATCTTTTACTGCAACGCATTTCTTTGTGTTGACAGACGATCGCGTACCTACGCGAAATCCTGGATGATTGCCTGTCGTTCCTGGAGCACCGGCCCTTCAGGTACTCCGTATGCCGTCTGTTTACCCTCGATGTGGACTTGGTCATGAGCCTCCTCAACCTCTACGTCACCTACTCGCTTGCTATGATACAGTTCGCACATTTTTGTAACTGAACGAAGGGATTAACTTAATTTGGTATAACTGTAGTGTGCAGCGTGAACTTACCATTTTATTTTAACTTGTTCTGAGTCCTGACTGTCCTTAGGCCGTTTGTCCACCACCACAGTCAACGGGACGTCAACGAGAATAGCAATACTTAAATAGTTACTTTTACTATGGCCGTGTGCCAGCCATTTCTGTCGATGGACCGATGGCTTTTGGAGTAGAAGAGTCTTTTAAATAGAGGTCGTGAATCGGCAAACGTAGCCTGGAACACGCTAGCAGGATGGACCGACAACCTTAAAATTGTGACTGAAACAACATGGATGCAGAATGCTGAGAAACAAGAGTTGTGGGAAGAGGCATTATGTCCTATGTGACGCTATGCTGAATTGGATGATTGATTTCTGTTCAATTTATCCAAGATTTAGTGATATTTTAAGAAACAATGGAAACTAAAATAAGGGTTCCGTACTCGACTTATTGTCGTTAACGTGGATGAAGCACACACTAAACTGTTCTCAGTGACAAATCGCAATACATCGGTGACGCAACAAGTCCTTCACGCGCGACTGGTGTTGTGGGGCCCGACATGTATATCGTTCAGTGGGGACTGTCGGAAGCGGCCGGTGATCGGGCAGGCGGCGCGCCGGTCATCCGGCATCCGGCACTCCCTGTCGGTCAAGGACGCGCGGTAACTGACACTGAGCTACTTTCGAAGATAATGAGAATATAGTAGCCGAGGTAGGTTAGTGTTATATGTGGGAAATTGTGTTTATTGCCGTACGTTTACTTAACTGTATTTTATGATCATAATAAATGTCTAATTCTAAGAGTTATCGTTTTTCATTTATGCCCTATGAGCCCACGCTTGTTACGACACCACAAAATAGTTTTGATGAATGAAAATGTCGATGGATGGAGAGGGAGAGGAAGACTAAAGTATAAATGGAAGGATAGTGTGATAGCATGGGAGGATATTAATTAAGTACCTAATGAAAAGATAAAATATGATAACGTGACGGTTGACAGAAGAGATTCTGCGCCAACTCCAGATAATATGGGAGAAGGGAAGGAAGAAGGCTAAACGGTCCCCGGATAATATTTCAGTTCAGACTTCTCAAAAAAATGTAAAAGCTATGTAAGTAGAAGTACCTAGTTATGTACGTACACTACACGGTGTAGGTATGTATGTACTCATTTCATAGCTTAATACAAAATAGTGAACAACAAGACATGTTGACGAGACTGGCGCTAAAGATGTGTGGTGTATCGCAAATACAAACAACACACAGTCAATAGACTGAACTATTAATAGACGTGGAGATACTCATTCATGACCGTGGTGCGCAAGATTTATCACTAGGATTTAGTCATATTTGGTTAATTATGTGGAAAATAAATTACTCACTTACTAAGCAGCTACGAATTTATATTACTGAATCCAAAAACGATTTACAAAATATATTTTGGCTTCAAAAAGCCAGTAAATACCGACTGCCTCATACTTGTAGGGACACGGTATCGAATAGAAAGTATCGATACTGTACACATGAGTAGTATCGAAAAAAATATATCGTACTCATAAAAGTATCGAAACAAAAGTATCGAGTACTTTTCTTAGAGCCTAATGCGCATAGAGAATAGGTCAATATCAGTCAGTAAATAACGTCAGTTTAACTTCAGTAGGGCAGGACATGAAAAAACAAATGGTATTGGTACACAAATTTAATACAATAATAGAAAAAGACAACTGTTACTTCAAAAATTAAAAAAAAATAGAAACTTAATTATTTAGTACTTTAGGCATATTGAAAGTTCCCATTCTTACTCCGTACAGTCACTTAAAAATAGAAGTTTATTGAGCCGTGTTGAACAGTTACATAGCACAGAATAATAGTGAGTACTTTTAGATTACACTTGAATAAATCAAATAATAGTCAAGCAAAATAATGATCAACCGTATTAATAGGTATAGCAGAAAAACAAAGAGCGAAACGAATACGATAAAATTGGTGACAACGGTGAACGAGTGAGAGTGAGTGAATGAGTGATTGATTGAATGAAGGAAAGGTTAGGAATTTAACTTTGAACGGAAGGAACGATTTCGAGCAAAGATCGATATAATGTTTTTACAAGGTTCAAAACGAGTGAACTAGATGGCGTTGCCATAACCATAAACATAAGCCGTAAGGTCGCAAGTTTTAAATGGGTAATTTCTAAGATTACCCATTTAAAACTTAATTTCTTATTCGATACGATACCTGCCAAAAAGTACTCATTGAGTAAAAGTATCAAATGCAAAGTATCGAGTACAAAAGTATCGGTACCGAATGGAAATGTACTCGATACCACAAAGTATCGATACTTTTTTCGTGTCCCTACTACATACTTGTGGGTGTATATTTATACTTAAATATTGCAATCCGCGACTTCGGGTATTATAACTTTGTGTTGTACTTTATTCCTGTTATGATTTAATTACTATGCATCCTGTTATTTTAATTTCGATGAATAAATCAGAAAAAAAACTCAATTTCTCCCAGTATTTTGTAATAGGAATCGAAAACAAAATCATAACACATATATTTAACCTTCATCCGTCTCTATGTCCTTCAAAAATATTGTCGCGTAACATATTGTCGAATAGTCGACTAAGCATTGTCTGCTGGTGCCATAATGTGTGACAGTGAGTGACAAGGTCGGGGAAAACAAGCTCAAACTGACGGCTTTTCATAGTTAGACCGCGATGTGAAAATGTATTGTAACAAGTTAACAGCTTCGGGGAAAATTACTAGTTCAAACAATTATTGATTTGAATAGCCTTGTCTGTTTGAATCTGAAGTTAAATCTTTACAATCGTTAAAACAAAATAAATGAATTGTTCCTACACAAAAAAATACATTTTGTGCATCGATGTTCGAATCACAGATTTATTATTAGTCTGGTAGAATAGTACCTAGTCATAATAAACTGATAGATAATTATTATAGATGGTTTCGAATGGTTACGCACAAACAATAGCAGCTCCCAACTGATTCCACCATAGATTGCACAAACTTGTACCAGAGCAGAGTCTGACAGTAGACTTTGACAGTAGACTTGGTAATCTGACAGTTTTCAAAGTTAAAAGCTACGTTCTGAGAAAAGTTAGGTAAAGTTATTTTAGAAACAAGAGCGAGTTGCTTCGAGTCTGGGTACGGCCGTGTCTGCTCGAGTTTGGATCATTCCAGGAACAGAATTTGTTACAGAAAAGTTAAAGGTGGGTTTCGACTACAAATAGTACATACCAAGTTTCTGCATCTGCACATTAAATGTAGAGTCGATAAGAAATAAATTAGGATCGATTTTTTCCTAAGTTTAATTAAGTAGGTACTTAGATGTAGATATAGGTATTAACTTATGGCTAGAGAAACATATAAACTACGTCGATTATATAATTTAAGTTTTTATTTTTTATCAAGATGTCCTCTGACACAACTCTAATCTTTGACAATGCCTGCGCCATATATTGCATGAAGAATATCTACAGACCGCATGTTACCTATAATAATTAAATTATTGGTAACGAGCAGGCAAAGTTAGCAGAGGTTATTTAATAAGTCATTATTATCATTATCACAACAAGTCATTAGTCCACATTCTCTGGTATTTCGTAACGATCCACTACTGTTGTAACTTTGTTGTTGTTGTAAC
This sequence comes from Agrochola litura, assembly GCA_949152395.1. NCBI lineage: Eukaryota > Metazoa > Arthropoda > Insecta > Lepidoptera > Noctuidae > Agrochola > Agrochola litura. The sequence goes on from OX424496.1 coordinate 1,447,553, forward strand.
GTCATGAAAGGCTTCTCACCAGTTCGTCTAGTAGCTCTAACATGACATCGTGAAAGTATACTGATTAAACGGAACCTTTCGTAAAGGTTTCCGTTATATTTGGATGCGTTCCTGACCTTCATCCTTACCCCCAAGATACAAGCGAACGCCTAGTTTTGGGGTTACCGTTCAAACTGATCTTGTATATGTACTATGTACAATTTGAAATAGATAAATAAAACTAAAAGTGCCTATCTATATCTATACATAATAGTAGGTATTTAAAAAAGTTATTGCCGCGAGGTGTGGGAACGAGTGTGATAGCGAAAATATAGATTTTTTTTCCGTTTGTTTGTTTGTCTGGATGTATGTTCCGGATTGGCGCAAAAACGACTGAACGGATTTGGATGTTTGGCACACAGATAGCTTATAACCTGGAACACAGGGTGATTTTAATACCGGCAGTACGTTCCTGTGGGATATTTCAGACATCCACGCGGGCGAAGCCGCGGGCAAAAGCTAGTCATCGTTAAACTCTTATGAAAGATTGTCTTGAAAATAAAGATCTATAAATATGTTCGTTTAATGTCAAGGCTGATGTTTAAGACTTGTAATATCATCACTACTTCTGGAGCAGTTGAGCTGCAAGAGTGACGTCATTGCTGCAAGCTGCAACGAATATAGCTTAGCTTTGTTTCAGTGACCTCCTTGCCTTGGAACTGCTATCTGGACCAATTTTTGTCATGTTTTTTCTAGTCAGAAATCCGATGAATTAGAGTAAGATATATTTTAGATCTGTTGGTGGAAGAGTTGGAGGGTCCCTCCATCCTTCTGATGTATCGACGGAGGAAATTTCAAATGTCGTAAGGGACAAGGATTCAAATGTCCCTTACAAAACTCTACCATCGACATTGTCCCTTTATACATGAAACTTTCTTTATAAAATGTAAACCCTTCTCCTTAATTTTTTAAATGTCGTAAAATTATAGTCCTTTCCAAAACAAGTACTGCAAACATGGACAAAATTCACTTCACTCAAACCATCAGTGGTCTTTATCCGTAGGTACAAAAACTCCTCTAAAATGTGCAAGTAACCTCCAGTTTTGTGCTGCACTCCTCCGCTTCCTTCCAGTTAGTTAACCGGAACGTAAATAATTGTACCTAACTATTAACTGGTCTAGATCTACACAAAACTGTCGACAACGACTAGTCTAGACGGGTTAGTCAGCGTCACTACAAAGGTAACGCGATCTGCCTCGTTCTGTGTCAGTGTCAGACTAGTCAGCCTGTAGGCGAACTAGTTTGACTAGTTTGAAACTTTAACCATTTGAGAAAGTAACGTGTGGAAACGTTGATTGGATTTAAATTAAACTTTTAAAGGAACGATTATCTAACAACTGTCAACGTTAATTTGTCTCATGAATTAATTACACGTCGTCGTAATTGTACAGTTTGAGTTTTGACGAGATTCGTTTCGTTAATTTAAGAGAAATCTTATTTGTTTATGTCACTCACTTTCTTATATGATTAACACCTGCAGCCTGTCATGAGTCTTAGTTAAAATCAGTATTGTTACTGCAATTAAATAAAACACAAATACACGTGATATGTCAAACATTCACTATCGCACATCGTACATATCGAAAACTGCATTGTTTACCTCAATAAATCTGGCAGCAGTGGCGAGGGATCAAAGTTAGCAGTTCCACGGTAAGCCGACGCCGACGTAAGTTTGACGTCAGAACTTCACACACAGCGACTGTTTACTGTGTGACGTGGATTAAAGCAGAAAACGTGGAAACTCTCTGATGTTTAGATTTTCAGTCAGTTCCATTTGAATGATGTAGTGCAAATCGTTACCGATCTCACTTAACAAATAGGTACGACGAGTGGGAATAATGATCTTAGCAAGGTAGCTGGTTGTAGAAGAATGACCGTGGCCGAGGATCAAGTTCAGGGGTATAGATAGAGAGGCAAATTTTCAGCTTTCTTATCTATCGTATCGGCACAAACTTATAAGAATGGTTCTCGATGGGGACTGCTATACATAAGTGGATGATGAGTGCCAAATTAAAACAAAGCGACCGTGTGGGCTGCTACTGCTACGCTCCTAAATTAATTTGGTGCTGCAATCCAGGGACGCTCTACATTCTACCCATTATTTTGTTTTGGTCTCTCTATGACCTCAGGCTAGGGTCCGAATCCGAGACATTTCCTCATTCCTGGTTGGCAACCGCATTAGTTTACGCAGACATACCAAGTATACTTACGGGCCATAATATTTTACGGTGTGTAATGAAATCCTGATCCATGTTGACTAGGTACGTACATAATATAATTAATACAAAGTCTAAGAAAATGCTTTACTACATGTACTTACAATAATTTTATTGCTTATAAAACGTCGGTTTGTAAAATATAAATTCCGCGTGCAGACTATATTGTACACTTTCACGACAAGGTATTGTGAACTTTATGATGTTTGATTTTATGCTGGTATTGCTTTGTGGTGTGGAGAGCGGTGATCATGCCGGCTGGGCCACGCATGATTAAATCTGGATGTATGGCGGCCTTCGCCTGAATTGGCAGGTCGCTGAGGTATTAGTGAGTATGTGGTGAGACGCCGTGAGACGTTACTTCAGGACCCGTTCAATGAAGACACGCGATTCACCACCTGAGGGTTAACGACCAGACGATCGATCTACGTTAAGTCACCTGTCTAACCTCAAACAAAACTTCGATGAATAGACAAATGTAAATTACAATTATTATGCTTTTTCCCCTTGAACTCACGAAACGAATACCTATTTAGAATTTTTATTACCACTACTTGTCCACGTGTGATAGGCGGTATAGCTTTTTGTCACTACTCACCAGCGCCAGGTGATCCTCTTCGTCTGTCCCGGAGAGCGGCGCGCGCGCAGCCCTGACCCACATACTGTCAGGCACGTGCACTTGGGGCATGGGGTTACCCCACCGGCTGGTACACCTGGACGTGGGAATTTACTTGATCGCCGAATGCCGTCAAATATATATTCGAGTTTCTGATATTTTCCTCAACACTTGGAAAAGATAATGATGGAATCGGGATGTATGGAATATCAAGTTGAATGAGGGGTAAAATAATGAACTTTCTCACGGGAAACAGATTTCGTAAGTAAGACTGAAAAAAAGGATATTTAATATTATTCGACAGTACAAATAATGAATGAAGGGGACAGTTCCAATGAGAACGTCCTCTCTAAGGTAACTGAAGGTTACTCTATGCATGTAGGTAATGTTAATGATGTATTTATTGGCAACAAATATACTAACGCAATTGCAACAGAACCATATTGAGCTATAAGTCAAATAAATTGTTAAATCTCCTTCAGTATCAAGTTTCCAGACAACTAGGTAGTTTTTAACTTGGGGCAACAGTTACAGGAATTGATGCTATGTATGGCAACGCAATCTTTGAAGACACTACTTTATTGATGGCTTCGCATTCTTTATTTTAGTAGGTAGATAAGTATACATATTATAAATTAAAGTCACATTTCGTGTCTGTCTGTGTGACTGCGTTGTTTTTCTAAACTTTGATGCGGTTTACACCATCATTTAGAGACTTTATTCCGAGAGGTGAACTTGGAGGAGGAGCTCGTGGCTAAGTAATAAAAGCCGCACGGGTCGATTCATCCGGTTAAGCTACGCTTGCCGGGTTGGTCTGTGGATGGGTGGTCACCCATCCACAGACCAACCCCGGCAAGCATCATCTTTACATACCGAGACTCCTCCGTGCCTCGGAAAGCACGTTAAGCCGTTGGTCCCGGCTGTCATTCGTGGATCTTTGACAGTCGTTACGGGTCGTCAGAAGTCCGAAAGACTGACAACCAGTCTTACCAAGGGGTATCGTATTACCAAGTTACTGGGTTGTGGAGGTCAGATAGGCAGTCGCTCCATGTAACATACTCATATTCAGCTGCATCCGGTTAGACTGGAAGCTGACCCAATATAGTTGGGAAAAGGCTAGGCAGATTGATTGATTCCGAGAGGTTAACTTACATACCTATGGTAATAAAGAAATCTCGATGTTTTGTTAAGCCGTAAAAACCGTGCGAAGCAGGGCCTGGTCGCTAGTCTTATTATAAAGGACATCATAATCCAAGACGAGGGTCCATTGTCTTTACTGACCGTGTAGCGTCTACTCCCGCGCCCTTGAACCAACACCTGCCTCGTATGCGAGCTAAATAGCAAATACATACTCATAAATCTGAAACCGGCTTCAAATGTACGCGATACATTACACTGATTCGATCTGAAGCAATAAAATAAGATAGCCAGCCTAAGAGCTATTTTGTTGCGTTTCTTTTTATCGGCAGCTGAATATGAATAAATATGATTTGGACTTGCTTAGCGATAATAATATGGTAGACTTTCTTGGTTATAAACGAGTTTAGATTTTTGCTTTTTCACAAAAAAAGGCGAACGAAAGATCTCGACGACACCTGATAGAGATGCAGGATATTTTCAAAAACCAGGCATTAAAGCTGTCGCAGACAGGCGCGACGTGACAGCGCAACGCGACTCTAGTAGATCAATTTATATGAGAACTTCATGGAAATTGTTCTACCAGAATCGCGTCGCACTGTCGCATCACGCTTGTCTGCTCCAGCCTTTACTCTACCTACGGTCCTACGCGTTTGTATGACACGGGTACAAACGCCCTAGAATACTGCATAGCTGACGCAGTTTTTCATACTTGAGTCATAGTTTGCGGTCTGCACACAAGTTTGGAAAACTGCGTCAGATATGCGAGCTAAGCTAAACTAACTTAGCTTAGCTCTTGGTCTGCAACCGGCTTACCACTTTCTATCCTCTCTAAAAATACCCAAAAGATGCGCTGAGAAAGTCGTAGTGATTTAATAAGAATGTATTAGTATTTATTTGTATAGTTAGTTAGTCATTTAATTTAGTACGTAGCTAGTGTAAATAGTTGGTTGTATAATATTGTAGCATTTCCTGTTATTAAACAGAAATAAAAATACTTTAACAGTGAAACAAAATGTTGAATGTAAGTAAATGAATGTCGAGCAATTCTAGCCACGTGCTAAACATTACGCAGCTTAGGTGCGCTACACGAACAGCCAACAGCATTCAACACATTTGATTATAATGCACCATGAAAGTTCTTTAGACTAAAATTGTTTAAACTTTCAGTTATTTGTTTATGACAGAAAGCGATGTTCCGTTTGAAGTAGCCGCAGACGCCTCCACCACGTGTTATCTGCTTGTAGTTAGAAAGCCGGCTGTTTCTGTAAACTGAGAGATTATTATGGATTAGAGTTGCTTTCAGTTTGTGTATAGAGAATATGTTGTGTAGTTTCCACGAACTGACGACATGGTGTGTACCTACCTACTTATGTAGTAGGTACCTATTCAACTTAAGACATATCAAAGGACTATACTCTTACAAAAGATCTAAAAGATACTGCTTACATCCATTGCCGTAGCAGAGGAGAGGTCCAGGTGGACCCAGCCTTCCTTAGAAGTCCCCAGATCAATCAGCTTTAGGTGCGTTCTACACACATCTACATAAAAGTTACAACAAACACTTCGATTTCAAGGAATAACTAAAATAATAAATAACGTTCTTTTCGTAAAAATCACCAGTTCCCGTGTAGCGGGAAGCTTGTTACCTGTACATCTTAACAAAAATACCGCCGTCCGCGCAGGCGATAAATAACAGCCGAGAGTTGCGCGTGACTCACCGCGCCTAAATATTCTCGCAACGATGAAAGGTTTACAGCACGCTGCGTTTACATACTCGTATTGTTTCATGTAATCCAACTTTTACACCAGTCTTGAAGCTTGCTACATAGATCTCGCGGAAGGAATCTCCTCACAATGCACACCTATCCAAGACTCTGCCTCCTGTATCAGGCTCTTGACCTTGCTGTTCAGGTGTTCAGCCATAGCTTATCAAGATGTTGCTCATCGGAGTCGTGCCAGTCATCGTCACAAATATTGTCGACTCTATATTTCTATTATGCTAGACACTGGTGGACATGGTGAACACGGCTAGTTGTCTATTATACCGGAACCTATTTCTTGTCTCGCCTCGACGTGATCCTGAAAACTGAATTGGAGTAGATACATGGCTTGAGAGTGCTAACTTGCTGAGTTTTCATCAGAATCCGGTTTAGCTGTAGTGAAGTGTTTCAATATCAGATTAAAAGATGGGTTTAGCTGTAGGGGAATTTCTCTTTTTGCTTGATGAAATGCCGATAGCATTGTCTCAATATTACTTAACTGACGGTCGTAACAAATAAGTGGAATAAGTCGATAATATTGATGAAAGTAGTACCTTGTCGCAAAAGCATTATAATATCAATTCTTAGGAATTGATCATTGATAAATTATCGATATGGTGAAAGATTCGATTGCAACACTCCCCGAGATATCGAAACAAAGAAAGAAGGCCCACATGCTCTTTCCTGAAGATTGCTCAATAACTGAGCTACGTGTGATATGGCCTCGAGCGCGATACGTAGATACGTGTGCTATCTTCGAGCGTGTCCGGGGAAAGCGGCTGACAGACAGACGGACGGTGCGAGGTAGGCTTGTTTTTGAGTGATAAGAGAACATTAGAGAGTTATGATGGACCAAGTGAGATGCGTGTTTGAATTACGTTTGTTTTTACCGCGTTGACCAAGGACAGGAGATTCGATGTGATTCAGCTTGAAAGTTGAAACAACCAACCTATACAGAGAAAACTTCAAATGTAAATGTGGTTTCTTTAACCGAACTGTCACCAAATGGCGGAAAGCGGTCCGGGAACGGACCGCCAACCTGTCGTCTTACCTTAAAAGTAAAATTTATAACTAAAACCACATCTAATAGTTTTATTAAGCTCGCGCTTTCTATTTGCTGCCGTCGACACGACAACGGATGACGCCAGACGCAAGCCACACAAAGCTGCAAATGTTTTCGGGAGGTATAAAGCTACTCTACAGATGGAAATGATCGATTTCCAAGAAAACATAAGTTCTTTTCCAAGATTTCTAGATAAAACTTGTGTGTAAATTTTGAATTCGACTTACCAATGAACATCTTTTAATCTTGGTTACTAGTAATCGTCTTCCCACCGGACGACCGCAACAGTCATATAATTTTTTTAAAGGGACCCCCAGTGAAGCTAATTGGCGAAACCTGCGTTTAACCATTCAAGCGAAATATTTATAAGTAGGTGAATAGAGTTTTGGTTCCTAGGAAATGCAGCTTTTACCTATCTACCTACTTCCTTATAAATTCGAAAGTAACTCTGTCTACTTTTTCACAGGTAAACCACTGAACGGATTCCGATAAAATTTGGCAAGGAGATAGATGTCATCCTGGAGAAGGCCATAGAGCACTTTTTGTCTCAAAAATATTGTATGTAAAGTTTGTATGGAAAATCCAGCATTTCTTAAGTTAGGGATATGAAAATTTAAATTTTTGGTAAGAAATAAAGAATTAGGCATTTCAGCGTTTTTGTAAAATCATCCCCCAAAGGGGTAAAATAAGGGTTGATTTTAAAATTCACATCCTAATAATATTGATTCTTTTGTGTCTTCTTTTGAAGGGATTTAAGGGATTGGAAATATAGACACACTCCGATGTAGAGATATAGATTAAATGTTACTTCAAGACACGGCCTATGAATTTTTGATCCCAGATTGAAGAACGAATTTAACTTTGCGGTTCATATACAGGGTTATTGGTTATATGTCGGCGATCTGTTAAGGGGATGTAGGAGAGGTCATTTGCAATCAAATGACCCTTGATGACCCCTATGCCAATGTCACCCATTTTCGAGTAGGTACCTAATTTGACATTTTATATGTTAAAATGTATGAAATAAAAATATAAAATGTTAAATGACTCGAACTTTTTTGACATTTGTCCACCATTTCGAAACCTGTTTTGTCACTGCTAGCCAAAGGTCTCCCCCACAGCTTTCCAGTCTTCCCTGTGTGTAACCTTTTCCGGCCAATCTCCCAGTAGGATATTACAGTTTTTATTTCCAATGAAGAACAATGTGCGAAACATTACAAACTAAGTACAACCCACGGGACCAGTTGAAGTCTCCTATGGCGATCAAGGTTTATTGAACGTGAGTATCTTAACTTAGTCAATGCCCATATTATGTGCAATTTATTTTATCACATCGCCTCTGATGCGTTTTAATTAGTACAGCTTATTGTTAAGCGATGTTATTAATAAAAGTGAGGGTGCCCCTGTTTTCCAAGGTTTTTATCGCTTGATAAAACATTGTACACAAAACCTAAACATTTGTCACGAAATCCGTTCGGTAGTTTTTGAGTTTATCGCGTACAGACAGACAGACGAGGCGGGGGAACTTTGTTTACCTCTATAATATGAGAGATAGATACAGTAGGCAAACGTTGTAGGTAGGTAAGTACCTACTTTCCTACATTAACTTCAGAGTTGCGTTTTAGGTCCATAATACTCATATAATTACTATATGTTTGCTGTGTATGTATTTAGTTGGTAAGGGTTTGTAAATAAATAATTGATCTACCGATAACTATGCTCATATGTACAGGATAATAACATACATTAGGGTATTTGACCACAAATTAAAATGTACAGTCGGCTAGGAAAGTCGATTAACATTTCAGTCACATTTCAGTTTATCTATATCCTACTTAATATATAGAAAGAGAGATGCCTTGCTGACTGATTCATCAACGCAGAGCCTCCTAAACCGCTGAAGCTGAAGACATGTATAATAAACGACGCGACTGCCTTTATCACTGAAAACATTACCTTTATGTTTCACATAATATTGCAATATATTAATAATTACGACTACCACAAAATGACCACAAAAATGTAATAAACATGTGCTGTAGTCCCTCATCAGTCATCAATCTTGTAGGTACACACATAGCTGGTACTTACTACTAATAAAAGCATTGCTTGAACTTGAACATGTTAATCATTGTTCATCCGGCAAACCCTACAGGGTGTCATCAATCACGTCATCACATTATTGTTTTGTCACGTAGGTACCTAGCCTAGTGCTAGTGTAACTGCGTGTTAAGTTTTCCTTAATATTGTGAAACGATGGATAGGCTGTAAAGATGATATGGCTAGAAAGGCAGTGACTACCGAGATGAAGTATGGAGGAAAAAGACGGTTTAGTCCCATCTCGGCACCCATGAATTTATTTATCATGCTCACGAAACATTCCCATCTCGGCATCCTGTCATAAACCATTGTTAGCTTCTAATTAGGGCGATCCAACGCCTGTCTGCGCAAGTCCCATAAAAATATTTTTTTCTTTGTCCACGATACACTAGTATTTTAAAATTAAACTTATTTAATGAACTTTTGAAAAATATTATTAAGTTGATTTACTCACTACAAAGAGACTGTGTTTCCATTCTTCGATGTGTGAGTGGTTTAAGACAGGATGCCGAGATGGGAATTCTTCGTGAGCATGATAAATAAATTCATGGGTGCCGAGATGGGACTAAACCAAAAAGACATGTTGCGCCGACCACAAATAAATCGGGATAAGGAGAATGATGATGATGATGACTATTGTGAATATTTCCTGAAGCTAATGTTGTCGCAGGTACGTCCGGATGTTAGGTCACTTTGAGTTCAACAGTTCAATTCGCAATTCCTTTTAAATAAATGAATAAACTAAGTAATTAAAAGTTCTATGACAAGGTAACATGCACATGCAAAGTGTTTGCTTAGAATAAATCTGACGTATTATAGTACCTCCTCTGGATTTGACTGGATGATGTCGGTATGAAATTACCTACTGTTTTCGTAATTTAACCACAATGGCGACTACTTGCTCCTTGTTATTTATAATACAGCTGCTACCCGCGACTTCGTCTGCGTACATTTTGCATTTTTTTATAAATAACTTCACAAAATCACACCTTCTATCCACGAAGGGTTAGGCAGAGGTGAACCTATGGTACAGCACCCACATTTCGCCAGTTATGTTGTAAGTACCATGTAAAAGGGGGCAAGGCTATTGCCATCAAGCGGGCACAAATCTAAACTCCGAGCTGCTACTAAATTTTCAGATGGAATAACCCAATAACACTTTTCCCGACCTGGGAATCGAACCCAGGCCCATCATACTTAGCAGTGCTTACGACCGCTTGCGTCCGTTAGATCAACGAGGCAGTGGAATACGAATATCCATGAAACAGGATGAAAAGTAGCCAATGTCGTTCGCAAGGTCCGAAGTTACCTATCTGTAAAACTTCATATCGATGGTTCTGTAGTTTAGACGTGAAAAGGTAACAGACAAACATACAGACAGAGTTACTTTCGCATTTATAATACCATAACCCTCCTTTGGCGTTGCCGTAGTCGGGTAATTAAAGTATGGAAGCATGTTTATATGCAGCTTTATACAAGCTGCATAGATGACCATTGACCAGTGCACCAGACTTCTGTCTCCAGTTAGAAAGCTGGTGCGGCCGAGCTGTGCCCCGTCCGGCCGACAGTCAGCATGCGGCAGCACCACGGCCTCGGAGAAATCCTCTCACTTTATGTAATACCTCACGTTTTTATCGTAACTAGCTGTAATATAATATCATGTACAAGAGATGGAATGTTTTGTGTACCATTCAAATTGCATATTGTATGTTTAATGTTTACATTTTATTTATTGTAATCTAGGTAATCATATGAAAACATGCTTATTTTTATGCAATATGCAAAGTAAAGTATGTAGGTACCTAAAGGTGCTGATAAACTTGAGCATTCACCTGTAACAGAACATCGAGCATTCGCCGTTTTTAAATTTGTCGAACTGAACAACGCTACGAACATTTTCACGATTATTCTAGCGAATAATGCTCGTCAAAAAAATATTCTTCACGAAGATGTCAGACTTGACGGTCGCGTGTGGATGGCTCGGCTCGGTAAAACTGTCCTTTCGCTAGAATGCTCGCTAGAACGGTCGGTAGAATGCTCGCTAAAACGCTCCCGTTTATTTTTCTGTAAAGCTACTGATAAAGTTGAGCATTCAATACTCAATATCTTTATTGCTTTATCATAATGTGTACTTAGGTGGTAACTATATAATTTAGATCATTATGGAACCTGCAGTGCACAGCAAAAGGGTAGGAGAGAGGAAGCCATGTTTTAGGAGATCTTTAAGTTGTTATTGTGGGAATAAGTTTTAACCTACATAATAATCAAAGTCAAGGAGATCGCGAATAAGATATTAGACATTTTGCTTAACTATTATTATTATTTTTTTATCTGCAAAATGTACTTAAGTATTTTAGATTATTTTTATATACCTGTACATAATATATGTATTATAATTCTGTTTATTCATTTACATAAATTGTTTTCCTTTGAATAATTATTATTGCTATTTTATTCACTTGTAATGAGCATTCTAGCGAATGTTACATTACAGAAAAATAAACGGGAGCGTTTTAGCGAGCATTCTAGCGAGCGTTACATTCGCTAGAATGCTCATTACAAGAGAAGGCTCAAGTTTATCAGCACCTTAACAAGTTAGAAAATATGTCTCTAGGGCTTATTCAAAAATGTTTTTGTAAGGATTTTAACCACAAATACAGGACAAGTAAGTACGTACTTTAACCCAGCAAAAGTGAAACAATATCCCGCTTGTATTGGAACAGTGTTGTGGTTACATTTACTGTTACTATTACACAATAGGGGGTTTTCCAAACGATACCATTATTGCCATTACAAATTGCGGGAACATCGTCAGCCGGTGTGTATTTTCTTTCACTTTCACATAACTGCGTAAGTACGTAGTTAAGTTATCTAAGTACAGTAAGACATACATAACATAAACGTCAGAAATCATAAGTCTCACAAACAACGTATTCAAGTATCAGTCAGCATTAGGACATAACTTGGAATAGTCAAACTGAAGAACGCGTAGCTCTCAGGCCTACGCGCTATACGGGTCGTAGCAGCGGTTTCCGCGTAAAAGAAAATATTTTGAATAGTCTACACTTCACAGTCTGTTGTGTCTGTGCGATCATGTTTGTACCGACACCGAGGGAGGCGCAAAAATGGTTTAATACAAAATTATCTACATACTTATTGTACGCAGTCGTAGGCAGTCCGTTGGGAAATTCATGTGACGGTTTACAACTAATAAAAATATTATATAAACGTAAAATCCGACATAATGTTAGCAATAAAGGTGAAAATTTACTATTACGGGTGAGATAAGGTGAGTTGTGACAATATACTCAAACTATGTGACTCTGCAGGCGATAAGGCTGCAGTCGCTCACGACATCCAATACGGTGGAAATATTAATATTAGACATGTTTATAGAGCATAATATGGTAAAATAATATTCGTCTAAGGCGACCTTTGGTGGTTTGAGTAGATAGATTTCTCCGAAGTTTATTTTTACCTACTAGATGTGCCGGTGGCTTCGCTTACTTGACTGTAAATTCTATTGGCATTACTTAAATAAGTTAAGTGCAGTCATAGTTTGTTAGTTATATCCTCTACAACATTGATTGATTTTGTTTATTTAAACTATTAAATAGTTAAGTCTCGCGGTAAACTGATGAAGAATAAGGACATAATGCAATATTGCTAATCTCCCATAGCAAGTAGCGTGATAATATATTATCTATTTGTGCAAAATTTTAACAGAATCTGTTTAGTGATTCTTGCGCCAATCCGGAATATATCCAGACAAACAGACAAAAATTCTAAAAACTATATTTTCGGCATCAGCATGGTTCCCATACCTCGTAGCAATAACTTTTTTTAAATATTCTGTGTACAGTTTTGACTTCGTTACTATTTTATTATATTATAGATTTGATAATAAAGTATAAACTAATATAAATAAAATAATACCTACGTTCATTCATAATGGTTCGAAAGTTTATAAATAACTGCCTTGTATTGTTTATGGCTCACAATTTGGATTGAAGTGGGAGCAATCATTCGTTTATTATAAATAAGTATTATTAGGAATAACGTACTTATAATTCAAAATTAAGTATTTCTTCATACTTTTATTAATACAAATCACATTAAATCGCTAATATTTAATATACACAAACATATTTACAACTAACTACTATATATATTATGTACAAGTATGTAAAGAAAAAGTTAAAAATAAAGAGAAGAGCTCATTGGGCGTCAAAAAATTCGTCCGCATCGCTGTCAGTGGGAAAAGTGCCCAAAACGCTGGCAGCATTGCCACGTTTGATGGCAATGCTGATTCTTTGGCCTAAGAATTGGCCAACCCTCTGGACAATTCTTAGGCCCATCTTCCTAGCACTGCGGGCTGTGCCGGGGCGGCTGCTGCAGGTGCAGAAAACCTTAAACGGCACAAATATAGCAACCTTATTGGTAGCTATATTTTTGAGCCGTTTGGGGTTGAAACACTATAGCCATGGGGTCCGAGTGCTCACCGAGTATTCCGGGACATCGCCAAGCGGTTTATCACATTAAATAAATAATAAAGTATCCTAACATAACTAAACCTAACAACAACAAAAATTTGGCGTCAAATGAAAATTTAAAAAAAAATGGAATAACCTTTCATTATATCCTTTCATGCAGGGAAGGGTCCAAGCTGTTGATAAGGTCGTTACTTCAGGAGTTAGCGAGAGGGATCTTCTAAATAAAGGTACGAGCTATCAAAAATCGTGATTATTTTCTCCCATTTTCTATAATAAACTAAATACGTCAACGAATACATAACCATTGATTATGTAAGTAATTGGTCTACAGGCTCTATGTGAACGAAATTCGTGACAGTGACTGTAACTTGCGTGTCACAGGTAATTTTAATCCCTGAAGAATCACAACTATACCTATGTAATGTACCTTCAAGTGGATGGGATTATAAACAACAGCTGTACTGAATGTTTATTTACTTCACTTGTTTACCGACACCTAGATTACAACTTTATTTATTTGGCCATTCAGAAAACAAGGGGAAAATAAATCAATGAAAATCAAACGCGACTCCTGAAACAGTTCAGCACATTTTTTGTTTTGTTTTTAAGGTGATCCATTTTTATTATAAGTTTAATTGAAATACAATTTTGAAACTGAGAATAGACATTAAAAATTCGTAGACAATTGTTCAATTGACGATATTAACGTACACCCAGTATATAAGTACTATTTTAATTAAAGCTATAAATTAATTTGAGAGTGTGATGTAATCGATGAAGTGGCTCACAAGGTCTGCAGACAGCTTTAGTGTTTTCGTCGCGGAGTTACCTAATTTGTGGTCACCGTGGCACTAACAGGCCATAAGGCTCGAGGGAAGGCCAAGCCTGTCCACTGGCTGTTGTATTGTACCTAGGTGCAGACACATTAGGTGTATTCTATTATTTCGCCTAAATAATTGGGTTGATTCTTCGGAAAATCTTGTTTATTTAACATAGAGTTTTCAACATCTGTCTGCACTGTTTACTTTCAGGTGATGGCGGATTTTCAGAAGAAACACTTAATTGCAATACAACAATATACAACAACATTATTCACAATATAACAACAACAACAATAACAAACAACAATAACAATATTTTTGTTGCTGGTTCTGCCTACCCTAAGTAGGTGTGTCATTATTAAAATATTTTTTATTCCAATAGTTAAAATATTATGTAATAGGTGCCAATATTGAGGTAAGTCTACTATATTATATTATAACAATTAATTGGTTAGTAACCAGTGTTCATTGTTTGTTCAGATGTTTCGATTTTACTTTATCACGAGCTTATACGCATCTTACTTTGTGCTATACATAATATGACCCCAGAAATACACCTAGAACCATCTAAATTATACAACATCGCGATGGGTCGCTTGTCAGACCTTTGAAGAACGCGTGGGTATGAGGCACTTGTTATTATAAGACCGAATATATTGATGCTACCCTATCAAAATAACCTTTCTTCACGGTCAGCGGCCGCACACTGTGGGTGGAATATGGCATCCTACACTGAAACTTTATTTACCTTACTGTCAGCATATTTGGCCGATACTGTAGGTGTAGTACCTACACGTTGTTATCGATGTAGGCACACAAACTGTTGGTTGCAGGTCGGTTTCAGGCTGCTTCAGTAACGTGGCGTAATTACGTTAAATGGAGCGCGGCCCATCGCCTTGACACCTTTACCTTTGCTAATGGCAAATATTACAGCATTCCCGGTGTGAAACTTTACTATATCGATCAGATAGCCAGGGTTACCTTCGAAGGAATTCTAGAGCTGTTTCGTGGACCTGTAACACTCGTGGGCTGCAGCTGGAAATCAGCGTCAGGTGGTGACCTTGTGTTGTCATCTGATATAATGCCGAGCTGATGCTCTTTTGGCATTAAAAGCATTTTTTTCTGTTATTTATAGTTTTATAAGGTGTTTTCCTTGCTTTAATGCCAATAAACGCATTTTACTTCTTTCTTTACTTTGGCTTCAGCTTAAATTTCTGTTAACTAAGTAAGAACATATTTTTAAGTTCTCTTCTAGCCAAGTTGCCTTGCTTTCTACCATCAATCATGTTTGTAACCGTTATGCGATTAAAAGCGGTAAAAGTTCAGAGTAAATTAAATTAATTTACAGCGCGGGCGCTACTTCATGGAAGCCTATTAGCCAATGTAGCTAGTGTCAAAGTACCCGTCTAAGTTCTAACAGTTATTTCTAAGTAAGGCAAAAATACCGGCCAAGACATTGAGGTGAAGCAGGTTCTTAGCAAGACACCATGACCTAGGTACCAAATTTTGTCTTCTTCATTTTTGTTTTGGACAGAACACCATAGGAGTCCATGTTACTACTAGCAGTATCAGTGACACCCCCTAAGTGCACGGAGCTATCCTTCGATTTGCCTTATGCAGTCATGTTAAGTTGTTAACAGCTGACTCTACATTTTTAAATACCTATCACAATAATTAGGTCATATGATTTGAGAGTCCGTCAAACGTCAGTCCAAGCATATGCGATTTATAGTCCCAATTATTCGCAAAAATACCAAGGTTTATTTTAAATATTTTTCCTCAATTTTCATAAAGGAAGTTGTGATTGAGGTACTTAGTTAAGTTAAAACAAATGATGCGTTAAGTAGGTACCTACTGGTGTAGGTACTTACTTACCGCGTCATTTGCTTGTAGTTTAATTAAAATGGTTCTAAAGATAATAATTAGGTACGTTGATTTGATATTTTTTAATTTTTTATTGTAACCTTCGTGATGTTTCGTGAGGTTTACTTTCTTGTACGGGGCTTCAATTGTGTAACGTTAACTTCGTTGGTTTTCCTGCAGTCTAACACACTATTAGGTTATTCCCCTCAGTTAACTCTCGATGATGTCCAAATTACCAGGCGATCCGATTTACACGGACATCCGCTCACTAAACGAACTGATTTCCGCATCCGTAGCCTACACCGATCCCTATCTACCCAATGATATACATATAAAGTTGGTACCTACTTATTTCTATCTCATATAACATTAAATAAGGGTTACTCTTATAGAGCTATAGTGTTATCTAAGTACTTTGATTGCAGAGAACAGGGTGGCAAATGATTGTCCAAAATGAAATTCCACCTCGATGGAGGTAACAGTGATACATTTAGCAGTTTTAAATACAGACAGAGATGCATTTAATTAAAAACCCGGTCCAGAGCAATCTGCAGTAGCCAACATACTATCACGCAAAATCCTGCCAACAGCCGCGGGCGAGGCCGGACGTGAACAGCTCACTTCACGTTTTACAACTGTCACAATAACGTGTCTACAGGTGCGGGTACAGCTGTAGGTGTACCTATGGATCGAGTTCAGTTCAGTCAGTCACTGTCGTCGCCGCTCAATTGCACCGTTCATGGATGAATTTTATATCAACGGTTAGCACGAAACCCGTCAATCAGGCGCAGAGACTGCATTAACCATTCAGTGTGATTTGTCAGTAAAATCACAAGGTTTACACGTGTCAATGGACTCAAAGTATTGTTTTGTGTGTGCTGCATAATGTATGAATCGATTAATTTTTACGATCTCGCACTTCTCACAGTCATATAAAACTTTATTTTCAATTTATAGGATCAGCACCATTTGAGCTCATGATAGCAATCGAATTGGATTATTTAATTTATTTTTCTAAGTATTCTAAACATTTTATCGGTAAGTAAGTATTATTAGTGAACAGTTTTAAGGCTTGTGCAGACCAGCGCGACACGCGACGCGACACAAAGGCACCGCTCGTCGCGCGACGAGTGGTGCCTTTGTGTCGCGTCGCGTGTCGCGCTGGTCTGCACAAGCCTTTATGTGTTTATATATGATGGAAAAAAAATATCGTGTAATAGCGACGAAATCTACGACAATGTATGTCAGTATACCTAGATAGGTACCATTTAAGAAAGTTCATTTATCGCAGATAGTGTTTACCAGCGGAAAACAGGTTGTTTTATTATGATAATAAACCATTATCACGGTCTATCAAACAAAGAGATACGTAAGACAAACAGTGTCAGATGATGAGATCGTACCTTTACCATTGAGCTGGGTCTTCAGCCGGGTCAGCTCCCGCGAGCGGCTGCGGCTGCGCCGATGCGCGGCGATCCTCCGCGGCGAGCGCGCCATCTCGCTGTGCACAGCCAGGGTGAGGGCGCTCAGGCGGCCGCCGTCACTTGCCACTGACATAGAGCCTCCTGCACACGCATGGCACGCACTCACTGCACTGTACTACATACAGCTAACAGCCGGCACACACCGACAGACACACACTGTTTGTAAACAACTTTTCGCGCGAAATCACAACTCACGACGAGACCGAGTACTTTCAAGTAACACAAAGTACAAGCTAGTTGTGGGACGATTAAAAGGAAAAGTTGCGAGAGTAGAGAAGTGAACGAGTCGATACGTAAGGTATAAGGCACGAGCGTCGTGTGGAAGGCACTGCGAGGCACTGAGCGTGTTGTGGTGCGGCGGCGACGAGCCGGCACTGCGGCGCGGCCACGGCGGCGGCGGGCAGCGTGACGGCGGGTGGCACTGCGCCCGCTGCCGCGCGGGCCGCACTGCTTGCATCACTGATAGCACGCACGCTCGCGAATCATTCTCCTGCCCGCCTTCCGCACCTTATCACAATTTATTCGGTGTGGGTGCAACATGTCCTGTTTCTAACACAACAGTCGTAGTTATTGTCTGTCTTTAAGACTTCTAGACCGGACAGTTGCAGTTTTGTTAGTCTGAGCTACTTTTGGCACACAGACACTTACATAATAGTACACTACATGGGTCTTCTATACCCACGTCATATTCTACTAGGTACCAGTATTCCTATCAACCCCTTCCGCTAGCTAGCATCGAGTAACGGGCAGGGATGAAATCACTACCTCTCGCTATCCATTCCGCGCTTTAACCTTTCCGCTATGGCTGCCAAAATTCGAGGTCTGTGGTTTCGGGATCTTAATGTTAATCATAATAATCATAAAGAATGTTTGTTTCCGTGGAAATATGAAGTCATGTGTGCGGTGCGAAGTAAATTAGCAGCAGTGAACGAATTCCTTCACGAACGTAATTAGCTTATTCTTCACTTGTGGAATATTTTAGGGGAGTCCTAATGCTCGGCTTTGTTTTACCAGTTGCCAAGGTTACCAGAAGAAGAAGTCAAGGTCATCGTATCTTAAAGGCTTTACTAGGATTGTGTTTAGAGCGGAGAAAAGTGAAATATTAGAAAAGCTCTATGAAAGCGGATGCGAAGGTGGGCAGAGCAAAAGTTTGAGTACATTGACGTCGACCAACAGGTAGACCTACGTAGGTACCTATACTAAATCCATCCATATCCATACTTAATATAAATTCGAAAGTAACTCTGTCTGTCTGTCTGTATGTTACCTTTTCATGGCTAAACCACCGAACGGATTTCGATAAAATTTGGCAAGGAGATAGATGGCGTCCTGGAGAAGGAAATAGGGTTCTTTTTGTCTCAAAAATAATCCTAAAGGGGATTAAAGTTTGCATGGGAAATCCAGCATTTCTTAAGTTAGGGATATGAAAATTCAAAATTTATGCTTTTGGTAGAAATAAAGAATTACGCATTTCAGCGTTTTTGTAAAGTCTTCTTTCCCATAAGGGGTAAAATAGGAGATAATTTTAAAATTGACATGTTATATTGATTTTTTTGTGTCTTCTTTTCAAGAGATTTAAGGGATTGGAAATATAGTATAGTCCGTTACATCTTGAACATTTATTTAATTAAAATTGGTCCACTCTGTCAAAAGTTATTACAATCCAAAGTCATAAACTAACCTTTCTTACTAGAGTATTTAATAGTAAAATGAATAATTAGTATTTTAAGTAAGGCATTTAGAATCATATAAATCGCTGTTCTATTTATTTAAAAAAAAACGGACAACTGTGAGTAGGATTTGCGCCCTGAGGGTTCTGTCTCAAAGCTGTGCTTGCTCGGCTGGCCGAATTTCCAAATCTGGATTGAAGAACAAACTTCACTTTTTAATTGAAAATAACTTTTAATTGCGTAATAAAATACAGACTAAATGTAACTTCAAGACACCACTGGCGGACTAAGGGCCCCAGTCCATGGGGGCCCCCAAAACTCAAGAAATAATTTTTAATCAAATCCCAAACAAGACCAAAATATGTTTAGTAAGTAACAGGTAGTTTTTATTTGGAGGCCCACTACGCATGGTAAATATTAAGGTAGGGTGCTATTTTCGAGCTCGCTTCCCTCGCTCTGGCAACCTACATGCTCTTTTTCCTCAGACTTCTCTGCGTAGCTCGACAAAGTAACTTCTATTTATAAACGAATAGCTAAAAGAAAATCTTACCTATCCGGGGTGGGGTGCAAAAATTTTCGAGCTCGCTGCGCTCGCTCTACCACCCTCTTTTCGTCTGATGCTCTAGCTTTTTTGCTGTCGAAAAAGTGTCTCCTATATCTGTATCAATAGTTAAAAGAAAACCTAACCTTTTCGAGGCAGCGCACTAAATATTTCGATGTCATTCCTGGGCGGGGGCCTCATTTAGCTTTGCCGCCCCGGGCCCCGGACAGACTTAGTCCGCCACTGCAAGACACGGCCTACGAATTTTTGATCCCAGATTGAAGAACAAAGTTAACTTTGCAGTTTACCTATGTATAAAAACTTAACTTTGCAGTTAGTTAGTTAATGACCAATTTTCGGATATTCCTCTTTACTTGACCTTGCTTCTCGCCAAACTTCATACTGGTGGGCCAACAGAAAGTACCAAATAGACTGGTTTATTTGCGAGTGTCAAAATATGCGGCATAAATGGCCGTATTGTTTTATTGCATTGACTTGGAAGTTAAATTTTCGTTACAGATACAAGGGACCGTAGATTTAAGTTTTTGATATCTATTTCAACTTGATGCCTCCTCGCGTTTCTTATAGGGTTTCGATTTTTCTTTTTGAGGTACGGAACCCTAAAACAGATTTATTATCTGTCTGTTACCTTTTCATGCCGTAACGGCTGAACGGATTTAGATGAAAGGTATACGGATAGGCCATGACATGGGTTAGGACATAGGATACTCTGAATCCCGGTAGCTCGTTCTCGTGGGATATTTTCTGACATCCACGCGGGCGAAGCCGCGGGCAAAAGCTAGTTTTCTATAAATCTGAAACTTCCTGGGGTTTATTTTAAAAATGTTGCTTAAACTTAAGAAACACAGAAATGTATATTTAAGGTTAAACAGTCGCTAATCACTACTTAACTTTAACCAACGTTTATAAGTAAAGGGGCCTATGCTTGCATATGTTTCAATGACGTGCGTTATGATTACCTTTTGATTGCATTGCGTCGCCTTTAATCCATTTTCCTTCTTCAAGATTTATAGGAGTCATTATAGTTTTCACTTGACCCAGTTCTCGCGAATGACATGTAATGAACACGTCTGGAAGGAAAGTAATCACAGTAATCAATTTTAGACAGGTTAGTTACGAGTATGTACAGTGCCGACCAAAAGTCCATGAGCAATCTCACAAAGCAATAGACTGACGCTTCGGTTTGACTTACGACCTTCTTCTATAAGTTGTTACAATACTGTAGACACGCACATTACACACACACACTCACTTTGTCTGCAACCAATGACTAGTTCAATAATCATCATTCGTTTTTAGTTTCATTCGTCTTGTTCACATAAATATTAAAGTTTAGCAGGTAGACCACAAAAAACTAAGTAAATTATTTCGATTTCTGTGGGGTAGATGCAGTTTGTTACGAGTATTTAATTAATAGAACTTTTTTGGTTCGTGGATAATATTGGTGACGAGTATTTAGCGCAGTGTTGTGGTTATTATTATCAAAAAGCAGGCATAAAATATATTGAAGAGATCAGATCAGATCAGAGAATATTATTGCGCTGCGTAAAAGTGAAGTGAATATCTAATGAAACCGGACTAAGTGTGAGTGTTATCATTAATATATTTCATATTTTACCAAACATAAATCTTAATCAAGGGTATTGTTGATAGAACAGAGGTATTGTTGAGACAGAAGATGCCTTTAAAGTTTTAAATTCATTGTGAGGTTTAATTCGATTAGTGAATAATAAATAATAAGGTATTATGTGTAATAAAAACAATGTTTTTCTTTGTTCTAGAGAAATACTGTGAGGGTTAAGAGATATGAGGAAGGGGCTTATTATCGAGTAGCAGCGACGTCAAATGGTGAATGAAACAAATGGTTTCATACCAACGAGACATTTTGCTGAATTATTAAAAACACGTCATTATGAACCGTTCGCCGTGCACTCTGAAGGCTTGCATCAATGAAGACCAGCTAGAAAACCGTTTTTGACCTTAAAATATTGACCGTACCAACTTAATAAACAACAGATTCGTTATTGCATGAATTTATGGTAACGAATTTTTTAAGCACGTTTCAATAGGGTGTTTGTCGTATTTCTTGCAGATATACCGAAATTGTTTAATATTATTTTAGTAATAGTATTATTTTAGGATAAAAATTTGAGGTTTAGTTTCAATCTTCTTTTCGTAAAGAAAATGAATACTTAAGCTTTAACCTCAATAACAACCAATATTTACTAAAGTCAAATAAAATGTAAAATAATTAATACAAATAAAATATAAACAAACTGCCCATATATACCTATTCTGTAAGTAGTTTTTTACATTTTAAGTAGTCTAATATTCTTATTTATTACTTAATTACTTCGACCATGATCAAAGCTTAATATTTATGGTGAAAAAATCCATTAAAAATTTAAAATATTTCATAATTTAAATATGTCTAAATAATACAAACTGCTTCTAAGTTTCTTGACATCTATTTCACATCTTATTCAGCTGAAATAATGATAAATAATTGTAGCAGTTTATTAACTTATGTAAAATAAATATAACGAATAAACATATTTTTTTTAATTTTGTTATCATATATCACGCATTTTTATTCTAAAACCTTTATTGCAATAACAACATAAAAAAGCAGCAATATTTAAAAAATATTATTATCGAAAACAAAAATAATAATATTTGCAAAAATCCGCACTGTGTTTTATGAGATTAGAACCTGAGGCAGTTTGAATTCCATACCAACGCTTAACGCTTTCTGCTATCTGCACTTGTTAAGTTACTATCGAATTTTAGCAATGCCATTAACTGGTCAAGTTCACGTGCATAGTGCGTGTGTGCTAGCATGTTTAAAGCGACGGAAATATATTGTTGTTTCGTGTAACTGCGTTATCTGTGGTGTGTGTATCGTGTTGCTTACACATACAAATGTACGAGCTATACCGCGTGTTCACAGCAATATGACTCTTAGCGTGCTCATGCACTTTTAAGCGCTTACTGTACCTATGACAATCATGTGCCTAGGTACTCAATTTTTCATTTTGTCGACATTTTTTTCATGTAGTCATACCTAGACCTTAGTAATTATTTGCTTTCATTAAAAGACAATTAGACATAGGTAGGTACATACGACTAGGAAAGTAAACGTATCTTATGCACACCTACTTACATCGCGTGTACAGATTTCCCTCGCAGAGTAATTAAACACATTCCCGAGCGTAATGTGTCCTACTGTCGTTTAAACCCATTTGTGGTAACATAACACAGTTTACCTACATTTGTGACATAAGAGTGATCTACCTTCGATTCTCCACACCCTGGTTGATTATGGAATGTGTTCCCATCTGAATATTTATTGGAATCGGTCTTCTCTATTTTCGAGACGAGATTATTTCAGAGAGAGAGAGAGATTCACAGGTCGGGCAAAGTGTTCTTGGGTTTTTCCATCAGGAATTACTCAGAAGCAGCCTGGAGTCAAGATTTGTGCCCGGTTATAACTGACGAAATGTGGGTGTACGCACTATAGGTACACCTCTGTCTTGGGCACGCCACAATTGCGGCGATAAGACCCCTCTTTGAGGAGTGGCTTGAGAGACGCCACGGCGTCCTCACCTTCCGCCTGACGCAGGTCCTCACCGGACACGGCTGCTTCGGGAGGTTCCTGTTTAGGATAAGGCGGGAGGAAACACCCGGGTGTCACCATTGTGTGGATCGGCCTGAGGACACGGTGGAGCATACGGTGGAGGTCTGCCCGGCTTGGGCGGAGCAACGCCGTGTCCTCGTAGAGGCGATTGGCGGCGGTGATCTCTCGCGTCCGGCCCTGGTTCAGGCCATGGTACGGAGCGAGAGGAAATGGCAGGCCGTCACCTCCTTCTGCGAAGCGGTAATGCTCGCGAAGGAGGAGGCGGAGCGCGTGAGGGAGAGGCAAATTTCGCGCCCTCACGCCCCTAACCGCCGCTGGAGGAGACGCCCGGGGCGGGAATCGCGAGCCGATTTCCGGCCACCGTAGGCGCGGGCTTGCGGACGGTGAGCAATGGGTAGCTCGCCGTCCGATAAGGACCAAGCCCGGGTCGACGGCGCGTTGTGTTCCACGCGCGCCTCAAAGAGATGTCAGCAGAATTGACGGGGTCCGTTAGGGCCAATGCCTGCCGGGGGTTCGAAGAAAACCGATAGGGAAATCGTGGCCCCCAGCAACAGGGCAACCGAAGGAACACGGGTGGGTTTTAGTCAGTAAGAGTCTGACACGCTCTCCCGCTCCACCCAGAGCGGGAAAAGTTATTTGATAATTTCCCACCCAAAAAAAAAAAAAAAAAAGGTACACCTCTGTCTAACCCTTTGGGTATTACAGGCGTGATGTTATGTATTGTTTTATGTTATACTCGTATTTTTATATTTCAGTTCAAAAATTATTTGAATAAAGGAACATATTGTCTGGGTTTAAATCGCACTGTCCTCCGTACTTACTTAATCGCTGTATTATGGTACGACAGTCCTTTTCTTCCTTCACAACTAATATAATACAGGCATAAAAAAAAAAAATAGTGCCAACTATTCTATGTTATAATTTGGTTAATTAACCCTCGAGAGGTCGTACGCAGTCGTCAAAACATTAAAGCTACGTACATTTTTGTATCGATAGATAATTACCAAAAAACAATTTTGCCTTATAGTCCATTATATTTGATTGATTTCTTTTCTTACTTAGTAATTCCGATATGTGTCGTCCAGGAGGTGTTGTATAAATGATCCGAATACATTTTGTTACATTTGTGGTGAATATATAGTGAAAACATTTTGAAAACCTTAATAGGTTTTCAAATTTTCAGACTTTGTGAGTAAGACGTATGTTGATTAGGTACTTACTTTAAGATCGAAATGAAAGCCCTAAACAAGCCGTGGGTTCCAAACATTGTGTGCAAGTTATGTAGTGAACATTTAAGACAGTGGACAAGTGGTAAGCGTGGTCATTTAAACCACATGAATGACTGTTATTTTTGTGTTGTTGAATTACATGGTATAAATAAAAGGAAAATCATATATCCTGATTTAGGTACGAGTACCTTCTGCCAAAAGGCCTCGACTGAACTCAGACGACATAACGTCTCCTATGTAAAATGTTTTTAATTTGAAGAATAATTTAATAAAATGTTTTAAAATCGTTTATTGTCGTTATACATTACAGCTGTGATTTCTCGAAAACTACACGGAGCATAAAAAAATGAGTATATTGCTAGAGTCAGGGTATCGAATATGGGTACTTAAAATTTGCTTTAGTTTTAGCGGCACCAAAATCATTGTAGACCTGTGTTATCAGTACCTACTTATTTAGATTAGGTAGGTTGGGAAAATAAACAATAATACATCAGAATATAGAAATAGAAATTGTCCAGGTAATACAGTAACTAAGGGCCGATGCACACGATGCGTTGCGGCGGCGGCGCCGGCGGTGCACGGTGGGCTGAAAATCGCCTTTCATACCTAACATAGAGACTTGAATTTTGAAGGGTCCTTTTTTGGCCAGAAATAGATTGTGCTGATCATTACTATACTATAAAATTTCGTATGAGGCAATTGCGTGTACATTAATTATGATATTTTTAAGAAAAATTTGTATGTCGCTATGAAAAATGAGGCTATCTCTGGCATCATAAGGTTCGCTATTATATACTCACAGATTACAGAAGAATCTATCTACCATAAACAATAAAAGTTAACTTATTCTAAACTTCTTCGTCACCATCAGAATCCACTTCAGAATCAGGCTCTACAATTGACATTACATCTAAGAACTCTATCGGAGGTTCCTGATCCTGAAGTTTAAGTAGGTCTAAAGTTTCCTTAAAGTATGTCTCCCTCTTATGGACATCCAGTTTTGGTCTTATTGAAGTAATAAGAGGATCAGAAGAGACGATAAGCATATTGAACATATTGCATTATGAACTGTCCCATCTTTTTGCTCCGATAAACTATAACCGTGGAAGGAGGCATAGATTGTTCGCCGTGCCTCGGAGTCAAACCGTCGCTCGAGCCCAGTCTCCCGTCCCTCGCACACTCTCTGCGCTCAACGCTCTCTTGGACGCTAAGCCTGACTGTGATGTGTTCGCGGATGAATGGAAGAAGATCTTGTCATTTAAGGAGCACATAATCCAAGCCCGCGCGCGAGCCGCATGGGTCCTTGGAAGGCTTCACTATATCTTAAATGCACGTAGCAAATTGTCACTACGGTGCAAATTGCGTATTTACACAACATGCATTCGCCCAATCATAACATATGCGGGTGCTGTTTTTGCACAAGCAAGACCCAGTCACATCCATTAGATGCAGACATTACAGAACCGTTGCCTTCGGAAGGCCTCGGGAGCCCTCTGGTTTGTTAGGAATGAGATCCTCCATCTCGGCCTAAAAATCCCCATCAATTTCTCAAACGCTCTTCCGAGCGTTACTTTGATACTGCCGCCAAACATCGCAACACTCTGGTTGTCGAGGCCGCTAGTTACACTTCCTCTAGTACCAATCGAACTCGCCGCCCTAAGCGAATCCTTACCGACCCTGATGACCCCATTACCCTACTCCAGGAGAGCAGTAGGGAAACCAGCACAGTGTACAAAAACAGACGCCTCCCGTCATTCCGACCTCGCCGCCGAGGTCCTTTTCGAACGCGATCGCGTCCCCGAGTAAATGATACTCCCCCCCGACCCTTGCTCGATAACTAGGTGCCAGCAGTTGTTGCAGCTGAGCACGTAGCTTTAAATTCCCCGACTAATAATCATGATTAAAACTTAGATTCAGCCCGTCCCATCCTTGATGTCCACCCTCCGGTTGACGCCCTAAGCTGAAGTTCGTACCCCACAGGGGTTCCCTTAGC
The DNA here is from genome assembly GCA_949152395.1 of Agrochola litura. Classification (NCBI taxonomy): domain Eukaryota; kingdom Metazoa; phylum Arthropoda; class Insecta; order Lepidoptera; family Noctuidae; genus Agrochola; species Agrochola litura. Next base: position 1,474,239 of record OX424496.1, read on the forward strand.
GAGCGTTCACCTAGTTTTAATTAGCATAGTTGAATAACCCCTGGCTGGAGGTTTTAAGTGGGAATGCCCGGTTAAGTAGGTAGTCATGATCTCAGAGGTCAACTACGAGAAGCCCTACCTAAAAAAAAAAGCACAGTCGTTATTTGTGTTAAGACTCCTAAAGGAACATTACTTGTCGTTGTGATCTTGTTCTCTTAACTGTAATTATCTATAGTTTTTTGTTTTTCGTTGCATATATATATTTAGTTCGTACCTATGTATTTATGTAGGTATCTATTATTTGGGAATTATGTATATATCTGTGTATCTATTATAGTGTATTGTATGTATACCTACTTATTTGCACCAAAGACAGCTCCATTTGATTTCCAGGCAAATCACTGATTGTTTTCATTCTAAGATTGCCTAGAAGAGATCGCAGAAAGCGATAAGGCCACCCATTGTATATTTCGTAGTGTTTGATTTATTTTTTGTTGTGTATTTTTGTGGCGTAGGTACAATAATGTACCTATATATGAATAATAATACACAATTGACAATGAGAGTGGCAGCGTCCTCGGTCGACCTATTCCCTTGGAATCCAAATTGATGAGAAGATTTTTCTCAATGAAAGAAATGAGACGGGATCGAGTTAACTATCCTCTAATATTTTTGAGATTGAGCTCAGTAGTGCTATTTATAGGTCTGTTTATCTGATGCATGTTTGGGACCGATTTTGTGGAGAGGGGAAACCGCAGCTATTTTCCAACATTCTGAGAAGGTATTCTCAAGGCTCATGTTAAAATTGGTTTCATTGGTACCAGTCAGACTTTAAAGCTCTTTTGATAAGAATAACTTAAATTTTGTCAGGACTAGGAGCACTTTCGACTTAAATGTCAGATGTATACAATTTTAATAATTTCGTACACATCTGTAGGTCAAGGAGAGAATGTGGGGTTTGAGACGTCGGATGTAGGTGTGTCTACTTATTAAAGATTCATGAGATAGATTAAGTTTTTCTAGTATCTTGTCTGCCAGACGGGTTCCTACTGAGGTAGTGTGAGTTACAGTTCTTTTTCTCTATTAGGGCTCAGTAATTGAGAGCTTTCATTGTGTAGCGGTTACACCGCCACATCTACACATCAAAAAGACACGACGTCACACAAATCCTGCATCGCGCAATTAAGAGTTTACCGCGCGAACGATATAATATATATAAGACTATCCGACATCAACCGTCGGGCTCTAGCCCGTCCCATCCTTGATGTCCTCCCTCCGGTAAACGCCCTAAGCAGAGGCTCGTACCCCATAGGGGGTGCCCTTAACGAGCGTTCACCTAGTTTTAATTAGCATAGTTGAATAAACACCTTTTTTAGGGTTCCGTAGTAAACAAGGAACCCTTATAGTTTCGTCATGTCCGTCTGTCTATCTGTCTGTCAGCGGTCTAGCTCCGAGACCCTTAGTACTAGAAAGCTGTAATTTGGCATAGGTACGAGTACCTATACATGTCCTAGAACCGAAAATTCGAAGACACGTGACATCTACCAACCCGCACTGGGCCCGCGTGGTGGATTACGGCCCACTCCCTCTCACAGAGAGGAGGCCTGTGTCCCAGCAGTGGGAACATTTATAGGCTGATGATGATACATATTAATTGCGCCGACAAAGTGGTAAAATAAAATTGAAAAATTTTTTTTGGAAAGGTCCTTCAAAAACATTCTGAGTTTGTGAAAACTATTTTTGGATTCAAGGATCCGTTTGCGAAATATTAAGCTTTAAAGTGCTAATTTTTGTTAGAGTCAAGTGTCCCCCCCCCTGCCAGCTAAATGGTTGTTTTTGGATGTGTGAAAAAATATCAGCAGTAGTTTATATAACGAAATTGAAAGAGAAACTATCACAGCTAAGTAGGCTCTACGGTTAACGAGTAATAATCGACCAACTTAACTTTGCAGTTGCAAAAACATGTTTTCCCATACCTACATTCCGTATGGGAGAACATATTTTTCAACTACAAAGTTAAATTCATCCCAACTACGGAACCCTTCATTGTGCGTGGGCCGACACGCACTTGGCCGGTTTTTTTTTTGGGTGGGAAATTATAAAATAACTTCTCCCGCTCTGGGTGGAGCGCGGGAGGGGCGTGTCAGACTTTTACTGACTAAAACCCACCCGTGTTCCCTCAGTTGCCATGTTGCCGGGGGCCACGATTTCCCTTTCGGCCTTATTCGCAATCCCGGCAGGCATCGGTCTTAGCAGACCGCGTCAATTATGCTGACATCTCTTTGAGGCGCGCGTGGAACACAACGCGCCGTCGACCCGGGCTTGGTCCTTATCGGGCGGCGAGTTACCCATTGCTCACCGTCCGCAAGCCCGTGCCTACCTATCGATTCCCGACGCCCTGGGCGTCTCCTCCTGCGGCGGTTAGGGGCGTGAGGGCGCGAATTTTGCCTCTCCCTCACGCGTTCCGCCTCCTCCTTCGCAAGCATTACTGTTTCGCAGAAGGAGGTGACAGCCTCCCATTTCCTCTCGCTCCGTACCATGGCTCGAATCAGGGCCGGACGCGAGAGATCACGTGGTGACACCCAGGCGTTTCCTCCCGCCTTATCCTGAACAGGAACCTCCCGAAACAGCCGTGTCCGGTGAGGACCCGAGTCAGGCGGAAGGTGAGGACGCCGTGGCGCCTCTCTAGCCACCTCTCAAAGAGAGGTCTTATCGCAGAGTTGAATAACCCCTGGTTGGAGGTTTTAAGTGTAGCAGCTTAAGGCACCCACAGGATTGACCGGTTAAATAGTCAGCTATGGCTGACGTCTGATGCCCGACAGCAAAAAAACAAAAACCGTCGGGCAGTTGCCCGCTAAACAACACCCGTCTGGTCGGAGGATCCTCCCTTTTCTATAGAGGAAACTTTACACCCTGTTCCTCGTACCTCTAAAATTGTTTCTGGGAGATATCTTTGTTATCAACAATCTGTTGGTTGCAGTCAGACAGGATTTTTGGTGTGATACTCCCTGGCCGCGCCACAGTGGAAAATTAAAAAAACATGTTTCTAGATTAATTGTACCATTTATGTACTATACGGTACGTGTAATGAAAATAATTGTACCTCAACGAATAATGAAATATAATGAAGTTTTGGTGGCGCGGCTGGGGAGTATACTCCCTGGCCGCGCCACCACGGTTTTTGTAAACTACTAGGCGCACCCGGATATAGTAAACACTAAATAATTGTACCGGAATTGTTCTTTTCCAATCGCTGCACAGAGATTCGAAAATTTAATTACTTTAGAAATTATAGCCTTGTGTTGGTGGCGCGGCCAGGGAGTATGCTCCCTGGCCGCGCCACCAAGAGTTATTAAGCGTACCAGGACATGGCATACACTAAATAATTGTACCGGAATTGTTCTTTTCCGTACGCTATAAAGAGATTCGCAAATTTAATTACTTTAGAAATTATAGTCTGTCGTTGGTGGCGCGGCCAGGGAGTATACTCCCTGGCCGCGCCACCAAGAGTTGTTAGGCGTACCTGGACATAGTATACACCAAATAATTGTACGCATTATGTACTACCCAAAAACGTAATAATATTACGGAAAAATGTAATATCTTAAGAGAAAACAACAAATCAATATTAAGCGCATCAGCAGACTTGCTGATCTTTGTAATTACTAGATGTGGCCTTCAAATTAGAAGTACAGGGAATTATCTCTGTGAGATGGTCGCATAGAAGTGCTAGAATTATGCAACACAATACGAATCTAGATGCATAACAAGAATAATTGACCTTCAAGAAGAAGATAAGAAGTTGATATGTACTTTTTGTTAGGTACGGTCAGCAACGAAAGTCGTTAACTCTGCTACTTTTACATGACAACTAAAATTACACAAAAGTGTACCGCGGCAGCGGCGGGCGAGCGCTACTTCCAAGTTGGTCGCAGTTGCATGTCTATTTACCCGACTAAGGCGAAGCAAAAAGGAGGGTTATGATTTTGACCGGTACCTATGTATGTTCATCTGTTACCTCATAACTTCTAAACTACCGATCACAATTTGACAAATGAGGTATCATTGGAAGCGCCTTGATCGTCCGGTGGTTATAGGCTATGTGACATTACATTAAATGCAATATGGCGCCCTCTAGAGTACATAAAGTCATGAACTAAAAAAAAATGTTTTTAATTATGCCATGTTGGGTATCAAATAAAAAGGCAGCCGAGCATATAATGCCATTACAATTTTGTAGGTGTACAGGCATGCGACCACGGCTTTACCTTGATAATTTTTGTACCTATGTCTTGATTTATGTCTGAAATATTTTCTTGTTTCATACTTTTTACTTAGAAAATATGATATATATACATATTTGTAATGTGCTCGTCAAGCCTTTTTATTTGATACCCAAAATGGCACAATTAAAAAAATTTTTTTTAGTTCATGACTTTATGTCCTCTAGAGGGCGCCATATTGCATTTAATGTAACGTCACATAGCCTATAACCACCGGACGATCAAGGCGCTTCCAATGATACCTCATTTGTCAAATTGTGATCGGTAGTTTAGAAGTTATGAGGTAACAGATGAACATACATAGGTACCGGTCAAAATCATAACCCTCCTTTTTGCTTCGCCTTAGTCGGGTAAATAGACATGCAACTGCGACCAACTTGGAAGTAGCGCTCGCCCGCCGCTGCCGCGGTACACTTTTGTGTAATTTTAGTTGTCATGTAAAAGTAGCAGAGTTAACGACTTTCGTTGCTGACCGTACCTAACAAAAAGTACATATCAACTTCTTATCTTCTTCTTGAAGGTCAATTATTCTTGTTATGCATCTAGATTCGTATTGTGTTGCATAATTCTAGCACTTCTATGCGACCATCTCACAGAGATAATTCCCTGTACTTCTAATTTGAAGGCCACATCTAGTAATTACAAAGATCAGCAAGTCTGCTGATGCGCTTAATATTGATTTGTTGTTTTCTCTTAAGATATTACATTTTTCCGTAATATTATTACGTTTTTGGGTAGTACATAATGCGTACAATTATTTGGTGTATACTATGTCCAGGTACGCCTAACAACTCTTGGTGGCGCGGCCAGGGAGTATACTCCCTGGCCGCGCCACCAACGACAGACTATAATTTCTAAAGTAATTAAATTTGCGAATCTCTTTATAGCGTACGGAAAAGAACAATTCCGGTACAATTATTTAGTGTATGCCATGTCCTGGTACAGTCAGCGTCAAATAGTTAGTGACACTCAGGGTATTCAAATAAATAGACGCAACCAAAAAGTCAATAATATCGGTACAAACAAAGTTTCCTTATTGTTGTCAACAATGTATTTGCTCAAAAGGTCGAGACGTTTAAAATGTCATATAGATCGGTTCAGTCAAACCGCCATAAATATGGTTACAGTCATCCCACCAATGGTATCCAAGCATTATAAGTGTTCAAAAATATGGAACACATTAGAAAAATAAACTAGCATGTAAGGGTGGCCGCACATGTCAGGTACCTGATCCGATTCTCCAATTCGGAATCCCGATCGGACGAGTGCCGCATACAGGCGATTAATTGTATTCGGTTTCTACGCTCTCCAGTCGTGTGCCAGAGCTTGTGGCGATTGTATCGAAGAACGCTTATGAAATTAAAAATATTTTAAAAAAGAATGGAGATGACGAATTTCTATTAGCAATTCTTTTGTCAAAAGAATGAAAGAAAAGAAAGCGATGCTATTGGGTATATGCAGAGATTGTACGAAGTCAATTCTATCGTTTAAGTCGTCATGACGTATGTTCCATAAACATACGGGATACTTTTCGACAATTAATCCGCACCACGTTCTTCCGCACCGCACGATGGCTAACTGGACTTCTGGAGACAAAACCGTACGAGCGAACTGAATGTGTGCACCGCTACATAGAAATTGCGTCATAGACGTCATGCAAATGAAAAGGACAGCAGAAGTTTCTATCCATTTGATTTTGTGAAATGTTGACGTGAGAAATAATATTTAATATATAAAGCCGTAGTTTATTTTTCTAATGTGTTCCATATTTTTGAATACTTATAATGCTTGGATACCAATGGCGGGATGACTGTAACCATATTTATGGCGGTTTGACTGAACCGATCTATATGACGTTTTAAACGTCTCGACCTTTTGAGCGACTATATTGTTGACAACAATAAGACAACTTAGTTTGTACCGATATTATTGACTTTTTGGTTGCGTCTATTTATTTGAATACCCTGAGTGTCACTAACTATTTGACGCTGACTGTACGCTTAATAACTCTTGGTGGCGCGGCCAGGGAGCATACTCCCTGGCCGCGCCACCAACACAAGGCTATAATTTCTAAAGTAATTAAATTTTCGAATCTCTGTGCAGCGATTGGAAAAGAACAATTCCGGTACAATTATTTAGTGTTTACTATATCCGGGTGCGCCTAGTAGTTTACAAAAACCGTGGTGGCGCGGCCAGGGAGTATACTCCCCAGCCGCGCCACCAAAACTTCATTATATTTCATTATTCGTTGAGGTACAATTATTTTCATTACACGTACCGTATAGTACATAAATGGTACAATTAATCTAGAAACATGTTTTTTTAATTTTCCACTGTGGCGCGGCCAGGGAGTATCACACGATTTTTGAAAAAAGTTTCTGTATCGAAAGTATAATTTATTTCGAACAGGGTCATCAGCATCAGGGTCAGACGTACAGTCATTATGAAGTTTGTCACGAACATACCTACTTAATTTACTGACTGTACTTATTCACCTATTTGCACTACTTCGTTCCCACGTCGTTCCGTTCCGACGACGTCCACTCGAAGTGCTGATGCTGCATGTGACTGCGAGTAACTAGGTATACTTAGGCTGCGCAGCACAAGTGAAATAAAAAAAAAAATTACAAAAAAAAACCACTACAAAGTGAAAAATAACTTAAATTTCGGAAGTCGGTGTCTTTGGTTTTGTATTTTCGTTATTTGCCACAGACTTCCGAAATTTAAGTTATTTTTCACTTTGTAGTGGTTTTTTGGAAGTCAGTTGTTTTTTTTTGTAAAATAGTTTTTATTTCTCGCTTTTTAGTGGATCGGTTTGTAATTTATCTAAGTTACAATAGCTTAATGTCAACTGCTCATCACCTTTTACAAAATATTCCCTATCCCGATGCAGGGACGTTAATCGTTGAGGAGTTCTCCTGGTACTTCACCATCAGCTCCACTTCTCCATATGCATTGTGACTAGCATAAATTGCTTGGCAACCATATTAAAGTAATCGAATCGCAACCAGTGAAATACTAATTATTGAATAGTTCCAGTGGATCTGTCTTGTGGTCTTCATCATCAGTTCTACTTCACCAAATGGTGCTTTCCGAGAGCAATTGCAAGTGTCACTATAAAAAAAATTAACAAACGCACTAGTCGCCACTACCTACGATTTTCGAAGGTTCCCCTCGATTTCTCTGGGATACCATTATCAGATCCTGGTTTCCTTATCATGGTACCATCCTTGGGATATCTCCTTTCCAAGAAAAAAGAATCATCGAAATTCGTTCATAAACGACGAAGTTATCCGCGAACCGAACACACATTAAAAAATATATATATATATATATACGGTCGAATTGAGAACCTCCTCCTTTTTTTGAAGTCGGTTAAAAATAGAATGCCAGGGAGGAAACCGATGGGGACATCGTGGCCCCCGGCAACAGGGCAACCGAAGGAACACGGGTGGGTTTTAGTCAGTAAGAGTCTGACACGCCCTCCCGCTCCACCCAGAGCGGGAGAAGTTATTTGATAATTTCCCACCCAAAAAAAAAAAAAAAAAAAAAAAAAGGGAGGAAAGTGAATTCAAATAAAACACAGCATATATAGAACGAGAACAAATTATATAATTTATATCTGTTACATCCACAAGTTAAGAACAGAGGGCGACGGAGATGTGGTGACAAGGGGCCCACAGTGGCCCAAGGCCTGGCCACACCATGGTACAAGAGATCACAATGCTGTTACACCCACGTTGGTCCAAAGTTCTGGTGTTCTCAAGTCATTCTTAAGGCGTGAGGACCAACAGGGTACAAATAGTTTTTCTAAAATGCAAAGTGCTTTAAAAATATATACTTACTTATCTAACCTGTAACAATTATTTATTTCTAGAATTTTGATTATATCTGAGTATGGAATGAAAAAAAATACCAAATTTAAAATAAATACTAGTCATTTAAAAAAAAATTGAAAGAACTTGAAAACGAATAGGTAAATAAATTAACAACCAATTATGCATGAATTTTGTTTGTATATGTAAGCATTCATTTATTAAAATGCTTCTAAAACATTCCTGAGATAAGAAATCACAAAAAGAAATAGGAATACTAAAACGCTAACTAAATCTCAGAATTCCATAAATTGATTTCAGTAACAAGTGATCTCAACAATGTTGATAAGGATAAAAATACAATAAGGCATTTTAATGATTAACTAGTGAAATATTTTTATTTAAATTAAATGTACATGGTACTTGTATGTATCAATCTATCACCACATCTCAAACGCCGTCGAAAGTAACCACAAGTTAAACAGTTAACAATAATAAACTGTTAAGAACATACGCGACAATATCAGTTTGTTTTAAAATATATCTTGAGACCGCGACCATGTAAACAGTCTGAAAATGTTAACCTCATTCAATACGTATCACAATTATTTACTTTAATTAGGTTTAAATCATTGTTACTACTCATGCAACCTGCTTGTGTTTAACGTTTTAGGGAAGTTTCCTGTCTTACTAAAATAAAAGGTGTACAAGTCATAGATGACGCTATGTTTTACATAAGAATTCCTGCGTGGAAACTAATTAGAACACATTTGCGTTAATCAGTAGAGTACAGCTAATTTGATTAGGTACAGACTGGAAAATTACGCATTCGAAGTAACCGGAGATTTTGATGTTTTAGTTTTCAACTCAAAGACATCTTTTTCAAACCAATACGTTGTTCACATTTTTCTCCCTTCACGTTAAACACAAGCGTCTATTGACCTATGAATACATGGACTTTAACAAGCTGCTATGATTATAATTTGTTCGAAAAAACTATCAAAATTGACTGACTAGATAATATAGTTAGGAATGGCAAATCAATGAATTTATTTTGTGCCAATGGAGGTGATTAAATTATCAAGTGCACATTACGCACAGAGATTCATATAGGTGCTTCAAAGTTACAATATACGATTTATCCATTTAAAAAGATTTATTTGATTTGTATATCGATTTATGCATCGAGAAACAATAAGTGTTTTTTTTTATTTAACTAATAAATATCTACTTACGAAGCGACATCACATTTTAGACGCATGTACATGTGTATATAATAATTGTTTATATTATGTACACTCATGTAAGCATATTATGTAAAACTGAAAACAGAACACTAATGACCGAGTTAATAAAGCGTTACAACATGTACATACTCGCTTGTACACAGTCATAGTTATAATGCGTATTGTGACACTACGGAAAATAGGCCATGTATTAACTTCAACTATTGAGAAATAAATAAAATAATATCGAGTACCTACTTACAGCTTTATAAATTGTAAACTAAATAATAAATGTAAACCGGCTGGGTCTTCCAACATTCCTACCTACACATATACTTAAAATGTAATTATGACATAAATTGGACATTACTTTAATTGAACTCGGCCCGGCACGACATTTAATTATATTTATATGAATAAAAACATTTATAATATAATTAGAAGAACCTTTTAGAAGTTTAAAGTCTTTTAATATGTGATCAAAAGTAAAATTTAGAAAGACCCCACAAATATAAAAAATAAACCATAATACATAGTTTATGTTATTTTCTTAACTATTTTAAGCTGAAACAACATTGCATATGGAATTAATAAATTATTATTTCTTACCTACCAACAAAACAGTAACAAAGTTAGTTATAATATAGAGGATCCTAGTAGCCAGTAGCCATACTACAAGGAAGTTATATGATCAAGTCTTTCGGTAATCAAAGGCATACACTTTGTTCCGTGAGATTTCAATAATAAATAATTGAGAACGATTCCATCGCTCCTGTCCATCAACCGAAACAACATAAGACTTCATATGAAAGTGCGACTTAATACACGTTCCAGTAACAACAAAAATACAGATTAAAAAAAAGATTTTAATCTAATTTTTGGTCTAGGATTTTAAAATCATGATTCCCTGTGACCGAAAGTCGTAAAACATTCAAAATAGATAGAAAAACCGGAGATGATGTATACCATCCACAGTCATTATGCTATACTTTGTATACATAAGTTTATTTATATATCATATAGTAATATAGACGACGTGTATGCACACAGTCCTACGTTAAGTACAGTAACTCTAAACATTCATTATAATATTTGTCATGATGTGGATCATCAATAAATAATAATATGTAACAATACTGTTTGTCTGTGACGCTAACTAAACCAACAACAGTGATATTGTTTCAGAGTGTGTGTGAGAAGAGTTTGTACGTGTGTGGGGTGTGTGGTGTGGGGCCGCGCGCGCGCAGCAGGCGGGCGAGCGGCCCGGGCGGCCCGGGCGGCCCGGGCGGCGGCCCCGCGCTCACGAGTGGAGCGGCCTCGGCTGCCGCGTGTCGTACGCGCGGATCATGTCCGCCTGCGACACGCTGCCTCCTTCTTCTTGCGAAAACGCGAACCCGTCTGTTTGCACACATACTCACAATCATTAATTTATTAAACAAACAAAACAAAAATAATATAAATCATCAACTAATGGTGTAAAAACGGCAAAATGAACACTTAATGATTCTATCCGAATCAGCGTGATGACACTATACAATAGTGTGATAAACACAAACTGTGTGAACTGAGAATTTAATAGAAAATAAATTAATACCTTGACAAGTCCTTCAACAGGTCTGCAGAAAGTAAAGGGTGTCTCTATGTGTGTTAAACGCGTCAGCGGTGCGTGGTGTGTGCCACGGAGTGAGGAACTAATGGAGTACTAATATGCGGCAAACTCGCGAGGTCCACAAAAACAACTACCGCTCGCAATTTTTTACTGTAGTTTTTAAAGCATATTAGCATTCCATCAGTTGTTTCCATGGTGTACTCACGCGACAGTTCAAGCTCCATGGCAGCGCGCGTGGCGGAGCGGCGGCTGAACACGCTGCGAACGTTCTGCAGCAGGCGCGCCGTCTCCGTGAGGCTGCCACACAGAGCTCGCGGTGACTACTGAACTTTGCGCCCTACGCCCTACTCACCCGCCCTCGAGGGCCGGACGTATGCACCGTCGAATAGGGAACCAACTATTATACTTCGCTTCTGATGCTTCAATAATGTTTAAAAAATTCGTTCCCACATCGACGACAATTTCGAGTAACCAAGAGGCAATTTTTTTATAACCGAACATAAAATAATGAACCATCAATCGATAGAAGTAACAATAGAGTTAAAAAGCGTGAGTGTCGCTGGCCACTGCTGATGGTCGCGTGATCAGCGGTGGCGTATGCAAGCGTCTGCCAAGCCATGCAAGCGACGTACCGTGGTACTTACACGTGGCGAGCCGGACGAGCGCGTGTCTTGTGTCCGCCGCGCTGCTCGGGAACAACCACCATCAGTTAGTTACACACACCCCAATACATGCCAATATACAGTTTACAGACTGTGCAGATACTCTTCTTGCTATACATGGTACTAGTACCAACCAACATTAGCACAAAATAGATAGGCACACGTACGCATAGACGCGTAGATACGTACGGCGATCTCAAGTCTAGTCGCACTCGCTGCACGTACACGCGTGTCTAAGTGTACGTGCGTTTTCGTTGGTTGTATGGAGCTGACCTTCTGTACCTATGTATTCTGTGCGAATATTTATGACGTCTTAAGAAGGCTGTGTTTATTTACGTCCGGTTGTGGAATAAAGCAAGTCGAGTATATGTATAGTTTGGTATCTGTCTGTAGAACACACCGCACACGAAAAAGATAGTTCAGTACTAATTGAAAGAAAAAATTTGTAAAGTTTATTAAAGAATTGTTAGTTACTGTAAGAGGTTAGGACAAATGAGGAAGTTCTTTTCAAAGTTAGATTTTTCCACTTTTAAAATTTTTCGGAATTTGAGATAATAGTTTTTTACGAATTAATTTCGAACTGGATTACACTACTTTTGATGAAATCATGCGTTTTTTCTGCTAGATCAATCACGTTTTGACAAACTTTTGTTTTCGCTGCATGTCAATTTCAATATTACCAACCAAAAAAAAGGTGTTCTGTCGAAAGTGGAATAGTCAAGTTTTGAAAAGAAGCTCCTCAAATATTAGTAAGCATGTAACATCATTGGAGTAGGTAAAGAGCCAAGATGGCGTGTGCGGCGTGTCAATTACAATAGTTTTGAGAGGTTCCATCAACAATAGTCTGCATCGCTTTCGAGGTCGCTTTGTATACGATTATGTGGCGACTAGGATGTTAAAATTACATTCGACTTTCTAATGAGATAAGACATATTTTAAGACCGCGACGCAGTCGCATTGATGAATAAAATGATTGAATTCTATGTGTTATCTCAAGTGTCTTGTCACACGGTTCAGTTAGGCGGGTAGTAGGTCCCAGAGACACGGGTACAACGAGTATGGGTAACTATGAAATATTTCACACGTACAATGTCCCGAATTATCCATACTTATCGCCACCGGTTACCTGGCGCTGAATACCAGCCAGTCTGACCGTGTGTAAAAGCACTAACGGCAGCTACATCGGTTAGTAATAGCACAGTAAAGTAACTAACATAATTAAATCGCATACCGAGCATCAACATGCCCATACAAACATATCAAGCATTATTTTGGCATTACTTAGGACTACAAGATACAACACGAGGTAGTTTCAACAGTTTTATTAAACAATCATGTAAAACAACAGGGCACGTCCCTTCTTCGATTAATTACAATACTTTGTACACGTTCTATTGTGATGATGACGTCATAAGACAAATGAACAGTCATATTAGCGCTTATGTTAATGGTAACTAGACTGACTTGCGCAGAAACTAAAGCATTGATCTGGCGATTTTCAACTCATTTCCTTTTAGGTAGAGTCACAGCCAAAAAAATGTTATCAATAATAATTAATTAATGTGAAAAATGGCCACGCCAGTATGCGCGTACGCCGAAGGAGTAGTCAAAGGATTAGAACATTCACTTAGAAAAATATACCTGAAATAGATAACGAAAAAATATATTCTACACTTTCAGCACAAGTCAGTCTAGGTTTCAAGTCAGTATACATGAACTTTAAACTATGTCACAAGCTGAGGTTCGCTGCGATACACCTCAACATTCCCGCCAGTGTTTAAGAGAGGGGCAGGCGGTCCACCTTATACATTGATAATGATTTCATATAGAGTATGTTGACTGGTGTATGCCAGCGTAGCTTCAGTATTAAAAGTGACAGATTAAAAAGACAAAACGAACGTAAACATGAGTGTTTAGATGAAATAATAAACACAAATGAATATTGCGACTGGTTGGCGCCACTAAAAACTTAATATTTCACTTAATTCGTATTCATATTACATTCACCGATTAGTGATGCATCGAATAATACTTTATTTATTAAAACATTACAAATATTCGTTCTTTTCTTATATAATTTGTAATTATGATATATACTTTGTGATTTTGATCACTTTCAAAAAAATATGTTCAATTCGGACGAAAATTGTGTGCAATACTGACACAAGTACATAAGACAGGTCCACAATAAGGTGCTCAATAACAACATGGAACACAAACACGAGATACGTGACGCCAACCAGCCGCAGACATGACTTTATAACATTTACAAGAATTAATAACAAAACTACTAAAAATAAGCAAATAAAAGTAGCGCAGGGTCTGTACAAATATATACAAGAACTACACAATATTCTGCGGATCAGTTTATTTCATATAAATGTACATTATGTTATTGTTGTGTAACAACTTAGTCCTAACAAGAATTTTTATTGAGAATTTAAACGTTGCTTCTATTGAAAAAATTATAATACCTTAAAAAATAATATCAATCGTCACCAAATAACTGCTTAATTTCACTATGTCGTAAATATTGTTCCAATTTATTGTTAAAAGTATATCAAAATTTCTCGCAGGCGGACGTAAAAAAGGAATATTTTTTACAATTTTACTATACTATTCAAGTAACTAGTTTCAGAAGGAATTAATCTCTCTCTTATAAATTATGTCATAACTGTACGTGATATGTTGAATGTCATTACGTACATAACAAGTGTAGAATGTAATACATCCCGCTACCTTCACGCGGGTACGGCGGGTACTATTTACCAAGCAAAAACTATGTTCTCTCAATCTCTCACATCATGCGAGTGATTCACTCAAAATATTTATTTTCACAAAGAGATCATTATAAAAAATAAAACTATACTAGTACATAAAATATTTTCCAAGGAAGATTGTCAAACAACGTATATTTTTTCGAATGAGGATCTAAATTTACAAGTACCGTGTACATAATACATATATCTTACTTACAATGATTGTATTGCTCAAGAAGCGAGTACTACTAATTATAGAAAACGTTCAAACGTGTCCAAATATAAAAATATTCTCATTTATTTATACTACTGTCTAAATAGTACGTTGTACGTACATATATTGTGATGCTTCCACCTGACAAGCTCTGTGCTCTGTGGGCTAACTTGGGGCATGGACATTACTTGCTAGAGACATTAAAGCTTAATAGTAAATACGTTAAAGTTTTAGGAACAATAATAGGAACCGACCGACTTGGTGACGCAATGCTACGATGGACGACCAGAACTATCTAATATATCAATATATTATTGAAAACAGATAGGTTTCATCCAGACATGCCGCTTACAAAATATGTATACAAAATAAGATTACGTTATTCAATATTTCATTTGTTTAAATACTAGCTGATTCGACAGACGTTGTCCTAAACCAAAATTTAAATTTTTAGAAAAAAGCACTTCAGTTTTTCCCTCGTTACCCAATTTTGCAGGCAACTTTTCATAAAAACCTAATTCAGACTATAACATGCTCGACATTTGTGAGTTTCTTTCACTGCTGGAACCTCATATCTTCACATCTAAATGGACAATTATTAAAGGGATGATTAACAACTCCATGCACTTTGAAAAAACTTTTCAAAATGTTTGAGTGGCAGATGTCAAAGCGCGACAGCCGGACATTGGTAGCTTACGTACTCAAGTCATTTGCAAATATGAAGATTTTCGAGGTACATAACTTTAATCGTAGTATTGCAATGGCTTACGATAGTAGTTACATTTATAAGAATATTTTATCAAAATTTATTTACTGAGCGACTAAACTTATTTAGATAGTAAAATTTTGAAGCATTATCATTTCATTTGGACTACTTTCCCTGCAGTATGTTCATCTAATGCACAGAGCCTGCTCGGCGGTCGCGTCCTAGGCCGATATCTCTAGTGACCCGTACTCAGCTCCACACATGCTAACACAAACACTACGGCACTCCACATCTAACAGTTTCACTAACTAGCCTTCTCAAGGAGTGTCTTATTTTAATATAAATTCCTCTTTTCCAAGTGCACGTAACGTACACATATAAAACTCGTAAATTGTGGCACACTAATATCTCTCCACATCACAACTACAAATACTGGAATGTTATTATAGGAATAACTTATTACTTCAATAAATAAATAATTTGTTTAAGTATTAGTTCATAATATAGTAATACTTAGTAATTGAGTGAATACGAACTCGTTGAAGGCTGTATGAGCAACGCTGTTTATCTGCACAGCGGCATTAGATTACCATTTGTTTTAGGTATTGTTGATATTTTAGTAATTTAACACGAATTCATAATAGGATTTCGAAGATTCAATGTATAGGAAGATCTAGATAAGCATACAAACTAGCGGCACTCTGTAGCCGGACGCAGAGCACTCGCGAGCGGTCACACGACTTCTACTAACATTAATATAATATTTACCATCTAATAGCACTCCCTTTTCGTATTCTTATCATATACTTGACGTACGCCCACCTCGGAATGGAAAGTTTACATTAATATCTACAACAACAGAATCACATCGGCGACATCGTCGATATAAATGCGTACAAAAATAGCGGAGGAAGATCTGAGGGAGGAATCTCTGAGGAGAGGGGCGGCGAGGGGCGGCGAGCCGACAGCAAGCGCGGCGCGGTGCGGCGGGTCGCGCGGGTCTAGCGGCGCGGCGGCGGCCACGCGGGTCGCGCGGGTCGCGCGGGTCGCGCGGGTCGCGCGGGTCACACCACGTGCTGGCGCCGGCGCGCGCGCTCGTCGCGCTCGGCGGGCGCCACGCCGGCGCGGCGCCAGCGCAGGCCCACGGGCGAGCCGCGCGCCTTGCTGCGCCCGCCACAACACAAGTTATTGGCGCCGTACGCTCGCCCGCGACCTCCGGAGCCCGCGGCGACGAAGGGCTAGCCCGCTTCGCGCGAACGAAGAGCCCGACATACGAGTTCAGTCCGCGGCGGGAGCTCCTCCGGGCGTGATACTTTTCTGTACCTAATCCCACGACTCTTTGGGTTTACGTATATCTGAAATATCCCGCGCGGAGGCACATTCTTGTTCGAGTGGACCCGGCGCTACCGATTATCCGTAAAATAGACTAGCGGGAGGTCGTGGCGAGCGTACGAGTGGGTGCGGGGAGGGGCGATGCAAAGCAAACTAAACACGTAACATGACGTACGTACGGACAGTTGCGTGCGTACTAACGCTTGTGTCGAGCGGCTGCCGGCTGATCGCCAACGAAACGTTCGGCAGGTACAGATAGTATAGTTGCTACTTATTCAAGCGTACTATGCATAACATACGATATAAAAATAACAATACAAGTGTGGAAACAACAAGAATTCCATAGTTTAAGTACTAAATTTTGCTAAACATATAAAACTACAGAAAAGTACAAAATCTAATCTAAATAGAGCTACGCTTTACGTGTAATACATAGAAGCGTCGATATATAGGAAATCAGCCGGCAACGGAACACAAGGACGTACAGAATGCATAGAATAATGAAAATACGAGTGATATGATAGACATGTACAGCCACCAGAATACGTAGCAGGGATCGGTTACATTTAAGTATAACTGCTGCAGTAGTCTGGTGGCGTGTGAACAACAACAGCGCAATATACACGTGTGGAGGTAAAACGCGAAACAATAGCATTTATGTAGTATCTACAGGTACTAGCATTTTTATAACACTTCAATTATAAGAATACCATCTGTTTCGTGACTCAAACTGTTAAACGTATAAAAAGTAGGTACTTCATACATACCAATATTTACGAAATATATATATACACATATACAAACTGTTAAATCAATCTGAATATTAGTAGGTCAATAGTCCAGTATATGCAATCCAAAATAATGCAGACGTAGGAGCATACGAGGCAAAACACACGCATTCTGCTTTGTTAACTATCGGTTCATCTTGTGGTGCCACTTGCGACGCTTTACAAACTTGCTTGAATGCTCAGAATAAGTTACTGTCAATATAGCTTTGCGATAACTCTCGAGTGTTATTATATTCGTAATTACAAACAGACACTTCAATTTTATTTATTTGTATAGATTATATCTCCCAGTTTACAAAATTAAGCTAACACACTGTCCAACTCATGTCAAGTGATTTAATTAGCTATTGTTATGTCAGAGAGTCAATCATAGCAGTTAGCATTAGTTAGACAGTAATTTTCTGTCAATCCATTTTTGTCTAATTATCAGCCTCTCAGAAGCCGAGTGGACTGGGAAAATGGAGTTAATTTTCCTCTTTCCAAAAAAATATTAAGAATAAAAGTAACGAACATAATTACACCTTAGATTTTACCAGTAATTAAAAACGCAAATTGTGTAAGTCCCTGCTTTAAAAGGGCAAAATGTTCTATACGAATGCCAGTCCGTGCAACATATTCTGAACACTATTATCTGAGATCACACACAGCTTCGAATTCGAACAAACGTTTAATAAAATTTACCAAAAATCATGTTTCATGCCAGCCCTGTCCAAAATTTTGTCCCCGTGCTTGTGAACCCATCACAGAGTGACCCCAATCACCAAATACCGTGCATTTATGAATTGTGTGGCAATAATATTGTGTGTGCTCCCAGGATATAATATAATATGGTATAATATCATGTAGTAGGAACGCACTCGGTATGTCTTCAATAACGAAAGTCGAAAATGCTCTGTCGTATTATATTTTTGTGTATTGGTACTAAAACATTTTAGGAGTACAGATGTTACAAAACGGGATACAAGACTATCTAAATCCCCTAAACCTTTCTATCATCATTATTATAAAAATATATAACTACTAAAATATAAAATTGTGCTATTGATTTTAATACTAAATGACAATTTTAAAACCTTTGAATACATGAACTTACAGTACCCGGCCGTTAGTATGGCACATCCAAGTTTGAGAAACAGACTCGTCACACTGTGAGTCACGGAGGCAACGCTCTTAAAAGCTGAACTTTTTTTTAAATTGGTTGTGCCTTAGTAACATCCTGTTACTGAGATGATTTTCCAAAACTCGCAGAAGCACTTTTCGTTTACTTTTCCTTATTCGAACTACCCTCCATAACACATGACAGAGCATTCCCATACCGTATATATACGTCTATCTCGATAACAACTCGTGTCGCTAACAAGATGGAGTACTTACGAGTGTCTCGGATGCGTGAGGAGTGCGGTGGGATCGCGTTGCTTTATCTCGCTCTCGCGCACTGCCTCCGTCATCGACTTGAAGGCTGAGTTGTGCACGCTGGAATGAGACCGATACATTTTATTACAGGAAAAATTACACAAGGGAGTGAAAGGTAAACAAAGTAGAGTATTTTCTGGTGACATTGAATAATAAACTTTATTATAAGTACATAAGGTACTGCAAACCCAGCAATGCATCCCCAAGGATCCGTTAGATGTATACAAGTTTGCCCTTTATGACACTATTAATAAAGTGTATTATTTTATGCCTCCACAAAATACACTGCTTTGCGCTTTTCACGGTGGTACACACGGCTATACATCAAGTTATACAATTCCAGTTTATGCTGATCTCGCATTGCGTAGGATTTCCGTACAATGCGAGGTCAGCTTATACTATATATGTACTTGATGTGTAGCCGTGTACCAGGGGAGGATTCACGGCCAAAGAATAAGAAATAAAGAATGGAAATTTCGACAGTTCCCAGAATTGGACCATACTGTGAGATCTTCCCTCGGTAAAGATTTTACACTATATTGTGACATGTATTAACAAAAATGCCTTATAGAAGTATTTCGCTGTTTTGAAATAAATAAATAAGTAAAAAGAAACAAAGACGGCTGACCTGCCCTTGGTTCTTGAGTGCATACTTGGTAGAGATAAGAAAGGTTCATTTTTCATATCTTGAGTTGGTATAGAGCCGTGTCATGACTATAACGAACAATTAGTATGTTAGATACGCTCCATTCTAATATTTTAACAGCTACATTTTTTTTTATTCCAAATTTTTTAACCTACGAACCAACATAGTAATAATAATAATAACCCCACCGCCGTATCTTTACGTTGACGTCGTAGTGGGGCTTGCGCATTCTGAACTCTAGGTCTGTGCCGGTAGTTTACTTTGCCGAGACAGATCTAGAGTGAGGAACCAGACCAAATGAGATACAATCCAAGCCAAGGTCGCACATGCCGAGGGCTGCATGGCTAGGAGAGAGCGCTAGTCGTTAGTGTGCCAACTCTGGAAAATAGGGGACCTCCAGTTTTATTGACCCTTGCCACAGTGAACGCAGGGCTCTGCTGTCTTCTCAAACAAGATCTAAAACAAAACAACGAATTCAGGCAAATAAGCCCTCAGCAGATGATGAAACATCACCGGCTTCATTATCATCCTCTCCGAGGTCCATCTTTTCATCAATCGTATCATCACCACCTTCATATTTATCACGCTCATCAAAATCATCATCATCGTCACCGAAGTCAGTAGACGTTGTGTCGGAGGCTACTACTGCCATAAACCCTTCACCCGCTACTGTCACAATGACGATGTCAGAACGACAATGACGCACAAATATCACACACACAGACATCATTCACCACTGCAACACAAAGCCAAAACATATTATCACCACGCCATTTATTATCATCAATTATCACTTAGTTTAAGTAGTTCTTTCAGGGGTAGCACTTGGCTTTGGCCCGTGTTATCCTAAAAACCGACACAGGTCGAGATACAAAAATGTATACCAATAAATAATAATAATAATTAGCCCGTATTGTCCCACTGCAGGGCAAAGGCCTCCCTTTCCTTTTTCCACCCAACCCGATCCTGAGCCAACATAGACCAATCCCTCCTAAAAGCGTCAAGTTCGTCCCGCCATCTACGCCTGGGTCTTCCTCGATGTCGCTGGACGCTTTCAGGAACCCATGTTGTAGTGGTCTTAGCTCACAATGCATCCGACATGCGGCAAACGTGTCCGGCCCAGTCCCACTTGAGGTTTGCTGCTTTTTGGGTGACGTCACGATTTGTGTCTTAGAGCGCAGTATCGTGTTCCGTATCCGGTCGGTAAGTCGAACTCCAAGGATACTACGCTCCATCGCTCGCTGGCAAACCTCGAGCCCAGCCCTCTGTTGAACTGTCAAAGACCAGGTTTGAGCGCCGTATGTAAGGATACGGAGAATGCACATGTCCATGAACCAACTTAATAAATATAAAATTGTGAATTTAAAGTTACTAGTGTTATACCTTTTCTTACTTCAAGATTTAAGATAATCTATAAAGAACACAACTTACAATTTAAATTCAATACCTAATCGATACACAACGCAACGTTTTTACAAAAAACCTTCAAACAGATAATCTAATGGAAAACGTACTGCGAATCAATCCACAACTACACCTGAAACAGTAGAATACCAAACGAAACTGTAGGATTACACGCAAGGAGCACTATCGAGACTACTGCAAACTACTGCATACGGAGGTAATGTCAGACGGTCAGTACGATAGTGAAGTTGGCTTCGGGCTGGCCTCGCAACGGAACACGTCGGAGCAGCCTAGCCGGCCTGGCGGGCGCGCGGCGGGCGGGTCCGCGCCCGCAGCACGGACGAGAAGCGCGTGTGCGAGCGCAGCGCCAACACGTACTGCGGCCAGCGGACTCACAGCGTTTGATGGTGAACGCTCGCGCGGCGCTACAGGACGGGCGCGAACCACATCGCGCTGCGGCCGGCGAGCTCGACGCGCTGGCTGTCGTCCGAGCTGGGGCCCGTCGTGTGCCGCACGCTACACGCCGCCACATCACATCTACACTAATACTCGAGCTTACTGCCTCTACGGAACCGAAGCGAAGACGTCCCGAAAAACCCGCATATTTCGAGTCTGACTCGCGCACCGAGGGTTCCGTACCTTGGAAGAAAAAATATTATTCGATTTTCTGTTCAATTTTCGATTTCGGGGACCGCATAAATAAAAGACAATGGGCAAATGTGTTTTGAATGCTCGCACCACTAACGAGACCCATATGTTACTGAATAGTTTATTAAATCTTGCTATCTGTCAGCCCATAATTCAATACTGCGTCTCTATTTGGGGAAGTGCCGGAAAAAGCCATATGATTTACGTTGAGAGAGCTCAGAGGGCACTTCTGAAAGTCACGTTTAGGAAACCATTCCGATTCTCAACTGACAAGCTCTACAGTGAAATCAAGTCAAGACAAGTCCTTCGCGTGAGGCAACTTTTCATCGTCCGCACTCAAAAGACCCTCCCCAAAGGAGCTAATTATGGTGAACTTTTGTCTAAGCGGGTGTTCAGAATTCCAATTCCACCTGTGAAGTCCCTTTTGGCCAGACACAGTCCAGCTTACTCTCACCTACACATATTTAACAAGGTTTGCAAATCACTAGACATCAAAGAATTGCTTTCCGCTCGCCTTAAAACTGTACTAAAGAAATGGCTTCTGGAACTTACATACACCGAAACAGAATCATTTCTCTAACGTTATCGACAAACCAAAGTGCCAGCAAACAACATCCCTCTCTCACACTTTCACCCTCACTCACACAAACACACACACAAACTCACACTACATAATACACGCTTTACTAAACTAGCCCTGTAAACTAACGATTAATTTGACAGGACTAAACTTCCTACTAAAATTACGTCAATTTACGTCAAGCGCTGATTAATTTGACAGGACTAAACTAAAATTTATCTTCTGTCCTTTTCTTAATGAAATAGAAAGAAAAAGATGCACTGAACTTAAATTTAGTTTAGTTTGTGAACAAGGGAATCGGCACCATTGCCTTTGATTTTTAGTTTGAATTGGTTATTTTTTTTTTTTCATATAATTTTATTTGATTTTTAATCTGATAAATTGTTAGTATGAATCTATTAGTTTTATTATTGGAATATGAAAAGAATGTACTTTTAAATAATACAAAAAAAAAACGTTTTTTTCGCAGAAATCAATTATTTATTTTTATTAAAATCGATTTTTTGACAAATCGATCAAATCAAATCAAATCAAATCATTTATTTGCATAACACAGCATTGCATTAATTCTGAATAAAGAAAAATCGATTTTTATTAATCGATTCTTTTCCATTAATCTCACATCCCTTTAAGATTAAGGCGAAAGCGTCAGGGTAGCCCACGAAATTCAAAATTTATTACGTTTTTTGCAATTTGCAGGTCAGTATCATGTTGCATGTTGATCTAAATATGATTCGCGGCCGTAACAAATATGGCTTTACTCAATTATAATTATTACAATCAGCAAGATATAATTGCCAGTTACGTTTAAGGGTGAGCCTATTGCCATTAATGATAATCTTCAAACGGCTGAACAGATTTTCTTGAAACATAGCTA
Source organism: Agrochola litura (assembly GCA_949152395.1). NCBI lineage: Eukaryota > Metazoa > Arthropoda > Insecta > Lepidoptera > Noctuidae > Agrochola > Agrochola litura. The sequence goes on from OX424496.1 coordinate 1,497,180, forward strand.
AGAATATTCTGAAGTCATCTTTCAAACAAAACAAAATCGGATCAGCCGTTTGGGAGCTACGATGCCACAGACACACAGAACACACGTTAAACTTATAATACCCTTCTGTTCTTCTGTCAAGACAAAATCAAACTGGTTGCTAATTTAATTGGAAAATGTATTATTTTTTGTAATATGACATTGATTTTACATTCTGTGATTACTTCCTCATACATTGACTTATTAATTATAAATTTTAGAAAAATCGTCTACTTTTACAATGTTTGTAAACATGTCTATCACATAATTAAATTATCTGTCGTTGCTTCATTTTTAATTCTTTTTACCTATTGTGGTATAGTAATTATATTCTAGGTGCATCGTCTTCACATATAATTATTTAACTAATGTAGGTACCTATACAAACTATTGTAAAACATTTTATATGAGTAACTGTGGAGTTTCTTGCCCATTCTTCTCCATACGAAAACTACCTTTTGGAAGGGGCGACTAGAATCATTCTATTATTTTGTAAATTTTGACGTTCAAAAGTGCCATACAGTGCCTATTTGAAATAAATTATATAACTTTGACTGTTTCCGTCGGGGGGTTTTAAAATTTATAGCTAAATTAAAATGAATATTCATTTAGCAATAACTTTTTAACCCCCGATTGTTTGACTATAAACTATTTAAGAATATTCGTGAGGTCGAGACAAATCTAATGATACCTCATTTGTTGTCAATCAAGCCGTTTAGGTATTATTTTTATTTTTATGGGCGTCTTAGTAAAAGTTACTCCTTATTGAATAGACTGTCGTAGGTCTCGTTAGTGGTGGGTGGACATTTGAACCGAGTCCATTAGATAGTTTTGCCCAATGTCCTTTCTTTTTAAAGGGTTCCTTTTTATAATTTTGGTACGGAACCCTGAAAAGACAATAAACCCCAGTTTAAAAACTACTTCAAACACTGGACCTATATCCCTCCTGTGCCACGTCCAAAGTTGTGTTTAAAGCGTCTGGCATGAAGACGTAATGAAATTCAGCCATTCGACCAGCACCCTAATTGCGTACACACTTTTAATCACAAGCAGAACGGTTTTTAAGGAAATTGCTAATCCATTGGTTCATTTGTTTGTTTGTTTCAATGAATTTTGTTAAACTGTCAAAATGAAAGACATTTTGACAATTTAACAAAATTGCCAATGTTTATAAGTGTATTACGAAATTACCCCGCAGATTTCGAAGACGATTTGGTACCAATCACCTTCACAGTGCCGACAGATTAGTATGGGTGAGCTATACAAGCTGAAATTTTAATGGTTGTTTTCCCGCGGCAGAACGGTTTGCCCTTAGTAGTACTATTGAATCATAGAGTAAAACTCAAAAAATTAAAATATTTTTGTTTTCAAATAATTCAAAAAAATATGCATAAACTTGAAAGCGTGAGAAACAATAGTATCTCTAGACATAACGTAGGTAATTCTCGAACCGCATGTGTGGCGGCGCGCTTCCTACAAAGAAAGAAAGAAAGAAAGAAAAAGTATTTATTGAGACTCGCACAAGGAATAAAAAATTAAACTAAACACCTTCACCTTAAAACATTAATAAAAAAATAAAATAAAAAATAAAAAACAAGGTAAAAAACCAAAAACAGAAAGTCCTGTACGAGGCCAAAAGGCTCCTATCTCAGCATATGCTGCGACATTTAAAAAATAAATGTCTCAGCGCTGGTATTCTGATAGGGCCCACAGTGATGTCACGGATAGATAGAAGCGAAGAGAGGTTCGTAAATGTTCAGACCAAAATAAGCAGTCGCGCGTAGTGATACGGCATAAACTAGTCTGCACGCACGCGAGCGAGCGGCGGCGGCGGCGGCGGGCAGCGGCGAGCCTCTTCCCACGCAACCCCGCCCCCCCCGCACCGCTGACGCCGGCTTTCTCAGTTGACCCGCGATCGTCGTATGACGCGTAATGCGATGTCGTAATTTGCAAAAATGGATCGACATTACAGTTAGGTATTCCAATTTGGTGTACGTCGCTATTGTACAATCTGTACGTGAGGGCTAGTTATAACTTTACGCGGAGCCGGAAATCTTGGGAGTCGCTCCGTCTTCACGGGGTTCTGAACCTGGGAAGACGACACATACAACAACAGACTGTGAAGTGTGTATGACTGTGAAGTGTGTGTGACTGTGAACTGTGCATGCATCCCTATCATTTTCGTAGAGTTCATGCACTCCACGAAAACCCGCGCCGGCCACAATTGCTTTTTGTCAGTGATTGATAGAAAATCGTTACCGGGAAGTGTAAGTACCTACTCGTACAGTACCGACCAAAAGTCCATAGGCAATCTCACAAAGCAATAGACTGACGCTTCGGTTTGACTTACGACCTTCTTCTATAAGTTGTTACAATACTGTAGACACGCACATTACACACACACACTCACTTTGTCTGCTACTCATAGTAATGACTAGTTCGATAATCATTAGTTTTTTGTTTCTTTCGTCTTGTTTACATAAATATTAAAGTTTAGCAGGTAGACCACAGAAAACTAGGTAAATTATTTCGATTTCTGTGGGGTAGACAGATGCAGTTCGTTACGAGTATTCACTTAATAGAACTTTGTTGCTATTTTGCTGAATTATTAAACACGTCATTATGAACCGTTCGCCGTGCACTCTGAAGCCTTGCATCACTGAAGACCAGCTAGAAAACCGGTTTTGACAGAAAGGCATAAACCTGAACATTTAAGTTTCGCACGATAATATTAAGACTTCAAGTGGGACACTGCTATATTTTAACCTTAAAATATTTACCATACCAACATTATAAACAACAGATTCGTTATTGCATGAATTTGACACTCGAATTTTAGCAATGCCATAAACTGGCCAAGGTCATGCGCATGATGCGTGTGAGCTACCGTGTTTAACAAAACCGACGGAAATATATTTTTGTTTCGTGTAGTGCAAAACTGCGTTATCTGTGGTGTGTGTATCGTGTTGTTTACACATACAGATGTACGGTCTATCTATACCGCGTGTTCACAGCAATACGACTCGAGGGACCGGGAAGGGCCCTCTGCCCTTCCCGGTCCGTCTATCGTCAACGCGAGCATGGTCGAAAAGCTTGTTGTTTCATCCAGCGCAAGTGAGAATTGCTAACAAGCAAGTGAGAACGCAATAACATTGAACGAAAAATAACTTGTTTCAGGAAATACGTGTTTTTGAATACGCCTTACAAGTTTGTGAAATAAATGTTTGTCATTTAGAATCTCCATTACATGTGCGAGGTTTCTATGAAGATGTTTTCTTTAATTTTACAATTTATGAGTACATAATGAACGGTCAAAATTCAGGTAAAATTTGTGCAAAAAAGCAGATTTTTGGAGGCTTATATTGAATTTGTTTCGCAAAATTTTTATTTTTTGCTTTCATAGAAACCTAGATATAGTGCACAAGATACCCATTAGTTTAAAATAATTAAAGAAAGACGTGTTACAACGCCATAATCACGTACGAGTGTTTGTATGAAAAGTATGACGGGTTGGCCGCTCTTAACGTGCCTATGCACTTTTGAATGCTTACTGTACCTTTGTAAATAGCGAACAGTGAAAAAGTAGGTTAGTTATTAAAATCATTGTAAATAAGTTGATTACATCGATCACTAATAAAGAACTAGATACACAATCAGCGACAAAAAATGTCCTCACCGAATGAGCACCCAATTGAACATTTGGGTGCTCTTTTCATTTAGTAGCATTCGGACGCTCCGACTGTAAACAACTCGTAAAAAAATCGTAAAAATCACACATCCAGGACGCTAAAAAAGGATGGAGTTTCATATTTTCGATAAGTATTAATATTATTATTATATAATTGTTATCACTGTACCGTAAATGCTGATATTTTGCCAAGAAATCATTTTAAAACCTTTTTTAAAATAAAGTCTTATTAAACAGCAGGAGTTATAAAGCATCTCAATTGTAAAGACTCTTCCTAAACCTATTGATCATACCATCGCATGCTCACTTAAATTGGTCAGGTTATGTGTGTTGACTCTGTTCCATTTGTTGGAGACGCTATTGTTTTTTTTTTTTTATTATTAAAGAATGATTGTTTTTTTTAAGTGAAAACTTCTTTAGGCGCGTTGGGCATTTTGGGATGCGAAAAACAATTGAACTCGCGACACCGTTACCAACACCTCATTAAAAGTATTTCCTGCACAATAAAATTGTTCAAGTTTTCACTTCTGTCGGCACTCCCAGAGTGCCACTATTTTTTTTTTAGTTTAATGAGACTTCTTTGCTGTTTCTATAAATATTATAGTAAGATTTTATACATTTAATTTTGACTAAGTACATGTAATAAAATTAAAGATGTGAGATAAACTCACTTACATTTTTAGCTTTCCTCGAGATCCAGTGAGGTGTGGAATAGTAGATTGTTATACAAGGGTCGAAAGGAATTGACGACTTTCACCCGTGTTAAACACTCTACTTTTCATTTCGAATATAAGGAAAGTAAAACGTAGTTTTTCTAAAATAATTTGATATTAATTTGATAATAATAACATGAGTATTCTACACTATTGGTCTTTTTTAAATTTTAAATAAGGAACACACCGCGTCACCGCCGCGGGTCCCGCTTAGGTATTTATTTAATTCACACTGGCTGTTTATACAATGACAAGACTGCAGCATTTTTTTTTAATCAGTATTTTTCTATAAGGGGGTATTACACCATCATATCTACGATCACAAATCCATGATCAAAGACATAACTAAATTGTAAAATAGACATAACATGGTAATTTGTGAGCTTTGTAGATAGGTCATATGATATAATATGATAGTGTAATATCCCCCAAGGGGGATATGCCCATAATAAATGTCTATTTTACAATTCCATTAAATTATCTTCGATCCTACAGATCCATGACCACAGACTCGACAGTGTAATACCCCCTTAGTAAAATGTTTCGTAGCCTACTACCTATCCAAATTTAGTTCTATTTTAAAAATTGATTCTCGCCCTAGAGAGGGAAGCAGTTACTATGAGTCTTTCCCGCCCAAGGGTGGGGATCAGCGTCTTCCACCCGCTACTTGGATCAAACAAACACTAAATGAGAAATGAAAAATGAATATCAATTATAGCACGTCAAAGATGTTGTGTGTGAGACGATGTCCCTGCCGCCCTGTATACACCATGGAATAGAATAAAATATGCTTTCACAATTTTTTTATACATTAAACTTAATTAAATTACAAAAAAGATCATTTATAATTACAGTATAAACAAAAAATATTGGACAGTTCGACTCCACTCATTTCTTGTCCTAGCGGCGAGCCTGGGTCGTAAAACTTTATTGCTTTTTTTGACACTTTGTAATTCTAACTTTAAAACACGTGTGTAAGGTTGAATTTGATTTGATATGTTGACTAGTGAGTATCGGTCGTAAAAATTTATTGCTTTTTGTACATAGCTTTGTGAAAACAACTTTAAGATTTGCGTTTAAGGTTGAAATTACATGAATGTATATTTATTTCAACTAAAATTACCTAAACACAATTTGATGACAGTTTTAAGAGAACTTTTGCTTGGCATTGTGTATCTAGTTCTTTATTAGTGATCGATGGTTGATTACAATTTTTTTAAACGCCATAAATACTTTATTTTTATTGTACCATAGCGACGTACTCCAAATTGGAATAACTGTTATTTCGATCCATTTTATTTATTAAATTCAGAAAATAAACTAGTTTTTTTAGTTTCGTGTTCTGTAAGTTGTATGTAAAAAAGTATTTAAGGCGGTCCTAAGACCGTAAAAGTATGAAGGGAAAATTTGAATAACTTTTAGGTAAAGGAGTTATCAGCTGTAGCGGGAGGGTCAAAGACGTGACCGGTGCTCACGCGTCTCGTAGTTACAGTCAGTCGATCGCGCTGTAGAGTACTATGGGTTCTAGGTTGCTTTCAAGTTTTGTTTTTCACAATTCTAAATCCGCCATTTTTGAATATTTAATAAAAACATTTTTATAAATCTATTGTACTACCACGACAAAATCATTTTGCTGCGGAAAACAACCATTAAAATTTCAGCTTGTATACAGTAGCTGATGCATGGTACTCACACTGTGAAGATCACGTCTGGGATGAGCGTGGCGATGGGAATGAGGATCAGCCCCAGCCAGAACACCAGCGAACTGAACAGCATGCGGTCCGTGCCCAACATCACTGAGCCGATCAGGATTATTGGGTACACGTTGCTGAGGACAAATAAATTTCAGGTCACACAATGTATAATGTATGTACAGACGCCAGCACATGAGGCTACTACAATCTGTCAAATTTATTTAATAGATTTTCAACTTAAATGTAAGGTTCAAAGTTGATTGGGAAAATTTGACAGTTTCGGGTAGCTTGATGTGCTGGCGTCTGTACAGCAACACTGTTCGAGTTAATCGTACACTCAGCGAAAATGCATAATTGCATCGAACGCAAATATGCACATTCGCTCGTTCACCTAAATGTGGGCCAGTTCGCGTTCAGATCTCATTAGAGACACCACGTACTCAAAACCATTACCAATAATTAAGTTAGTTATAAAGTTTACCATTTTCTACCATTTCTAGTAATTAAGTGTTATAGTGATATAGATTATAGATTCAATATAGCTAATATAGATTCAATATATTTCCCTTATAATTCGAGACTTTAACTTAAACCATATATACCATATCCTATCAATACGAGAAAGGAGTGTTAGGTCACCATAGCGCCGAGCACTACTTTCTACATGGTCCTTCGAGCATTTAATTACCAGTGACTATCAAGTGAAACAACGCCACACGAACCAGAAGATCGCAGAGGCGGTTGGAGCATATAAGGTCAGACCAAACCATTTATTTAAACTAACCATTACCAAATATTTTCAAATCAATTCCAAATATGGGTTCCGATTCTCTGTTCATCAACCAAACGGAGCTCTATGAAATCCTGAACAAGTTTTTAACCAACATTAAGAAGGATGGATCCGAGAGGAAGACTATAGGTTAATATATACCAAGGTTAATATGTTAGAACTACTGAAATATCGCGTTGATGATTATTATTGTTACAAATCACGCAAGTAAGATCTAAGTTACCGTTGACATCTTAATTCCGTGATTTCCGTAAGCAAGTCACTAAAACTTTAAATTAGACCACCATTGTCCATTATAAGCCATTGTCCATTATAAGTCTATGGTATCAGAGGTAACATCCTGAACCTCATAAAATCGTACCTTAGGGACCGTTCAAGTATTACGTAAGCACTATAGGGGGCCGGGGGGTCTATGCTTTGCTTATTTTTGATGACATGGGGGGTGGGGGGGTCTAGATGGTGATTACATCAGCAGTAATTATTTACTTTTTTATACATATGGCACATTCCACACATTGACTATGTTTGAAAACGAAACGCATATTCGGGGATTCCCACAAATAATGAATACGTTTAGGTACTCGCTTAGAACCGAGTAGGGGAATTACCGCGTGCTGTTCACTTGTCTAAATTTACATTTGTTAGAATTATAGCTGCTGCTCATGAATCAATAAAAAAAACAAAATACTTACATTAAAAAAAACAACCGACTTCGAAAAAAAAACACTACAAACTGAAAAATAACTTTAATTTCGGAAGTCGGTGTCTTTTTTTTTTTTTTTTGGGTGGGAAATTATCAAATAACTTCTCCCGCTCTGGGTGGAGCGGGAGGGCGTGTCAGACTCTTACTGACTAAAACCCACCCGTGTTCCTTCCTATGCCGTGTTGCCGGGAGCCACGATTTCCCCATCGGTTTTCTTCGAACCCCCGGCAGGCATTGGCCCTAGCGGACCCCGTCAATTCTGCTGACATCTCTTTGAGGCGCGCGTGGAACACAACGCGCCGTCGACCCGGGCTTGGTCCTTATCGGACGGCGAGCTACCCATTGCTCACCGTCCGCAAGCCCGCGCCTACGGTGGCCGGAAATCTTCCTGCGATTCCCGACGCCCAGGGCGTCTCCTGCTGCGGCGGTTAGGGCCGCGAGGGCGCGAAATTTGCCTCTCCCTCACGCGCTCCGTCTCCTCCTTCGCAAGCATTACTGCTTCGCAGAAAGAGGTGACGGCCTCCCATTTCCTCTCGCTCCGTAGCATGGCCCGAATCAGGGCCGGACGCGAGAGGTCACCGCCGCCGATCGCATCCACGAGGACACGGCGATGCCCTGCCCAAGCCGGGCAGACCTCCACCGTATGCTCCACCGTGTCCTCCGGGCGATCCACACAGTGACGACACCCGGGCGTTTCCTCCCGCTTTATCCTGAACAGGTACCTCCCGAAACAGCCGTGTCCGGTGAGTACCTGCGTCAGGCGGAAGGTGAGGACGCTGTGGCGCCTCTCTAGCCACTCCTCAAAGAGGGGTCTTATCGCCGCAATTGTGGCGTGCCCAGCGCTGGGTTGCGACAATCGCACTCTCCATTCCGCCATGAGATCCCGCCGGAGCTCTGTCCGCTGTGCCGCGACTTCTTGCGGCATCGGAGTTAAGCCCCGGCGCTTCGCCTCCTCGCGCCACTCCCAAATGTGCGCGAGGACCTTTGCCTCCAGATCCCATGGCGGTACTCCGGCAAGGAGGCTCGCCGCCTCGCAGGAGACCGTGCGGTATCCTCGGGCCAGCCGGATGGCCATGACCCTTTGGGACGCGTTCAGCCGGCGGCCTGGCTGCCGCCTCAATGAAGGCGCCCACACCGGCGCCCCGTAAAGGGCCATGGACCGCACGATCCCCACGTAGAGCCTCCGGCAGGAGGCGTTTGGACCTCCCAGATTGGGCAGGAGCCGCTTCAAGGCAGCCCCGGCCCGGTCCAGTCTGGGAGCCAAACGTCGGAAATGCTCCACGAAGTTCCACCGGCTATCGAGGACGAGTCCCAGATACTTCATCGTCGACTCGACGCCGATGTGAACCCCTCCCGCCAATACTTGGGAACCCGACGGTGGCGCACTACGAGGACCATAGAAACCCATGGCCTCGGACTTGTGCAGGGCCACCTCGAGTCCCAGCTGCCGGATTCTGTCGACGATTGTCGCAACCCCGCGTGTCGCAAAGTCGGCCGCCGCCTGGTACGACCTCCCCTGCGCCAGGACCAGCGTGTCGTCAGCGTAACAAACGACGCTGACGCCAGTAGGGAGGTCGGCGCGCAGCACCCAGTCGTATCCGGAAGTCGGTGTCTTGGGTTTTGTGTTTTCGTTTTTTGCCACCGACTTCCGAAATTAAAGTTATTTTTCACTTTGTAGTGTTTTTTTTTGGAAGTCTGTTGTTTTTTTTTTTTTTTTGTAAAAAGTTTATATTTTTCACTTTTTAGTTGTGGTACCTACCTACACATTCGGATACCACTACCTGCTACCAGTGACAGGAACTTATCATATCATCTACATACTAAGTGGGAAAAAATACGTATTTTGTAGCTAACTCAAAAACTACTCAAGCAGTTAAGGACGCGTTTACAAAATTGATAGGTAAAGAATCGAGCTACTACATTGACACAGGTCACACATACAAGTGTAAGCACGGTAAATTGCGGGAATAGTAGTCAAGTGAACAAATTTTGATATTTGAAAGTTTATTTTTTATTTGTTTATGTTATAATACATGAGAACCTACAAAAAACATTCCGTATTGCTGTTTATATTATATTTGGGCTCGTTTTGTAAGTTATGATGAGACCTTACCTCCGGAACTGATGGAGTGATCTGAAGGTGTACTTCGGTGACTGCTACTGGATCTCCTAGACTACTAGAACTAGGTCTGCCGAGTTTGGGCTCGTTTTGTTAGTTATGATGAGACCTTACCTCCGGACCTGGTGGAGTGACCTGAAGGTGTACTTCGGTGACTGCTACTGGATCTCATAGACTACTAGAACTAGGTGTGCCGAGTTTGGGCTCGTTTTGTTAGTTATGATGAGACTTTACCTCCGGACCTGATAGAGTGACCTGAAGGTGTACTTCGGTGACTGCTAGTGGAACTCCCCGACGATTAGAACTAGGTGTGCCGAGTTTGGGCTCGTTTTGTTAGTTATGATGAGACCTTACCTCCGGACTTGATGGAGTGACCTGAAGGTGTACTTCGGTGACTGCTACTGGATCTCCTAGACTACTAGAACTAGGTCTGCCGAGTTTGGGCTCGTTTTGTTAGTTATGATGAGACCTTACCTCCGGACCTGGTGGAGTGACCTGAAGGTGTACTTCGGTGACTGCTACTGGATCTCCTAGACTACTAGAACTAGGTCTGCCGAGTTTGGGCTCGTTTTGTTAGTTATGATGAGACCTTACCTCCGGACCTGGTGGAGTGACCTGAAGGTGTACTTCGGTGACTGCTACTGGATCTCATAGACTACTAGAACTAGGTGTGCCGAGTTTGGGCTCGTTTTGTTAGTTATGATGAGACCTTACCTCCGGACCTGATAGAGTGACCTGAAGGTGTACTTCGGTGACTGCTACTGGATCTCATAGACTACTAGAACTAGGTGTGCCGAGTTTGGGCTCGTTTTGTTAGTTATGATGAGACCTTACCTCCGGACCTGGTGGAGTGACCTGAAGGTGTACTTCGGTGACTGCTACTGGATCTCATAGACTACTAGAACTAGGTGTGCCGAGTTTGGGCTCGTTTTGTTAGTTATGATGAGACCTTACCTCCGGACCTGATAGAGTGACCTGAAGGTGTACTTCGGTGACTGCTAGTGGAACTCCCCGACGATTAGAACTAGGTGTGCCGAGTTTGGGCTCGTTTTGTTAGTTATGATGAGACCTTACCTCCGGACTTGATGGAGTGACCTGAAGGTGTACTTCGGTGACTGCTAGTGGAACTCCCCAACGACTAGAACTAGGTGTGCCGAGTTTGGGCTCGTTTTGTTATTTATAATGAGACCTTACCTCCGGACCTGATGAAGTGACCTGAAGGTGTACTTCGGTCACTACTAATGGATCTCCTCGACGAGTAGAACTAGGTGTGCCGAGTTTGGGCTCGTTTTGTTACTTATAATGAGACCTTACCTCCGAACCTGATGAAGTGACCTGAAAGTGTACTTCGGTGACTGCTACTGGATCTCTTAGACTACTAGAACTAGGTGTGCCGAGTTTGGGCTCGTTTTGTTAGTTATGATGAGTCCTTACCTCTGGACTCGATGGAAGGACCTGAAGGTGTACTTCGGTGACTGCTAGTGGAACTCCCCGACGATTAGAACTAGGTGTGCCGAGTTTGGGTTCTTTTTGTTAGTCATGATGAGACCTTACCTCCGGACCTGATGAAGTGACCTGAAAGTGTACTTCGGTGACTGCTACTGGATCTCCTAGACTACTAGAACTAGGTGTGCCGAGTTTAGGCTCATTTTGTTATTTATGATGAGACCTTACCTCCGGACCTGATGAATTAGTAGTCACCGAAGTACACCTTCAGGTCACTTCATCAGGTCCAGAGGTAAGGTCTCATCATAACTAACAAAACGAGCCCAAACTCGGCACACCTAGTTTTACTCGTCGGGGAGTTCCACTAGCAGTCACCGAAGTACACTTTCAGGTCACTTCATCAGGTCCGGAGGTAAGGTCTCATCATGACTAACAAAAAGAACTCAAACTCGGCACACATAGTTCTAATCGTCGGGGAGTTCCACTAGCAGTCACCGAAGTACACCTTCAGGTCCTTCCATCGAGTCCGGAGGTAAGGTCTCATCATAACTAACAAAACGAGCCCAAACTCGGCACACCTTGTTCTAGTAGTCTAAGAGATCCAGTAGCAGTCACCGAAGTACACTTTCAGGTCACTTCATCAGGTCCGGAGGTAAGGTCTCATCATAAGTTAAAAAAACGAGCCCAAACTCGGCACACCTAGTTCTACTCGTCGAGGAGATCCATTAGTAATCACTGAAGTACACCTTCAGGTCACTTCATCAGGTCCGGAGGTAAGGTCTCATCATAACCAACAAAACGAGCCCAAACTCGGCACACCTAGTTCTACTCGTCGGGGAGTTCCACTAGCAGTCACCGAAGTACACCTTCAGGTCACTCCATCGAGTCCGGAGGTAAGGTCTCATCATAACTAACAAAACGAGCCCAAACTCGGCACACCTAGTTCTAGTAGTCGAGGAGATCCATTAGTAGTGACTGAAGTACACCTTCAGGTCACTCCATCAAGTCCTGAGGTAAGGTCTCATCATAACTAACACAACGAGCCCAAACTCGGTACACCTAGCTCCACTCGTTTATTGGTTCCAGTAGCAGTCTTCGAAGTACACCTTCAGGTTACTCCATTAAGACCTAAGGTAAGGTCTCATCATAACTAACACAACGAGCCCAAACCCGGTACACCTAGCTCTACTCGTTTATTGGTTCCAGTAGCAGTCTTCGAAGTACACCTTCAGGTCACTCCATCAAAACCTTAGGTAAGGTCTCATCATAACTAACACAACGAGCCCAAACTCAGTACTCCTAGCTCCACTCATTTATTGGTTCCAGTAGCAGTCTTCGAAGTACACCTTCAGGTCACTCCATCAAGACCTAAGGTAAGGTCTCATCATAACTAACACAACGAGCCCAAACTCGGCACACCTAGCTCCACTCGTTTATTGATTCCAGTTCCAGTCTTCGAAGTATACCTTCAGGTCACTCCATCAAGTCCGAAACGAAATGTAAATTTATAATCCGTAGGTAATTCAAGAAAAAATATAAAAAACTAACCTTGATTGTCCGTAGTCCGCACAAAACACGTGAAGTATCAAGTTTGGTATGTCAAATATTTTGTATTCGTACAGCGATCTTTTTCAACACGAGCTGGTGGTTACAAGCGACACAGTGTCCACTCACGACGGCGGCCGAGCGCAGACTAATATTTCGTTACAAATTTTTGTGCAATAAATCACGACAATGACCAGTAAAATAACCCTTATATTCAAGCAGTTAAGATGCCTGCGATAAAGCTAAATTTGTTAAAAAACTAAAATAGATTTGATTTTTTTTTGGAGACTATTTAGAACATTTTGGTAGTTTTTTCTACCACATTTTTGATTTGATCATGTCTGCTTACATTAAATATTTTTAAATAAATACATTTCTGTTATTAAATAGAAGAAAAATGTTCCTAAACTCAATACGATATTGTCAATTTTGTGTGAAGAGGCACCGGAAATGATTTTTTACAATATTATAAAACAAAATTCAAAAAACTGCCTCGTTGGTCTAGTGGTCGCAAGCGCTACTGCTGAGCATGAGGTCCTGGGTTCGATTCCCGGGTCGGGCAAAGTGTTATTGGGTTTTTCTATCTGAAATTTCTCAGTAGCAGCTCGGAGTCTGGATTTGTGCCCGGTTGATGGCAATAGGCTCGCCCCCTATTACATGGGACTTAAACATAACTGGCGAAATGTGGGTGTACCTGCTACAGGGACACCTCTGCCCAACCCTTCGGGGAAACAAGGCGTGATGTTATGTTTATGTAAAATTCAAAAAAAAAATTGCCAAAATTTAAAGATGAAGGCGTAATCTATCTGTGGTAATTATTATTTGCATTTAGTTTGGTTCAGTTCTGCCGTAAAATGTACCGAAAAACTGCTTATTTTGGTCAGATTTGTAAACGCGTCCTTAATAAAAATTATATGGGACCAATTTGGGAGCACACCCTTTCAAACAAAAAAATAATTTTCAAAATCGGTCCTCAAATGACGGAGTAATCGGTGGACATACATAAAAAAAAAAAAAAACATTCGCGACGAACATATTTTGCTGACAAGGGGGAGGCGGGGGTAAATAATTGTAATAAATTTGCTTACGTAATACTTGAACGGCCCCTTAGTGACCGGAAACAATACACGGAATTTAAAAAAAAATTGCGTCCAGAATAAACGTGAAAAGAAATATTGAACTGAATATAGAGTTATCAGATATGGTGTACTACAGGGCAGTGTGTTAGGCCTTTAGGGGCATGAGGACAGGGTGTAAAGTTCACTCATCCACCATAGAAAAGGGAGGATCCTCCGACCAGACGGGTGTTGTGTCTAGCGGGCAACTGCCCATCGGTTTGAAGTTGAAATCTTGTATGTATGTCGATCGCTCGGTAAACTCTAACTGCGCGATGCAGGATTTGTGTGACGTCATGTCTTTGATGCGTAGTTCGTATGTGGCGGTGTAACCGCTACAGGCCCACCACTATTCTTGATCTCTACAATATTTATTTATTTATTTATTTTATTTATTTTTGTATAGGTACTCCAACGATTTGTTACAGCTGTAGTGGCAATCATGTCATTTGGTTTAATATCATATTGTATGTATGTATCTTTTATTTAGATAATTTTTTGACTCCACGTGGTACTAGTTTGCCCTGCCCCGTGAATTTTTTTTAGAGCCGGAGGCGCGCCCTTTGGGCAGCCTCGACGTGTTTTATATGGAATTTTATACTTTTTGTACGGAAAATATGAAAAATTATTACCTACATGTTGAGTTTTATAGGTTTAGGGGTTTCATAAAGGGGGTCGAAATTTTCATTATTTTTGCAATAGGACACACTATTTTCGAGATTTAAGCAAAAGATCAGTAAAAAGATACAGTACAGTTTTTGCACCTTTCTTTCTTTTTTTTTTGGGTGGGAAATTATCAAATAACTTCTCCCGCTCTGGGTGGAGCGGGAGGGCGTGTCAGACTCTTACTGACTAAAACCCACCCGTGTTCCTTCCTATGCCGTGTTGCCGGGAGCCACGATTTCCCCATCGGTTTTCTTCGAACCCCCGGCAGGCATTGGCCCTAGCGGACCCCGTCAATTCTGCTGACACCTCTTTGAGGCGCGCGTGGAACACAACGCGCCGTCGACCCGGGCCTGGTCCTTATTGGACTGCGAGCTACCCATTGCTCACCGTCCGCAAGCCCGCGCCTACGGTGGCCGGAAATCGGCTCGCGATTCCCGCCCCGGGCGTCTCTTCCTGCGACGGTTAGGGGCGTGAGGGCGCGAAATTTGCCTCTCCCTCACGCGTTCCGCCTCCTCATTCGCGAGCATTACCGCTTCGCAGAAGGTGACGGCTTGCCATTTCCTCTCGCTCCATGGCCTGAACTAGGGCCGGACGCGAGAGATCACCGCCGCCGATCGCCTCCACGAGGACACGGCGATGCTCCGCCCAAGCCGAGCAGACCTCCACCGTATGCCCCACCGTGTCCTCCGGGCGATCCACACAATGATGACACCCGGGCGTTTCCTCCCGCCTTATCCTGAACAGGAACCTCCCGAAACAGCCGTGTCCGGTGAGGACCTGCGTCAGGCGGAAGGTGAGGACGCCGTGGCGTCTCTCAAGCCACTCCTCAAAGAGGGGTCTTATCGCCGCAATTGTGGCGTGCCCAACTTGGGGCAACCTCGACGTGTTTTATATAGAATTTTTCACTTTTTGTATGTCAAATAAGAAAATTATTACCTACATGTTGAGTGTTAAGGTTTAAGGGTTTAATAAAGGGGGTCAAAATTTTCATTATTTTTGCGATTGGACACACCATTTTCGAGATATATGCAAAAGAAAAAAAAAAAACAACCGGCTTCCAAAAAAACACTACAAAGTCAAAAATAACTTAATTTCGGAAGTCGGTGTCTTTGGTTTTGAATTTTCGTTTTTTGCCACCGACTTCCGAAATGCAACAACGCTACAACAAGGCATTGCAACAACGCAACGAGCAACGCCGTGTCCTCGTAGAGGCGATTGGCGGCGGTGATCTCTCGCGTCCGGCCCTGGTTCAGGCCATGGTACGGAGCGAGAGGAAATGGCAGGCCGTCACCTCCTTCTGCGAAGCGGTAATGCTCGCGAAGGAGGAGGCGGAACGCGTGAGGGAAAGGCAAATTTCGCGCCCTCACGCCCCTAACCGCCGCAGGAGGAGACGCCCGGGGCGGGAATCGCGAGCCGATTTCCGGCCACCGTAGGCGCGGGCTTGCGGACGGTGAGCAATGGGTAGCTCGCCGTCCGATAAGGACCAAGCCCGGGTCGACGGCGCGTTGTGTTCCACGCGCGCCTCAAAGAGATGTCAGCAGAATTGACGGGGTCCGTTAGGGCCAATGCCCGCCGGGGGTTCGAAGAAAACCGATAGGGAAATCGTGGCCCCCGGCAACAGGGCAACCGAAGGAACACGGGTGGGTTTTAGTCAGTAAGAGTCTGACACGCCCTCCCGCTCCACCCAGAGCGGGAGAAGTTATTTGATAATTTCCCACCCAAAAAAAAAAAAAAAAAAAAAAAAAAAAAAAAAAAAAAAAAAAAAAAAAAAAGGTTGCCCCAAGTGTGCGCCTCCAGCTCTAAAAAAAACACGGGGTTAGGCAAACAAGTACCACGTGGACTCAAAATATATTTAAATTTAGAGAATTTTTGTTGCAGAATAGCTCCGAAAAATTCGAAATTTTTTAAAGTTTACCCAGCCGCCATCTTGGATTTTTATTTTGACTTAAAGTAGTCTTCAGTAGCGTTAAAGAACTTCGTTCCAAAAAATACTTCACTTCTTGCTACTACTACAGCATATCGGCGCGGGCATGTCGGTAACGCGAACGCGGCGCGGCGCGGTTGACTGGTAGAAAATGCCTATGGCATTAAGTCCGCCTCTGTACATGTACGTGCTTAAAGTATTAAATAAATAAATAAATAACTTTTTCCCCTACCAAAAATCACTCAACGCGCTCAAAGATATTTTCACTTTAAAAAAAACTATGAAACCTACATTCAAAATGTAACTAGCGAACCCGGCAGGCAGACGTTGTCCTGCAACAACAGCGCCACCCGGGTCCAACTATAGCTAAGAACCATCCAAGAAACACAAAAAGAATTTTAAAAAAACATCTAAATCAGTCAAGCCGTTTAGAATAAGAAGAATTACGAACACACGTACACCGGTATTTTATTTATTACGAGGCATGCAAAAATTTCATGTTCTTCAAAAAAAAAGCAAAGTACTTAAAATAAAATCAAGATTTTAACACTCCCTGCTCTATTTATCTACCTGGCCTCAATTTTAGTTAAATCAAACATTACAAGCTATGATACGTTAAAAAGCAGAAGACTTAAACATACCTTAAGAGATAAAACGTCCCACACTAGAGCGTACAGTAATAGTGTTTTCTGTATGAGCACAAAGATTTATAACAAGCTACCTATGGACATTAAGATTATAAATTCAATTATTATTTTTAAAAGAATGCTGAAAATTTTCTTAATTAAAAAGGCCTATTACTCAATAGCAGAATTTCTTGAGGAAAAATAATTTTGTTCAATAAAGTACCTATCACTAAAGTGAATATAATTCAGTAAAATATTTTTAAAAAAGGATTATGATAATTAATATTAAATGATTACAATACTGTGACATAATTGAATTAATGAATAATGATAATTTTTAAATCAGGTAACTCATGACATGTGTATTTTTATTTAGGTATGACTTTAATAATTTATAATTAATATGATGTAAATGATAAAATTATATAATGTAATTAAAACGATGTCCTATATAAAATTTAATATTTATAACTTTTTTCTTTTTACTTAATGAATGTAAATAATGCATGTTCAACTGTTACGGTTACAATTATAAGCATATATGCATGATGAAATTGCAATGCCCTAACAGGGCCACTATGTTCTAAGAACTGATATCCTCTGTTAAGAACTTTATTTATGTACACATAGTTAGCAATAAAGAATTTGAATTTGAATTTGAAAAATGCGGATCAAAATGTGGTAGTCGACGTATAATTTCTGGAATATGTTAACATCGGATACGTACGTGCGTGTGTGATACGTCCTCACGCTAGGAAGGCCCGTCCGCTACTGACGGGCAGTGACGGGATGGGTTTTCCGCAGTCGTTAATATTGTTCACTTTGCCATTTATTTACGAAATTAAGTAATTGTTTATTTATAAAATAAAATTTAGATTTTATTAAATAGTTAACTTAAGATTAACATGTAATTATTATAATTTCTTAAAAGTGTTTCTAAGTATTAGAAAAAAATATATATTTGTCTTGAAGTTTTGAGAAAGTTACGTTATTTCAAAAAACAAATCTGCTATATTTTTATGAAAGTTGAAAAAAGTGGTTCGTACAAGTAGACCATATAATGATGTTGATGATTTTTTTAATTTTCAAAATCAAATGTAGTTTCTTCTAACGAAACGATCAAATGTCAGTCTCGGGCGATATTTTTTGAAAAACTTGTTGCGAATTTTTGTGATTTTCCACGAATCTTTAATTTATTTGAAAAATTCCTTTCCCCTATGTACAAGACAAAGAATTCGACTTTTCAAATTACAAATAATTTTGTTTAAATTCTGTTTCCCTTTCTCACAACGAATGAACAAAATTGATAAAAATCAGTCGATTTCGTGCGGTGCGGCGGCACGGAGCTTTAAAAGTAAACCTTAAGTAGATATCATAGATTAAACACAGATTGCATAGAGTGTACTGACCTGTAGACGAGTATGAAGATGAACCACATGGCCACTGAGCCCCAGATGGCCACGTGCGTGACCCATGTCCACGAGTACGTCGATAGACCTGCCTTCAAGCACACCGTCAGCACCACGTACTGCAAACCACACATTTCATGTAGATACAATTGCCTAACTGATTGCGGAACAGGCGTTGCACGGAAAATACAGAAAGGCATTATGCGTGTTTTCCCTAAAATCTACTGTTTTTGCACGCACTGAATTTAAAAAAAAAAATTACAACAATATTGTATGTATCTTAATCAAAATATGATTCGTTACTATAACAGATATGTATTTACAGAATTGTAATCATTAATACATCTCTAAGCTAGATTTGTGCCTTGTGAACTTTTCCATAAGAGATTTGTTCTCATAGAACAAATCTATCTAACTGTAACTGACACAATAAACGTAGTTAAAAAAAAAAAACTATTATACTGGTAGCCAACTCCAACATAGTTCATATTATATTCATATTCAAGTTGGGACAAAGGCTAGGCAGATGCTGATGAATGCGGGTGTACTCACAGTATACACGAAGTTGCCCGTGAGCAGGTAGCCGCCGTCCCTGGCGTTGGGCCACACGACGCTGTGGCTGCACAGCAGCATGGGCAGCCAGAACAGCAGCACCGAGTGCAGCAGCGCGTTCACGGCCCACACCCAGAACACGCGCACGTTGAACAGCATGCCCTGCTGCGACGGGATGTACAGCACCGGGTGCTGCGCCGAGCGGACCGCGATGGGTAACGTTACTCATTTATTTTATTTTAAATCGTCTTATAACCCCTAACGTCGCGACAGTTAACAGAACTTACCCTAATCATGATATCGGGCGAGCAGAGTTTGTCGAAGAGCCCGATGGCGAAGGGCGGCAGTGCAGTGAAGATCACGTTGTAGAACCCTATCGTCCAGCGCTCGAACAGGATCTGACCCGACCTGCAGACCATGACAAGTATCAAAACGGTTCTTTGTATTTGTTGTACACACAAAAAAACTTAAGAGAAAAAAATACTTACATAAAGAGAGTAGAGCACAAAGGTAATACTTATTACCTATCTTTGTGAGGCTCAAGAAGCCTTACTTTATAAGACTTGTAGACTATACGGTAATTTTTTGAAGTGGGACTTGAAAGTATATATCGATACTCATAATACATCAAAGTGGTCTAAGGAACCAGTAGCTTTGGAAAGCTAAAACTTCATATCTTAGTTTTCAGGAATCGCATTTTCGTACATAAAAAACGTTCAAATTCAAGTCGCAATCTCATCTCAGCAACAATCAATGTCAAAAACTTGCCAACATTTTTAATTCGAGGTTATTTTGACAGATTGAAGATGAAAAAATACAAGTATGAAGGTTGTAAAATCGCGATAATTGAAATTGAGTTAAATCAGGTCATTTAAAGCTGCACTTCGCTCTTATTATAAGGTGTATAATTAAATTGTAATGCTTTATACTGACCAGGCGGAGTATATCGCGAACCAGAGCTCGATGACGTAGAGGCAGATGTTCTTGTAGAAGGAGTACAGGATCAGTTTGCTGATGCGGGAGTAGTTCCACGCGCCGTGCACCAGCAGCAGGCGCAGGAGGAAACGGAACTAAAACAAGTTTTATATCAGAAGGCTTGCTTGTTAAGAGCGTTCATTTTTAAAGTTGGCAACGTCGCAAATAGCTGACAAATATTTACCTGTTTTTATTATTAATATTATTATATGGAAATATGAAAGATCGCTCGATAGTACACTAAAATATTAATTATGAATTGCAATAATAACACTGAATTAAGGACGCGTTTACAAAATTGATAGGTAAAGAATCGAGCTACTACATTGACACAGGTCACACATACAAGTGTAAGCACGGTAAATTGCGGGAATAGTAGTCAAGTGAACAAATTTTGATATTTGAAAGTTTATTTTTTATTTGTTTATGTTATAATACATGAGAACCTACAAAAAACATTCCGTATTGCTGTTTATATTATATTTGGGCTCGTTTTGTAAGTTATGATGAGACCTTACCTCCGGACCTGATGGAGTGATCTGAAGGTGTACTTCGGTGACTGCTACTGGATCTCCTAGACTACTAGAACTAGGTCTGCCGAGTTTGGGCTCGTTTTGTTAGTTATGATGAGACCTTACCTCCGGACCTGGTAGAGTGACCTGAAGGTGTACTTCGGTGACTGCTACTGGATCTCCTAGACTACTAGAACTAGGTCTGCCGAGTTTGGGCTCGTTTTGTTAGTTATGATGAGACCTTACCTCCGGACCTGGTGGAGTGACCTGAAGGTGTACTTCGGTGACTGCTACTGGATCTCATAGACTACTAGAACTAGGTGTGCCGAGTTTGGGCTTGTTTTGTTAGTTATGATGAGACCTTACCTCCGGACCTGATAGAGTGACCTGAAGGTGTACTTCGGTGACTGCTAGTGGAACTCCCCGACGATTAGAACTAGGTGTGCCGAGTTTGGGCTCGTTTTGTTAGTTATGATGAGACCTTACCTCCGGACTTGATGGAGTGACCTGAAGGTGTACTTCGGTGACTGCTACTGGATCTCCTAGACTACTAGAACTAGGTCTGCCGAGTTTGGGCTCGTTTTGTTAGTTATGATGAGACCTTACCTCCGGACCTGGTGGAGTGACCTGAAGGTGTACTTCGGTGACTGCTACTGGATCTCCTAGACTACTAGAACTAGGTCTGCCGAGTTTGGGCTCGTTTTGTTAGTTATGATGAGACCTTACCTCCGGACCTGGTGGAGTGACCTGAAGGTGTACTTCGGTGACTGCTACTGGATCTCCTAGACTACTAGAACTAGGTCTGCCGAGTTTGGGCTCGTTTTGTTAGTTATGATGAGACCTTACCTCCGGACCTGGTGGAGTGACCTGAAGGTGTACTTCGGTGACTGCTACTGGATCTCATAGACTACTAGAACTAGGTGTGCCGAGTTTGGGCTCGTTTTGTTAGTTATGATGAGACCTTACCTCCGGACCTGATAGAGTGACCTGAAGGTGTACTTCGGTGACTGCTAGTGGATCTCTTAGACTACTAGAACTAGGTGTGCCGAGTTTGGGCTCGTTTTGTTAGTTATGATGAGTCCTTACCTCTGGACTCGATGGAAGGACCTGAAGGTGTACTTCGGTGACTGCTAGTGGAACTCCCCGACGATTAGAACTAGGTGTGCCGAGTTTGGGTTCTTTTTGTTAGTCATGATGAGACCTTACCTCCGGACCTGATGAAGTGACCTGAAAGTGTACTTCGGTGACTGCTACTGGATCTCCTAGACTACTAGAACTAGGTGTGCCGAGTTTAGGCTCATTTTGTTATTTATGATGAGACCTTACCTCCGGACCTGATGAATTAGTAGTCACCGAAGTACACCTTCAGGTCACTTCATCAGGTCCAGAGGTAAGGTCTCATCATAACTAACAAAACGAGCCCAAACTCGGCACACCTAGTTTTACTCGTCGGGGAGTTCCACTAGCAGTCACCGAAGTACACCTTCAGGTCACTCCATCGAGTCCGGAGGTAAGGTCTCATCATAACTAACAAAACGAGCCCAAACTCGGCACACCTTGTTCTAGTAGTCGAGGAGATCCATTAGTAGTGACCGAAGTACACCTTCAGGTCACTTCATCAGGTCCGGAGGTAAGGTCTCATTATAACTAACAAAACGAGCCCAAACTCGGCACACCTAGTTCTACTCGTCGAGGAGATCCATTAGTAGTCACCGAAGTACACCTTCAGGTCACTTCATCAGGTACGGAGGTAAGGTCTCATCATAACTAACAAAACGAGCCCAAACTCGGCACACCTAGTTCTAGCAGTCTAGGAGATCCAGTAGCAGTCACCAAAGTACACTTTCAGGTCACTTCATCAGGTCCGGAGGTAAGGTCTCATCATGACTAACAAAAAGAACTCAAACTCGGCACACATAGTTCTAATCGTCGGGGAGTTCCACTAGCAGTCACCGAAGTACACCTTCAGGTCACTCCATCGAGTCCGGAGGTAAGGTCTCATCATAACTAACAAAACGAGCCCAAACTCGGCACACCTTGTTCTAGTAGTCGAGGAGATCCATTAGTAGTGACCGAAGTACACCTTCAGGTCACTTCATCAGGTCCGGAGGTAAGGTCTCATTATAACTAACAAAACGAGCCCAAACTCGGCACACCTAGTTCTACTCGTCGAGGAGATCCATTAGTAGTCACCGAAGTACACCTTCAGGTCACTCCATCGAGTCCGGAGGTAAGGTCTCATCATAACTAACAAAACGAGCCCAAACTCGGCACACCTTGTTCTAGTAGTCGAGGAGATCCATTAGTAGTGACCGAAGTACACCTTCAGGTCACTTCATCAGGTCCGGAGGTAAGGTCTCATTATAACTAACAAAACGAGCCCAAACTCGGCACACCTAGTTCTACTCGTCGAGGAGATCCATTAGTAGTGACCGAAGTACACCTTCAGGTCACTTCATCAGGTCCGGAGGTAAGGTCTCATTATAACTAACAAAACGAGCCCAAACTCGGCACACCTAGTTCTACTCGTCGAGGAGATCCATTAGTAGTCACCGAAGTACACCTTCAGGTCACTTCATCAGGTACGGAGGTAAGGTCTCATCATAACTAACAAAACGAGCCCAAACTCGGCACACCTAGTTCTAGCAGTCTAGGAGATCCAGTAGCAGTCACCAAAGTACACTTTCAGGTCACTTCATCAGGTCCGGAGGTAAGGTCTCATCATGACTAACAAAAAGAACTCAAACTCGGCACACATAGTTCTAATCGTCGGGGAGTTCCACTAGCAGTCACCGAAGTACACCTTCAGGTCACTCCATCGAGTCCGGAGGTAAGGTCTCATCATAACTAACAAAACGAGCCCAAACTCGGCACACCTTGTTCTAGTAGTCGAGGAGATCCATTAGTAGTGACCGAAGTACACCTTCAGGTCACTTCATCAGGTCCGGAGGTAAGGTCTCATTATAACTAACAAAACGAGCCCAAACTCGGCACACCTAGTTCTACTCGTCGAGGAGATCCATTAGTAGTCACCGAAGTACACCTTCAGGTCACTTCATCAGGTACGGAGGTAAGGTCTCATCATAACTAACAAAACGAGCCCAAACTCGGCACACCTAGTTCTAGCAGTCTAGGAGATCCAGTAGCAGTCACCAAAGTACACTTTCAGGTCACTTCATCAGGTCCGGAGGTAAGGTCTCATCATGACTAACAAAAAGAACTCAAACTCGGCACACATAGTTCTAATCGTCGGGGAGTTCCACTAGCAGTCACCGAAGTACACCTTCAGGTCCTTCCATCGAGTCCGGAGGTAAGGTCTCATCATAACTAACAAAACGAGCCCAAACTCGGCACACCTAGTTCTAGTAGTCGAGGAGATCCATTAGTAGTGACTGAAGTACACCTTCAGGTCACTCCATCAAGTCCTGAGGTAAGGTCTCATCATAACTAACACAACGAGCCCAAACTCGGTACACCTAGCTCCACTCGTTTATTGGTTCCAGTAGCAGTCTTCGAAGTACACCTTCAGGTTACTCCATTAAGACCTAAGGTAAGGTCTCATCATAACTAACACAACGAGCCCAAACCCGGTACACCTAGCTCTACTCGTTTATTGGTTCCAGTAGCAGTCTTCGAAGTACACCTTCAGGTCACTCCATCAAAACCTTAGGTAAGGTCTCATCATAACTAACACAACGAGCCCAAACTCAGTACTCCTAGCTCCACTCATTTATTGGTTCCAGTAGCAGTCTTCGAAGTACACCTTCAGGTCACTCCATCAAGACCTAAGGTAAGGTCTCATCATAACTAACACAACGAGCCCAAACTCGGCACACCTAGCTCCACTCGTTTATTGATTCCAGTTCCAGTCTTCGAAGTATACCTTCAGGTCACTCCATCAAGTCCGAAACGAAATGTAAATTTATAATCCGTAGGTAATTCAAGAAAAAATATAAAAAACTAACCTTGATTGTCCGTAGTCCGCACAAAACACGTGAAGTATCAAGTTTGGTATGTCAAATATTTTGTATTCGTACAGCGATCTTTTTCAACACGAGCTGGTGGTTACAAGCGACACAGTGTCCACTCACGACGGCGGCCGAGCGCAGACTAATATTTCGTTACAAATTTTTGTGCAATAAATCACGACAATGACCAGTAAAATAACCCTTATATTCAAGCAGTTAAGATGCCTGCGATAAAGCTAAATTTGTTAAAAAACTAAAATAGATTTGATTTTTTTTTGGAGACTATTTAGAACATTTTGGTAGTTTTTTCTACCACATTTTTGATTTGATCATGTCTGCTTACATTAAATATTTTTAAATAAATACATTTCTGTTATTAAATAGAAGAAAAATGTTCCTAAACTCAATACGATATTGTCAATTTTGTGTGAAGAGGCACCGGAAATGATTTTTTACAATATTATAAAACAAAATTTTCAAAAAAAAAATTGCCAAAATTTAAAGATGAAGGCGTAATCTATCTGTGGTAATTATTATTTGCATTTAGTTTGGTTCAGTTCTGCCGTAAAATGTACCGAAAAACTGCTTATTTTGGTCAGATTTGTAAACGCGTCCTTAAGTTTTTCTTACATCTAAAACTAAACATTCAGTGTTACAAACGATATTTTTTTAAATAGCTGCAGTACTCCTAAATGTATTTTTTTTTCTTGCTCTCTCACTTTTGAATTGCAGACACAAGTGGTTATTTTAATCGTTTTAACTATTAAAATTCACAACACAAATTCTATTATAAGTCTAAATGTGAAGACTTGTAATTGGCTTTCTGTCGACTATTGTTTCCTTTTTTGTTGTTTTTTTTAGCTGTATGTCTTCCATGCTGTAATAAATAAATAAATAAATTATTGCATTTCATAATCAATATTTGAATCCACTATAGAGCGATATTTCATATTTCCATACTGTGATATTGACAAATTAACCAAAGGTAAGTATTTGGCAGCTACTTGAGACTTTGCCAAGTCTCAGAATGCACAGCTTTAAAGTACTTCTGGATACATTTGTTCCTTTGTGGGTCTCATCCAAGATGTAATCGAGATCGTCCAATCCATCCAAGATCGAAAAATGGACGACTTCGCTGCGCGTCTGAAGCATGACGTCAGTTTCAAGTATTTCGTTGCGGTGGATTAAATAAAAACCGGCCAAGTGCATGTCGGACCACGCACAATGTAGGGTTCCGTAGTTGGGATGAATTTATCCCAAGAACAAACTTAACTTTGTAGTTGAAAAAAAAAAATCTTTCATACAGAATGTATGGGAGAACATGTTTTTACAACCGCAAATCTAAGTTGGTCGATTATTACTCGTTAACTTGTAAAGCCTACTCAGCTGTGATAGTTTTCCTTTTAAATTCGTTATATAAGCTACTGCCGTGAATTTTTTCACATATCTAAAACCAACCATTTAGCTGGCAGGGGGGGGGGGGGACACTTGACTCTAACAAAATTTTTCACTTTAAAGCTTAATATTTCGCAAACGGATCTCTGAATTCAAAAATGGTTTTAACACACTCACAATGTTTTTGAAAGACCTTTTCAACGATACCCCACACTAAGGGATAGGAAAAAAAAAAAAACATCCCCACTTTACGTGTAGGGGAGGTACCCAAAAAAAAATATTTTATATAATTTTATTTTACCACTTTGTCGGCATGATTAATATGTATACCCATGCCAAATTACAACTTTCTAGTACTAACAGTCTTGGAGCTAGACCGCGGACAGACAGAGACAGACAGACAGACGGACATGACGAAACTATAAGGGTTCCTTGTTTACTACGGAACCCTAAAAATGATTTGCTGTTGCTTGTCTTTTTACGGAGTTACAATAAAGATCCGATAGATTCAGATGTTTAATTGTAACTCCGGGAATAGCGAAGCGAGGCAAGGCGATCTTCGATGCCACTATGCCCATAGAAAACCGCATTACCAAATTAAAAACTATATTTATCAGAATGTGATGTAACAAAGCAATAATTATAGCATTCATTATAACTCTGTCAATTAATGTGATCTCATTATGTTGGGTACATTTTAATTTATTTTCTAGTTTTAATACCATAATTATGCATGTGTTTCAAATATTTTTAAATAGAAATTTTAATTTGTATCCTCAGTTAGTTTTGCACACCATATTTGTACGCCTCCTGGCATAACATAGCGCTCTGTTCACCAAACATAAAATCTGTATTTCTTTATACCTATGTTAACAAATAAATAAATAAATAAACGATTTTTTTTCGTTGGTCTAGTAGTAGCAAGCGCTACTGCTGAGCATGAGGTCCTGGGTTCGATTCGCGGGTCGGGCAAAGTGTTATTGGGTTTTTCTATCAGAAATTTCTCAGTAGCAGCTCGGAGTCTGGATTTGTGCCCGGTTGATAGCTATAGGCTCGCCCCCTATTACATGGAACTTAAACATAACTGGCGAAATGTGGGTGTACCTGCTACAGGGACACCTCTGCCCAACCCTTCTGGGAAACAAGGCGTGATGTTATGTTATGATATTTTTCTAAAACATAATTCCTTTCTTCTGTTCTATGTATTTTGGTAATATAAAAGCAAAGTAAAAAAATTAACAGCAGTTTGATCTTTTTTATCCTTACCAGATTTTTTGGATAAATTATAATTAATTATCAATTAATTTGTATAAGAGGCATACTTCCTTTACGCACTCATATGTCGAGAGTTTCGTTTTCTTAATATTAAAACACGATAAAAATTTATTACTTACTTATTTATTACAAATATTTTAAGAGCTGTAGATTTTTTTCTACAATTTATTTTAACACGATGACATTTTGACTAACTTTTTTACATGCTGTGATAAAACAATGCCACAGTGATATTTTTGGTGGTCTGAGTGAAACAAAAACAAATCGGCAACGTTTGAATGTGTACGCGTGCGTAATTCGCGTGTACTACACAAATCAGCAACCGTTGCTATGCCTCTAATGTTCGTTCGTGAGGTTTTGTCTATATCATTTTATAGTCTAAGTGACCAAATACAGTTTATGGTCTATTTCAAAAGTATCTGACGAAAATGTAAACAAATGGATCAGAAAATATACCTGTGGATGTCAATTAGTAGTGCCACAAACAAACTGATTTCTTTGATTTGATTATTTGACTACCCGAAATTCTAATTTCAAATCATCTTAGAGATGTTTTTCATTTGACAACTGAGGTGAATTTTATAACCTCAATTTTCGTCGTTGATTGTTCAATTACAATTTAATAATGTTATTGAAACAATAATTGTTGGAAAAAGTGGTGAGATAAAAGTTTAAACCTTCCAAATACGGATGACTGTGGTACTAATTCCGTTTAGTGAGTGATTGAGTAAGAATTTAACCTTTCATCTGAAAGTTTAGGAGCAGATTATACGTTAGCCTTAGTACGTTACCTGTGCGATGCTGTAGTCGGACGCGCACACGGCCTGCAGCCCCTCGACGCCGGAGATGCCGACGCCGACGGACGCGCGCTGTATCATGGCCACGTCGTTGGCGCCGTCGCCTATCGCTAGCGTCACTGCTCCCGTCGCTAACGATACCATTTCTACCACCTGCGATTACACAAATCGGTAAACTTGAAGGGTTCGTCATCGTTGTGCGCCACTGATAAAATCAACGACCCATTGTCCCGCGTTTTTATTATATGTCAGTCAGGAAAAATAATTGTTTAGTGTAGATTGACACACCTCGTTAGACCATGTTATAGTCGTTTCATATAATGTCAAAGAATTACAGTCAATTTAAGTTGATATTCAATTTGCTAAGAAATAATTTTTCCTGACTTTACTGACTTAATTTACGATTTACAAACTATTTGGTATGAAAAAAAAATATTACTCAAACTCAAAGCATATATTTCAATTAAACCAATTTCAATTAAACTTTTGAATTGCCAAGGTGTCGGTCAGTCGGCTTCATGTTTCTGACATGAAGCTAGTTTCCCATTCCAAAGAGTAGTAGGTTCCTATGGAGAACAACGAGAAATAAACTCCATGGACACTCTTTTAAAATCAAAATATTGTTGCAATATATTGGTTACAACATCCATGTTGAGATAAACAACATATTGTGAGAACGATGTAGAAAGACGTGCACGTTAAAAGCGTCCAGCGCAAAAAGTAAACAATTGAAAAATAAAATAAGGAATTAAAATAAACCGTAGCAGCTAATATATGACCAGTCCCTACTGAGGACGCAATCGAGATAGTCTTAAATAGCCATGGTACTAACCTCAGCCTTCTGTATGGGCGACACCCTACAGCACACGACCACCTTGCAAGATATGCAGAGGTCCAAGAAGTCCTTCTTGAGGTCGCAGCCCATGGCGTACTTGAGCGTCTTGCCGTCGATGATCAGCGCGATGTCGTTCTGCTTGCCCAGGTTCTCGCCGAACTCCACCATCTGACGGGATATGCACTCGCGGGTACCCTGCGAGAAAACTTTAGTATTAGAAAGGACGTGGAGACATTTTATATAGATTCGTCGAAGTATGGACGAAGCCTTTAAATTCCTAAAATTAACCACAATAAAGCTTGCGCTAAAATTTGTTTATAGTTTTGCTCAAAATGGGTTAATGACTTTGTTCTAAGTGAATTTACCCATTTCACGCGTAATTACACAACATTGAGGTTTGCACAACACAACCGCAATGTTGTATTGTATGTAATTAAATGCAACGTGATGTCTGAGACTTCTTTTGAGCTTTGGTTTACGCTCGTCCATTCATACGATTTTAAACATGATGACAATCATTATCAATACCGTGAACTGCCATAATATTTTAATGAGTTGTCGACTTGTCGGAGCTCTCACTTAGCGCGAAGACGACCGTCCACTGCTACGTACGATGTGAACAGGAAGGTTATCCATGTTAGTTGCGCGGTTTTTTCGTTTGTCAGCGACGAACTCGAACGTGTGGCAGTGAGTCCGTTGATGATCCCGCTTACATTTTAATACAAAGCGAAGCTAAGTAAACGTGCGTAGCTAAGTCGTGGGTTGTTGTGGAGCAATTCCTTCAGACCACGGTGTTTTAAGAATCCGCCATCTTAGGGACCTGTCCCACCGCCGACGACGACGATTTTCTTTGCTCAAGAAACGTACAAAATTGTAGGTCCCATGTAAGTAAAAGAGCTACATACCTATACATATTAATAGTTGATCGCTGACTGTTCACACGCCGGTGAGTACTCGTTTGTCGCAGCGACAAGAGCTATCAAAGAGAGTACTCGCGCACTCACCGCTCGTTTACTCGTTTTTAGTTGCTACCTGATTCAGTTGCGCGGTGGACAGATGCCTTAAAGGGGTACAATTATGTTCCGCAAAATGGTAGCTGTACTCACGTCCAAGCTGTCCTCGTTGAGTATGATGAGCGGCATGTTGCTGTGCAGCAGGCGCGCGGAGTGGCCGATGTTGATGGCCGTCTCCTGCTTGTCGCCGGTCAGCACCCACATGTTGATGTTCGCCTTCAGGAGGGCTGCTATCGTCTCGGGCACTCCGTCCTGTTTACAATCATGTGTCAGTTTAATAGCCTCACCCTCGAATATTGACAGCTTGAGCAAGTAGCTAGATGAGTAAACTATCTGTCAAATCCTAGGGAATCTATATTTATAACTAAGTACCTTCTGCCGGCGACTTCGTCCGCGTGTTTTTACATAAAACATATCCTATGGCAGTTGACAATAGCATTGCTATATGCAAATAGGATGACTATTTTTGGAGGTTACCTGCTGCATACAAATTTACAAATCTCTTTATAATATTATAGATTGTGCAATCCACGAAGACGCGCCCCACTCCGCGATTACTGTACTGTAAGCTGTACTTTAGTACGGAGCGGAGCGGAGTGGGGCGCGTCTTCGTGGATTGCACTATCTATAATATAGATGAAAGTGCATCAAACGCGTCGCAGGCAAAATCTTGCGCGTTATATTTTAGTGTGTGTGTGTGTGTGTGTGTGTGTCTGACCTGCAGCTTGTCCTCGATGGCGGTGGCGCCGAGCAGTCGCAGGTTGTTCTCTATCAGCATGGCGGCCTCCTCGATCTTCATCTCGCGGTCCTGTATCGCTATGCTGGCCTTGTGGTAAGTGTTCGCCCAGTCCTGGACAACGAACATACATTATTACGATATGAGAGGGACAGAGGATCTAACATTCAACTATTCTCCCTGTTCATGTTGTTCTAAAATCAAACTGACAGTTGCATAACAAATATACAAGTAAAATAAAGCGGTTCCCAGATTGAACCGCGACACACGGCGTTGGTAAGTCACCGAAATAATTGGTAGTGGGTGAAAAAGAGCACAATTATTTTTATTTACTCATTAAGCTGCGGTTAGAAAGAAAGAAAAGTATTCTGCACAAATACAACACACATTACAAAGAAAATTAAACACAGTAAGAAAAATTATACGATTAAAAAAATAATAAAATAATTGACTATAATATATTGTTACTGCTACAACCGTTGACCATCGACATTACACACATTGGTCTTTGACATCAACAATGACCCGCTTATGACAGACTGATAAGACACGACTGCTGCACTGCTGTGTTGGTAGTTCACTTGAGAACATAAGTAGCAGTGACCTGATAGAACTGCTCGGAGATGTCGGCCACGGCGAACACGAGCGTGCGCAGGCCGTCGCACGCGAACAGCTCCAGGTGCGCCAGAATATAAGTAGCAGTGACCTGATAGAACTGCTCGGAGATGTCGGCCACGGCGAACACGAGCGTGCGCAGGCCGTCGCACGCGAACAGCTCCAGGTGCGCCAGAATATAAGTAGCAGTGACCTGATAGAACTGCTCGGAGATGTCGGCCACGGCGAACACGAGCGTGCGCAGGCCGTCGCACGCGAACAGCTCCAGGTGCGCCAGAATATAAGTAGCAGTGACCTGATAGAACTGCTCGGAGATGTCGGCCACGGCGAACACGAGCGTGCGCAGGCCGTCGCACGCGAACAGCTCCAGGTGCGCCAGAATATAAGTAGCAGTGACCTGATAGAACTGCTCGGAGATGTCGGCCACGGCGAACACGAGCGTGCGCAGGCCGTCGCACGCGAACAGCTCCAGGTGCGCCAGAATATAAGTAGCAGTGACCTGATAGAACTGCTCGGAGATGTCGGCCACGGCGAACACGAGCGTGCGCAGGCCGTCGCACGCGAACAGCTCCAGGTGCGCCAGAATATAAGTAGCAGTGACCTGATAGAACTGCTCGGAGATGTCGGCCACGGCGAACACGAGCGTGCGCAGGCCGTCGCACGCGAACAGCTCCAGGTGCGCCAGAATATAAGTAGCAGTGACCTGATAGAACTGCTCGGAGATGTCGGCCACGGCGAACACGAGCGTGCGCAGGCCGTCGCACGCGAACAGCTCCAGGTGCGCCAGAATATAAGTAGCAGTGACCTGATAGAACTGCTCGGAGATGTCGGCCACGGCGAACACGAGCGTGCGCAGGCCGTCGCACGCGAACAGCTCCAGGTGCGCCAGAATATAAGTAGCAGTGACCTGATAGAACTGCTCGGAGATGTCGGCCACGGCGAACACGAGCGTGCGCAGGCCGTCGCACGCGAACAGCTCCAGGTGCGCCAGAATATAAGTAGCAGTGACCTGATAGAACTGCTCGGAGATGTCGGCCACGGCGAACACGAGCGTGCGCAGGCCGTCGCACGCGAACAGCTCCAGGTGCGCCAGCGTGGTGTCGGCGAAGCGCGAGCGCGTGCCGCCCTCCAGGCGCGGGTAGATCACGGAGTCCGCACCCTTGCAGAACAGCTTGATCTCACCTGCACACGCGGAATGCATCATCATTATATTGTTGAGCACTTATTACAAGTTTATAACTAGTCAAAGTAATTTATTTGTCAGAAACACGGTACAAAGGACAGATAGAATTTTCTTTACATAAAAAAAAGGATAATGTAATAATATAAAGGATGGTCGTACATTACGAATAGGTCTACAATCTAGATACATATTTCAACATTAACTGGTATACAGTATTTCCATTTTCTTAATGTCCCTCGGGAATCATCGCATTTCCGAATACAAACGAATGCTAATTTCCATGTCCATCAATTATTTGATTTATCGTATATAATAATTTGAATTCAGAACTAAGTACTTTATTGTTGTTTTGATATCCGTGTGAACTTTATAGAATTGTAAAACTATTTTCCTATCTGTCGTGCCTGCGACATTAATTAACAGCTTTCCTCCCATTTTATAAATAAATTACATTAAAAGAGTATTAACAACTTTATATACTTCCAAGTCGGTTGAGAGCGCAGTTGAGAGCGTCCGGTCTGCACTAAGTGCAAAGGCAGGGGTAGGACAATTCCATACATTGACAGATTTGGGGTAATTTTTTCAAAATGCGCCATCTGTTACCCCCATCCAAAACAGTTAGTTACTTTGGGTCTCTGCAGATGGCGACACCATCGATACTAATATAATTTGTAACAAAAAATTAATTAATTAAATATTAATTTCATTACCTAATTATTTTATTTAACACGGGTTATAATTAATTGCTTATATTTGTGTAGATAATAATTGTTGAAGAATACATACTCCTTATTTAATACTCTATGGTTGTGTTGCCTAGCAATACTTACTGTTGATGAATGTCATTCGTATTATTCTGTTTTTAGATATCAATATAGTTTTATCGTTTCTCATAATAACTGTTTTTCTATATTCACCACCTAACTTTAACATGGTAGCAGAGCGTGGTTAGGATAGAAGTTGTGCAGAGATTTAAAGTTGCGAGAAAGTGTAGGTACCTAGACAAATCTATCGAAAATGGATAAGGCTATAGTTGAAGTCTCAAAGGTACAAATAGTGCACCTAAATGGGAACAACTTCAAGCATTGGAGATATAGGATCGAAACAGTGTGCAAAGCCACTCCTAAAGCTGAACAAATTTTGGAAGGAAAAATAATCAAGCCCGGAGAACCAGCAAAGACTGCTGATGCTGCTGCCAAAGTAAAACATGAGAACGATTTACAACAATTTGTAAATATTGATTGTATAGTATAGTATTGACTCTGATGACAACGATTAAGACAGATAAAAATAAAACAAGACAAATAAATAAGTAATTTTGTAAAAGAAAAGTTGTTTTTTTATGTATCCACTATGTACCTTTTGAAATTGATGCTTCCTTACTAATTTGCTTGTTTTTAATTTGATAAAGTTTTACTATGATTATGTTAATTATGAGAACATTTTGATTAAGTAAAACTTTATCAAATTAAAAACAAGCAAATTAGTAAGGAAGCTAAAGTATAGGCACTATTGCGTAGGTAGTACCTAAAGCTATACTTAGCACAAGTTTGTGGATGGCGACAATAGATGGCACTATTTATCCGATCAATTGACATAAGCGTTTTCAATAAATTCTGCGAGAGGGCTCTCTATTCCCGATATATATTACTTTCCTCTATGTGCAAAGGGCAACTGATAGAAATCCGACGACTGACGAAACACGAAGAGAAGGACATTAAGAAAATAGTTTTTCATCCTCATCACTCGTAGTTGCCGTCGATGAATAAAATAATTAAATAACGCAACTTAATACTGATATTATAGTTGAATAATTGGTAATAATAATGTATACGTGCAAACGAAGTGGTTGCACTTCATTCAATTTTGTATTTGCTGCGCTAACTTTCGACGTACTTATCACACGAT
Source organism: Agrochola litura (assembly GCA_949152395.1). Classification (NCBI taxonomy): domain Eukaryota; kingdom Metazoa; phylum Arthropoda; class Insecta; order Lepidoptera; family Noctuidae; genus Agrochola; species Agrochola litura. The sequence continues at coordinate 1,531,400 of OX424496.1, forward strand.
GACACGACTCTGTGGCATAATGAACGGGATAGGTAGAGGTTATATTTTCGTCATGTGGCGGAACAAGTCGGTTGGGCCACCACCTTACATTTTAGAACGGAATCGCTCCGTTCATGAATCTTGGACCAAACATGCAAATCATACGATTCTGTGCACTGAATGGCCGCACGCGCACACGCGCCGATAAGAAATAAAAATATTTGTGAATTAAAATCTTAAAATGTTGTTTCTATTGTCAGGTTAATTTAAAATAATGAAATGATTAGTGATTATAAACATCAATTATACTGCTACAGAGCAACTTAATTTAGTTTTATTTCGCTAGTCCTATAAAGGTATGAGGAACAGGGAGTAAAGTTCACTCATCCTCTATAGAAAAGGGAGGATCGAGGGGTGTCGTGTCTAGCGGGCAACTGCCCGACGATTGATATCGGAAAGTTATATATAATGTTAATCGCGCGGTAAAACCTGTTTGCGCGAGCATGTGGCGATGTAGATGCCGCCACAGTCCAACAAAACGTAAAGTGTTTAAGTATAAAAACATTTAAGAGACTGTCCTAAACTTTTTGAAACATTTTGATCTGCATTCATAGATTTTGAAAAAAAAAAACTGCACGGCACTCCGGGAGTGCCGACAGAAGTGAAAACTTGAACAAGTTTTGGTTTGAGTACTAGAAAAGTCAGGAGTCAAAAATTAACCCCTGTATAATAATATGATATGATTGACTGTCAAATACTTGTAAATAATGTGCATTTTAGTTGTAGACTCGTTCAACCGTTGTCTTTATAAATTATCTGCTGCGTGGCGGCGCGGCCTCGCCGCAGTCGAGCGAGCTGTGGCGCAGCCCGCGGGGAGTGCTGGTGCGTTTTAACGATATTATTTATTGTTTTTGGTGAAATTTAATGAGTTAAGATAAAGCAGTGAATGAAACGGCATATAATTGGGTATTCAAATAACCTACAATAAACTCTGATAATACGCAACAGTTTTATAAACTAGTATTAAAGCTAGTGTGCAGCTGACCTGTGGGCGTGCGCACGATGACGGACATGCGCTTGCGCGCGGACGTGAAGTCCAGCACGTTGAGCACGGCGTACTCCTCCAGCGCGTGCGGCGCGCGCAGGCGCACGGCGTGCGGCGTGCGCTGGTCGAACACGTAGCCCCACGCCTGCGCGCCCAGCACCAGCGCGCGCTCGTCTGTACACGGACACCACACCACACATGGTACGCGGTACATGGACATAGCCGCCCGTCGGGCTAGCGTGCGCGACATAGCCGCCCGTCGGGCTAGCGTGCGCGACATAGCCGCCCGTCGGGCTAGCGTGCGCGACATAGCCGCCCGTCGGGCTAGCGTGCGCGACATAGCCGCCCGTCGGGCTAGCGTGCGCGACATAGCCGCCCGTCGGGCTAGCGTGCGCGACATAGCCGCCCGTCGGGCTAGCGTGCGCGACATAGCCGCCCGTCGGGCTAGCGTGCGCGACATAGCCGCCCGTCGGGCTAGCGTGCGCGACCCGCGCCAATTAATTAAATCGCGCGCGTAGCCTGGACGGTGACTTGAAAGTTGTTGAATATTTTATGAACATCTAAGTTAAGGCCGACTAAAGTCGAAATAATGTGAAAATTAAAATCCAAAATAGCGATCATAAAAATTATTTGAGATAAAAATGGCCGTCAGCTTGGTCCCAGTTATAAAGCCTGTTCCCGTGTACTGACCTGGCGAGGCGGCGTGGTAGTTGAGCGTGTCGCCCACGCGCTCGGGGATGACGGTGTGGCACACGGCCAACATGGTGAGGAACTCCTTGATCACAGGAGCGGTCGGGTGGTTGCGCTGCATGTTCTGGTATAGCAACGTGTCTTCTAGCTTGTCCTTGGGACCGGGGATGCTGTAAATTATCTGTAACACAGATATATTAAATTAGATCCTTTTTATTAAAAAAAAATATGTACACATGCAACCCAATCTTATTACGTCTAAAAGTCACCTAAAGCATCTCGTGCACTAAACAGCCACCAGCGACTAGCAAATAAATTATAGAAACCGATCCGAATCGGGCACTTAGTCGCAACGGCCCACTAACCGCAGACCATACAATACCACTGCCAGCACTGACCGGATTCGTAGCCGTCTACTGCACGAGATCCCTAAGTCAATCAACATAGTAATTAAAAACAAAGTCAATAGTGTCTGTCTGTGTGCCCGCTTAATTCTTGTAAACTACACAATGGTTTTTGGTGCGGCTTTCGCCATCATTTCACTCATACTAACCTCCCCGATGCTACACTTGCGGAACTCCATAATGTTGCAGGTGAGCGTGCCGGTCTTGTCGCTGAAGATGTACTTGACCATGCCGAGCTCCTCGTTGAGGTTGGACGTGCGCGCCATGGCCGGCGTGTTCGTCTGCTCGTGGTACATCTCGCTGTCCATCGCGATGAACTTCGCCTGGGGGGAGACGTGACGTCACGTTAGTATTTCGGAACATTGTCGAACGACGCCGGGGGGCGCGCTGGAAAGCATTTTTTTTTTTAGTTAGGGCGTCTCGTTGTGAACCTCTGAGATCATGACTACTTAACCGGGCTTTCCTGTGGGTGCCTTAAGCTGTTTCACTTAAAACCTCCAGCCAGGGGTTATTCAACTATGCTAATTAAAACTAGGTGAACTCTCGCTAAGGGCACCCCCTGTGGGGTACAAACCTCGGCTTAGGGCGTCAACCGGAGGGAGGAACCAGTACGCATACTGTGCACCGTAAGTGTTGTGCCTTGCTTACCTTGCTAAGCGTCATATAGTGTCATAGCACTATTATAGTGGCAGCTGAGCGATGGCCGTTTTACGAGTATGTGACGCATATTATCCCCCAATTTGTTATTTTTGTTGGGTTTGTTGCGTCATATTTAGCGCAAATAAATGTATTTCCATACTTTACTTTTTCTTCTTTCTTTCAGCAATAAATCATTGAAACCAGTTACCGACCATAGTCATTGAAGACAGTCCTCATAAAGTCCCCAACAATGTGTTCCCAGAAGGAATAAGCCCTTCCATACTGAGATATAGAAATAGATAATTAGTGAATTGTTTTTTTTTTTCTTCTTCTTTGATTTATGTTTTTTTTTCTCTTATACGGTTACACACGTTGTCTACATCTCTTTTTGTATACTTTCCTATCGCAGGTATGCTGGAAGAGATTTCTTTAGAAATAAGCATTGCCTTTGTACATATTTTTCTGTTCCTTTCTTCTTGTGTGGGCGGAGGAATATTAAATTGTTTTTTTGATGAAATTGCATGAGTTCAGATAAAATAGTGTATGAAACTGTACATCACTAGGTATTAAAAACACTTCGTGTGATACTATTACAAATCTCGCCTGAAACTCTGTTTATAAACTCAAACTCGTGTTATGAAACAGTTTCATAAACTACTATTAACAATGGTCCTACATATAAATAAATAAATAAAATTAAAACGCAATAGACGTGGATATATTAAGTAACTTGTTCCGCTTAGCTATTTCTAAAGAGCCATAAAAAACTCCTGAAAGAAATCGACACGTGTTTCACCTCTCAACGAGGCATCCTCAGGATGACGATGGACTTGTTGCGAACTCGAACACGGCGTGTTGCCACACCAAGCGCTGAGTGCAGACTGAGCCTTATCGCCCGTGAAACCCACTTATATAGTGTCGCCGTTATCAGTGCGACCGTTATTAGTGCGATAAGGGGCGAACAATCGCAGCAAAGGTGACCTAGGCATACTCGTATTTAATTCGTTCAACAGTGTAATGTTTCCGGTATTATTTTTGACAATTTCTAAACTCTCTAATACTGACATTCTGAAACCTTTATCACATGTGTGTAAAATTTCGAAAGTGTTATTATTATTCACCTAGGTCACCTTTGCTGCGATTGTTCGCCCCTTATCGCACTAATAACGGTCGCACTGATAACGGCGACACTATATAAGTGGGTTTCACGGGCGATAAGGCTCAGTCTGCACTCAGCGCTTGGTGTGGCAACACGCCGTGTTCGAGTTCGCAACAAGTCCATCGTCATCCTGAGGATGCCTCGTTGAGAGGTGAAACACGTGTCGATTTCTTTCAGGAGTTTTTTATGGCTCTTTAGAAATAGCTAAGCGGAACAAGTTACTTAATATATCCACGTCTATTGTATTTTATAATGGATTTCCGCAAGGTCACGCCTGAATCAATTAATTATCTAAAATTAAAACGTATAATACTTACTTGAAAAAATCTAACAATTTCTGCAGTAACTTGTAACGATATAGGTATAAGGTTGTTGTACAATATTAAAAATGTCAAAAAGTTAAATCCGAAATGTGCATTCTGCGCTTCTGTAACAAAAAGAGAAAAACATTCTTAGTAAATTATTATTAGAGGTGAAGTCAAACTAAATTAATTAAATTTGTGGAGCAATTCGTGAATGTAGCTTTATAATAAAGGACATCAAAATAGTGTCGAATCGACGTCTCTTGGAGATACAAACAATCGAAAAACAATATCAGTTCTTGAGATCTTGGTATTCAAATCAAGTTGAGTATTGCCTAATTGAAATTAAGTTTTTTGATTAACTTCGAATGTGAAATAAACGTCACTACAGCTCATCCATCCTAGTTAGTAAAACAGGACAGTCCAAGCTGAAATCTTGAGTAAACTTCAAATGTCAGGTTCCCTAGATTAGCTTTATAAAGCTAATATTGTATAGTTTGACCAATACCGCTGTCCCGCGCCTTAGGAAGACGCGCGGCGAGACGGCGGCAGTGCAGGCCGCTAACTCGTCGTCGCTCTCGGCGCCGCTCATTGGTCAACACTGCCCCCCGCCTCGCCACGTATTCCGCGTAAGACGCGGTACAGCGGTATTGGTCAAACTATCAAGTCACAATAGGCTAGTTGACAGTAAAAAAATACCTTATGAATTTTGTTTTGTAGAATGATTCTGGTTTAATGTAGCCAAAAATATCCAAAACCAACTTAATTTTGTAAATGATTTTATAACATTCCTACAAAAGTAATAAATTAAGTTTTTATGCCGACAACACTGCAAAAAGCGAATTTGACTTGAAGAAAATGTATGACGCCACGCGAGTCGCCATGACAGTATTATGGTCAGTTTTGACAATCAAAATGAAATTGCGTTATAAAATTAAAAAATGAGTTCTGTTAATGTTAGTATTTCGCTGAAATATTCCTTTTTTTGTGGAAAATAGACACCGTTCGAGCCTCCGACCATTCGGCAATCTTCGGCTGCTGTCGGGAGACAGCGGGAAGAGGCGTGCGGCGGCGAGAGGTGCGGCGTGCGGGACGCAGGCCATCGGCCCACTTTGCTACCGATCTGTGACGACGGCACGCGCGCGCACTCCATACGCTTACCAACATCGATAGTATTATTGTACCTATTTTGGATTACATTTGTTTAACTTACACAGTCCATTGCTTTGAGTTCAGTCCTTAGTTAGGTCCCTAACAGACACCTATGGAACATTACTAATCGGTTTCTCGAAAACTGTCAACGAGCTTATTGACCAGCATTGGACTGTAGAATGATGATAAAGTCTCCACTCACCGTCGAGTCCTAAGTACCAGTCGCTGTGCGCCCTCATCCACACCTCGTTGAAGCCGGCACTCAGCAGCGACAGCGTCAGCAGGATTAGGAACAGCATGAGGATGTGCGTGTTCGTCTGACGGTCGATCGTCGAGCGCTTCAGTGGGGCTTTGGGACAAAATTTGCCATGTTATTTATTTATAACACAACAAAGACTACAACATTTAAAAAAAATGTAACGTAGCTATGGCACATAATAACATAAATGAATACTAAACACAAATATTTTTTATTAACTTCTGAACATGCTTTTTTGATCAGGCTTTTTCTATCGTATAGGCGTGAACTAATAAGGAAATCGAACATAATTGTTAAGACAGATTTTAATGCAACTATAAAACAATTAGAATCTATGGATTTCTCTTTTGTCTCTCCTTCAGCTAATGCTGAAGAAGCTGCAACTCTTTTTACTGTAAACTTGACTTCTGCAATCAAATCAAACACAACGTCTAGTATTGTTTCTGGTCGTAAAAAAATTATAAAACCGTGGATTACACCTGGGTTGGTTCGGTGTATTCGAAACCGTGATAAGCTACATGTTAAGGTTAGGAAAAATCCCAATAACTTGGTTCTCGAAGTCACTTACAAGCGCTACAGAAATTTCTGTAACGCTCTATTGCGGAAGCTTAAAAGAAATCATGAAAAAACTCTTTTAAAAAATGCAAGAAGTAGTAAGGAAACGTGGTCAGCTATTAAATCAATCACTGGTACTGCGAAGCAAAAATCTTCTGCTGATGATTTACTAAAGAACAGTAATAACCCCCAAGATGCTGTTGAGACTGTGAACAATTTTTTTGCGGATGCCGGAAAGCTACTTGCCGACAAGATAAAATGCTCTGACAACCCCGAAGTCGCCCTGCCTACTTTAAATGATTTCAGCAGACCTCGCGTCCCGAATTCTATGGTACTGCTCCCACCAAACGAATCAGAAATTGAATCTCTTATAATGAATCTTAAAAATGACTCTGCAACGGGCTGGGACTCTATTTCGAACAGATTTCTAAAAATGTCAAAACATATTATCGTCCCACACTTTACCACGATCGTTGCCCTATGTATAGAGCAGGGCGTTTTTCCTAGTGTATTTAAAAGGGCGCTCATCACTCCTGTCTATAAGAGTGGAGCTCGAGACAGCATAACAAACTACAGACCAATTTCTGTATTGCCAGCGCTCTCTAAATTACTAGAAAAATTATTGAATAACCAACTAATAAAATTCCTAGAAAAAAATAACATTTTATCTGACTCCCAATTTGGCTTTAGGGTAGGTAAAAGTACAGATGGAGCCGTTAGCTCGTTAGTAGATTATATTACAACTGGTCTAGATAATAAACAAAAGTGTGTCGGAGTCTTTATTGATCTGGCCAAGGCCTTTGACACTGTCTCGATCTCTACTCTTATTGACAAGCTGGAGAGGTGTGGAATAAGGGGAACGGTACTTAAAATCTACGAAGACTTTCTTACTGGCCGTCTGCAGAGGGTTAAAGTGGGTAGTGCTATTAGTTCGGATGTCGCAGTCATCTATGGAGTCCCACAGGGTAGTATTCTCGGTCCCAGTCTCTTCCTGATTTATATCAACGACTTATGTCAAATGACACTGAATAACGGCAAAATATTTACCTATGCCGATGATACAGCCTTGGTGTTTCAGGGAGAGACTTGGGATGTAGTCCAACAAAATGCGGAGTTAGGGCTCCATAAAGTCTGCTTGTGGCTGAGGCATAACCTGTTAACACTTAACATATCGAAAACCTCATTTGTACAGTTCACTAACGCTCGCATAAAACAGCCCAATGTGGCTGTCCGGATTCACACATGCAAATCTCCTTTCACTAAACAGTGCTCGTGTACAACTCTGAGCAAATCTAGGACAGTCAGATACCTTGGGGTTCTCCTGGACGAGAAAATATCTTGGCAACCACATATCGAGATGGTTTCGTCACGAGTCAGGAAACTTACATGGGTGTTCAAAAATCTGAGGCATGTAGCTGACAGCGATCTCCTCCGTTCAGTTTATTATGCATTGGCACAATCTGTTATTGGTTACTGTATTGGGGTTTGGGGAGGTGCATGTAAAACGCATCTCTTACGCCTGGAAAGATCGCAACGGTCCTTGCTAAAAACAATGTCATTCAAACCATACAGATTTCCCACAAAGACATTATACGAGTTGTCGCGTGTTTTTACAGTTAGACAACTTTTTATTTTCCAGATAATTACAAAAAAACACGTATCTACCCCATATGACTCAGGTAAACTTCAGAATAAGCGAACAACGCCAAACGTAATTGAATCTGTTCAATGTCGCACAGCTTTTGCAAGACGGCAAAACGTTTTTCTTTCTATTTATTTATACAACAAAATTAATAGAATCTTGAATTTTTATCCGCTAACACTAAACGAATGTAAACTTAAAGTAAAGAACTGGCTCCTTACTCTTGATTATGAGGATGTAGAGAAAATAATAAATAATTAATCTCATTCTACAAAGGAACACATACATAGAACATACCTTTCTTTCATACACCTACACATACACAAACACGCACGGGAACCCACCCACACGTACACGTACATACCTCCTATACACACAGAGCACGATATAATAACTTTAGAATAATGTTTATATTTTTTCATACTTTTAATTTCTGTTATTGTATTTATTTTGTTTTTACCGCTTTCAAATTGTATTTTGTAGCACTTATGTTTGTCCATTTATGTTGACATTAGTATCTAAGCCAAATAAAATGGTAGAGGGCGCTGATTCCTGACATACAGGTACACCTAGTTCAGGAGTCAGAGGCTTCAAACAAATTTTTGTAAGTTATGTTGTCAATAAAGAATTATCTTATCTTAATTATCTTATCAGTTTAACATATTATAGTGTTCGTAGACGTTACCTTTAGTGGAGTTCTTCATGAGCTTGGTCTCGTGGCCGGTGTACACGACCACGCCGTAGATGTAGTTGGTGTTGCGCAGCATGGAGCCGCGCATCAGCATCTGGTCCAGACCCAGCGGTATTGATCTACGAAGTACAAAATGAAAACCATTATTTAGACGTGAGCACACACTGAGGTGAGAATACATTTACATAAATAAGCCTTTTTATTCCTTATAAAAAATAATGATAATAACAAGATTTATAAATCTATAATATATTTTTTTTACCTCTCAATAAAATTAACCCAATTATTTTAATTATTAATTTTAAATCAATTTTGTATGAGTCATGTATCGTACATGGCACGCGCGCATTGCTTAGATCAGCACTTTTCCGTCGCCTTGCACAAATTATAGTGTAACGCGACAGTTCACGATCAGCGTTTATAGTTAGCTGTACTCATTCATACAACATTTATATAACATTAGTTGCAACGCATACATATTTTTGGTCCTTCGAGCCGGATATCAACAAAATTGTGCCACGTATGGATCAAATCTGTAAAAATAAAACTGAGAAAACAATAACGTAAGAAACATCAATATCATCATAATAAAAAAGCATCACGCCTACATTCCCGAGGTAGGCCTGTATACCCTCAAGTCTCCAGTGCTATGTGATAGGGGCGAGAAAAAAACGTTTTTATCTTTATTTAGCATTAGTAGGATACTCGTATACTCTGCGTTACTGCAGTAACGGAATTTGGAAGAGACTCAAAATGTTCGTATCGTCTATCTTCGGAAATACGAACGCTCGATAATGAGATCTGATATAGAGCTATACAACCATGGAAGTAATTCACCATTTTGTATTACCACAAAATTGAAGGTTACCAACTCTATAATATTCAAAAAAAAACTTTTCTAAACTTTTGAGAGACGTATGGAAAGGTAAGACTTGAGTAGGTAGCTCAACAGAGAGAAGGCTTCATACAAATGCGCAATGATAGATGCACTAAGATAAAGCGCGCTAGTACAAACTTTGAAGCTTTGCCTCTGTGAGCGTTTTCTGTGTGGTGCGACATTCGTAGTACGTCGGAAACACGAAAATTGCCGAAGCGCATACCTTTCCTGATTTACCTAAAGAAGCATATTCAGCAGTTTTGCAGTACACTTACTTGTTGCTACTCTCCTTCAGCAGCCCATTGAACTCGTAGAGGTGCCTGTTGGGCTGTTCGCACTGCACGGTGGCGGTGAAGTCTGTGAGGGCGAGCGTGTTGTCGAGCCGCGCCGTCTCCGGGTTAGCTTGCCGGATCTTGAGGTTCGTCTCGCCGTCCAGGTTTGAGGTCTCGATGAAAGAGATGCCTTGCGGTTCACTGTGGCAAAGCATGGTAGATTTTTGTAAGTTGATTATAGCAAAAAGTGGATTGTTAACAATAAGTCATGTGTCGTAATACATCCCAATCACATGTATTAGATTAGAAGGGTGAACTTAACAGACTAAATGCTACTTGCTTTATTTTTTGTTTTCATAATATTTTTTATTCTTCGATTTCGTTTTAATATTTAGTCTGTCTGTGCGAGTACCAATAAATACTTTCTTCCTCTTCTTTCTTTACTTAGAAAATAACATAACATCACGCCTTGTTTCCCCGAAGGGTTGGGCAGAGGTGTCCTTGTAGCAGGTTAGGTTAGAAAATATCAATAATAATTATGCAAGCCGGGGATCGAGCACCAGACCCATGTCCATCAAGTATGTCATTCTTGTGACTGAAGCAGACGCTCTGAAATGTACAAACGAGATGTTTTTTTTTGTGGTGATCAAGTGATAGGGACCGTTCAAGTATTACGTAAGCACTATTGGGGGGCGGGGGGGTTTATGCTTTGCTTATTTTTGATGACATGGGGGGTGGGGGGTCTAGATGGTGATTACGTCAGCAGTAATTATTTACTTTTTTACACATATGGCAACCCACACATTGTCTATACTTGAAAACGAAACGTATATTCGGGGATTCCCAAAAATAATGAATACGTTTAGGTACTCTCTCTTAGAACCGAGTAGGGGAATTACCGCGTGCTGTTCACTTGTCAAAATTTACACTTGTTAGAATTAAAACTGCTGCTCATGAATTAATAAAAAAACAGAATACTTACATTAAAAGAAAAATGCATATACCAATGTTTAGATATAAAAGTTATTTAATTGATTTCATTTTGGTGAAATGTCGGTGTACCGGTTACAGGTACTAGATACACCTCTGCCTAATCCTTTAGGGAAGCAGGCGTGACGTTATTTTATGTGTTCATTTTAGTGCCCAATTAAAAAACATTCTTAATAACATGTCCATAAAATGATGCTTAACCTTTATTTAAAAACATTACGTATTACAATGCACCGCTGACGTTATATGTCCAGCCAATGAGCGTTCACGCACATCTGCACGACCAATTACTTTTAATTGCAGTGCATAATGTTAAATGAGTTGACAACCTTGTGTGAGGACATAAACTAGTGCTAAAATAATAGTGTTGACTGTTTCTTTATGCATCGTCATGTGAATATGAATTTTTGTATGTTTTTCCTTGGCGACTTTAGTTACTGGGTTATGAGTAGGTCGACAGAACAGTGACCGAACGCGACACCAGAAAGGAAAACCACTTTAGTTTTTTTTAAAATGCGAATAGCGTTCGTTAAAATTACAAGAACACTACCTGCCACTGTTTATTTATTTTTAATAAAGAAAGGTTTTGGTTGGGGAGAAAGAAAATGTGGGCTGTATTCTCTTCAAGTGATAGCCATTTTTCATGTAAGACACAAATCATAAGCGCAGTAGTAGAGCTAAAGAGCTCCAAGCCTTCGTAAAGGTAACGGAGCTCGTACGAGGAAGCAGTGCAGACACATACATATACATCAACTTTAAGTCAGCTTTGTGAAGAGAGAACAAATGATTGTTGTTGTTGATTTAATTCTTTTATCATATTCATTTCTGCCGTCAAGCCGAGTTTCTATGTACTAGATTTGAAGAGTATATATGGACTCACCGAAGTTACTTTTTGTAGTGCAACATTTTGCAACATGACATAATAACACTAAGTAACTTTACTAAATAACTTTTTGTTATCCATTGTTACCCACTAACACTTGCAAACGTTACTCCACAGAAAGTTATATCGGTGTGAATGCACCTTAAGATTTTTTATTGTATTTTAAGTATTAATTACAATTTTTTAAATCTATATTTACATCTCTTGATATTTCTCGGGACCCCGGGGTCCCGGACCTATGGAAGGCGTACGAGGGGCTGAAGCCAACTCGCAGAGGCCCCTTAAACAATTTTATATGTAATGAGGCACCAACCGATGATTATCCCTGTAATGCACTGTGCAAGTGCACCCAAGGACAACCCCCCGTTGGTGTAGGACTATTGCAGAATATAGAAACAAATCTATTGGACTATGGGTTTAGGTGGCTTAAGTTGACTGGTAACCTCGAAATATGGAAGGACTATGGCCCCTGCCTAATCAATGTTTTAAATGTACACGGATAAAATGGCAGGGGTTGACTTGCACACTCAATAATGGGCCCCCGGAAACGGTCGCTAGCACAAAGTGTCGTAGCAACAAGAGGGCAACATGTCCTGAGGTGCTTATGAGGAGTGGAGAGGTATTCGACGGCTATCAGGACAATCCCGGAAGTACGGTCAAGATCCCTACCAGCATCTTGCTGGAATACTTCCTTCCTCCGAGCACGTTTGCTCTTGCGAATCTCCACTCAAGCCGGCCAATTAAGGCAAGAATGAGGTGGAAGCTCTGTTCCTCGTCAGTGTTCACTCCAGCCGGCAAATAAAGGCAAGCCAGAGGTGAGGAACAAGACTTCTCCCGGAGATAGGGTTCGTGGGGTCGCTACTGCCCAACAGCTCGCCACATGCTGCCTTGCGGGTTTTTGTATCTCTCTTGGTCTGGCTCCTCATCCCAGACCTGTTCCGGCAAAGTAAACTCTACTGGCTCAGGCCTAGAGTTCGGAGCACGCAAGCACCACCACGACGTCAACGTAGAGATATGGCGGTGGGATTATATTTTATTACTATTCATTGCATAGCCCATTGGTAACAGTGACCACTTACCAACAGGACGAACTTCTATGCTACGCAATAACATTAAAACTTATCTTTGTCGCAATATCTTACCTCGAGGACAGCACGACGATGTCAGCAGGGAAAAATGTGTTGTTGACGACTTTGCAGATGTCCCCGACCAGCAGCTGCTCCCAAACCACGGTGACCCAGCGGCCCTCGCGCAGCACGTCCACTTTCCGCCGATTCGTCTCATCGTCCGCTCGGTGCCGCTTCTGAATATGACAATATAGGAATATGTCAGCAGAAGTATACCAGATATGTTGATTTTAGGAATATCGTTTACTTTTGCAATGTTTGTAAGTGTGAGCACCATGTAACTATCACATTATTAATTTATCTGTCATTGTTTCATTTTTAATTATTTTTACCTATTGTGGTATAGTAGTCTTATTCCAGGTGCATTGTCTTCACATACAATTGTATAATTAATGTATACAAAATATTGTAAAACATTTTAATAGAGTAACGGTGGAGTTTCTTGCTCATTGTTCTGTACACGAAAACTACCTTTTGGAAGGGGCGACTAGAACCAGTTCTATTTTTTGTACATTTTGACATTTTAAGGTGCCTTTTATGTGCCAAATTGAAATAAATTATTTGACTTTGACCAGAATTGATCAACTGAAGAAGGAGAACAGGCCAATGGAAGCGCGAATCTTAATCACCTGAATATCAGAAGTAAAGTAATGAGGAGAATACTTTATCGGTATGTAGTTAAATAGATAGTTTTATGAGTAAAGGATTTTTTTTGAGAAGGCATTTTTATTTTCTCCTAGTTGCTGATAATGCTACGTCAGTGCGTATTCATAATACATCATATAGCGCAATATCTAGTGCAACATAACTTACCATTATTATTTGTCTACAAAGGCTAAATTATTGGTTTGCCGTCTTCTAGGCACATCTTTTCCGTTCACAAAAATTGCGTGGGAATCTGCGCCGCTTTTAAAGGAATATAGGTACTAAGTTCTAATATTTTTGCAATTTTAAAATTGTATTACCTTTTCCGTCGGGACGAGGAAAACGCAAGATGAAATAGTATCATAGGTGGGTAATTGTTTATTAAATAGGAATTATGACGAATTTATTAGTAATCGCAGTTATTAATAGCGTAAAGAATTATGCTGCAGCTTGTCGTAACATACACGCATAAATAAAACGTTATCGATATTAGATACAGATCACCCATTCATATGTTAATTTCGCCAGTTAATTTAAGTTCACCTTACGGTGAACAACCGACAAACAAATTATAGCTTTAACCATTATCAGAATGCAGATGAGACACTCCGCAGTTTAGGTATGACGCTACAAGTACGCGGCGGGCTCGACTTGTTGGGCCAATTCAGTGAGTGTAACGCGATAAGAGTTACGCGATAGAAAGAGAGCAACTTCTAGATGAATTTAACTGTATGTAATTAGCGCTGTGCGATCTGAATTGCATTTTATTGTGTCGTAGCAAGAGTCGCTTTTTATTTAAATGATTTTGCGGAGTGTCCTATCTGTATTAATCTGTGCCATTACGAACAAAATTCAAGCGCCATTCTATCGGACCCTCACAAAAACCTCAACTACTATCATTAAAGATCCCTCCACTTAGAGAATGTATATAGGTATGTATTAAAACCTTCGTGCTCAAATAGCGAGGCATTTCGACGAACATTCTTGATACTATATTTAGGCATAGGTACCTACAGCTCGTTTAGGAATTCAGAACAACATTGGCCGGCTAGGTAAATGTAAAATGTTGACACGTACATAGACGACTATGAACAGGAAAAGTTCCCCTTCACCTGAACTTTTTGTTATTATTAGCTGTTGGGTTTTACCCATGCTAGTGCGTGTCTAGAATCTGGAGACTTGTTTTACTATTTACTACAACCTAAAGAACAAAAACCAATCAAATAAATAAACATGAGATTTTGCGAGCGAACGAAACTAGATCAATCTACCCGACCAGTTTCGGAATGGACCGGAACCGTAATTCACGAACCTCGCAAATTATTAAGTTGTATGTAGGTGGATACTCCCCCCCCCATGACCCGCATGACCCCGTTTATCATGGTATATTGTCAGAGCTAGCGCGCCATGACCATGTCCTAGGTATTTACAAATAGCGCGCACGTTGCCACAATACAGTCGGTGAGGCTCCAATATCCATACAAACCTAGGCCTAGCTCTAATGAGCAAAGGGTACATTATTTCAGGCATTTGTCCCTCGTAGAGCCCCTTACGTAGCTAAATAATAACATTCGCACGGATCGATCTTCAATGTTAAGCAACGCTTGCCGAGGTCGGTTCGTAGATGGGTGACCATCCATTACATACCGAGATTCCTCCCTGCTTAGGAAAGCACGGATTGGCATTTTTGTAGATCTTTGACAGTCGTTAAGGGTGGTCAGAAGCCGGAAAGTCTGACATCTAGTCTTACTAAGGGGTATCGTGTTACCCAGTAACTTTGTTGTGGAGGTCAGACAGGCCATCGCTCCATGTACAATACTGTTATTCAACTGCATCCGGTTAGGCTGGAAGCCGACCCCAATATAGTTGGGAAAAGCGTTAGGCAGATGATGATGTGTCCGGTCGTAGGAAGGTGAAGTACAGTATACTCACGAAGTCCTCGACGATCTCCTTGATCGCGCTGACGGAGAGGATGAGTATGAGCGGCGTGAGCGTGGTCCAGCGGCCCGTGGGCGACACGTCGGGGATCTGCTGCAGCAGCGCGATCAGCAGGAAGAAGCAGTTGGAGTAGCGCCGGAACTGCTCGAACAGGAACAGCGGGATGAATGATGTTACGCTGTGGAAGAGCATGGTGTTAAACACTGCTCACTTTTTGTAGGTTTGTGTATGTATGGTGTTCTAAAACTGTCTGATGAAAGTGTAAATAAACCCCGTGCAGGTTAAATTTACCCGCAATAACTCCCTAAAGGTTTAGGTTTCAACTTTATATCACACCACGTTTTCTAACAATTATTGTTTTAAATAACATTATTAAATTGTAATAATGTTATTTAAAACACTTCTTTGCACTTCTGGTCTTTACAAATAATACCTCATATTACAACCTTATCGTTACAATGTGTCGAGTTTATAATGAAATTACAAAGGACAATAACAGTATCGACATCTTCGATTCTCGTGCCGCTGCTTTCAAAAGACATGCGTACCTACTCTATCTTTTTAATCTTTTTATTAATCTTGTAACGCCTTAAATAATGTAACTTGTGTCACTTTTGTACTTTACCTGGCATGTTTGGTCTCCTACACATTCCTTGCCTAAGCAGAAGTGTGTCGGAGGGCAGACGCACATACCCTGTAGCTGTAATTTTGTGAACTAAGCTTTTTACTGTAGTTGTAATTTTTTATTATTATTGTTGCTAATCATGTTGTGCGATTACGCTTTGGGTGATAATCAGGTCGAAACCTATAATGTGAACCTAGTGATATACTGTGATTGTTACCTGTTGTAGTTGCCTTGTGAATAAATAAATAAAATATTGGAAGCTCTAATTTGGAATATTGATAATTAAAATACATTTGTAAGTAACTAAGGCATTTCATTTAAATTTTTATTATTATTAAATAATAATTAGAAAACTCATTTTGAATAAATTGACATGTTTTTTTCAACCAATCTGCCAATGTGTATATTAAAATATACAAAGTGTTATTGTCCAAGTAAATACAACTAACTATATGTATACAGAGGAAAAAATAAAATAAAATATAGGAACAAATCATTGGGCATCAAAAAATTCATCCGCATCGCTGTCAGTGGGAGAGGTGTCCAAAAGGCTGGCAGCATTGCCACGCATCCAATTGTAATTGAAAAATAATCGACGAAAATTTAGGTTAAGTATAAAATTAACCTCAATTGTCAAGCGAAAAACATCTTTAAGGTGATTTAAAATTAGAATTTTGGGTTTTTTTCTTTTAATCAAATCATCAATCATCACTCAAACATTTCGACAGACTTTCATTGTGTTCAAAATTAATAACATCAATGTTAATGAGGAAATGCCAGTAGAATTGATTAGCAAATAGACTGGTCCATAGTTCAGTTTGCACAGTTCAGTATGTCCCGTGGGGCTGCAGCTCAGCATCATGATTAGGTACCTAACTAAATGAACGCGGGTCCACGGCTATTAGGTAAATAACGTTACTTCATACCACAAAATCTGTGCTGCATATCAATTTACGGTCGTATAGTGTTTAGGTACAGCTCAGCCGCGAATGCGATAACACTAACACTGATACGTAACACTTTTAAATTGGTTTTCCCTAATAAGACGAAAGTTCTTTCGAACAGTTATTTTTATCAAATCGACACGATTTTGGATAAAACAACAAACACAAATACACCGTTGAGCAAAATTATAATTTCTTAAACTCACTACCACAGTCATACTCGTAAGTAGACCTACGGGCTACATAAAAAGCAGGCGATTACAAAATCTATGGTGTCTATGCCTACAGTTTGTACATAAGTAGGGGAGGGGGTTCCAAGTTGTCAATAATGCCTAAGTAATGATAGGTTCGCTGCTTTGATCGGATCGAAAGCAATTTGTAGTGAAAACATCATAATTTCATAAATGATAGGTAGGACATGAATGGAACCTGCTTAATTTATCAACTGTCAAGACATAATGTTTGGTTTGAATGGATGGTAAAATAAAAGGTTTGTTTTACATATATTATACTTGTGGACGTTTATAAATATTTGTTTTTTAAATGTTTGTTTACCGAGTTGAAAAAATTTTGGAATTATGTTAAATACCAATATTTACAATGTAACATCGCGTCCTAGAATGCCGTGACATTATCTCATTACATGTAAACCCCGTCGTATCAGTTTCAGCTATTCATAATAGTCATCGGAAAATATGAACGTTTTCGAGACTCAATTAATAATGTTTGTTAATTAATGCAACGGTATGAGTAGATGAGGTCAGGCGACACATTGAATGCATTGATACATTAATTGTTCCCTACAAGGTGTCACCTGAAGTGTGGGTGCCAGTAGATCCTATACTTATAGCTTTACTAATTACTGTCGTTTTATTCTTATGTTTATTTTTATCTTCCGCGCCTGCGTTGGCACTTGGCACTATTTGTATGTTCTAAGTAGTACCCATGCTCATATATCCGCCCACTTGTTACCCTTTTAAGGATACCCATATTAAGAGCCCATACTACCTCAGCTCAAATTCACTTTTTATCTCGCTCGCACCATACTGCTCGCGGACTGAGTGAGAGCGAGACGGAGTGGGGTGCTAGCGGCTCCGAGGCGCAAATAATTTAGGTAATTGCTTTTTACGGCGAAAATAATGGTAATTAAAAAAAAATAAAAAACATAGTCGCTGCTTCATAGTTAGTTCAGTTATTATGCAAAGTTTCATGATCTAATTTGAAGTATTTTTTGAATACCAGCGGTTTATTGTTCAGTTTGGAGGTAACTTTGGATTTTTTTTCAATCGAGAAAATTTTATGGAATCGTGTTTTCGTCTAACATAGTACTTAACATGAATCCTTAACTTTAACATATATTTATTTCAAAATGAATGCTGCAGTATTTTCGATATAACGGAGGATCATGCTAAGCCATTTGAGGTAGTATAGGCCCTTAATAAACATTTATTACTATGACTGCCTCGTTGGTCTAGTGGTCGCAAGCGCTACTGCTGAGCATGAGGTCCTGGGTTCGATTCCCGGGTCGGGCAAAGTGTTATTGGGTTTTTCTATCTGAAATTTCTCAGTAGCAGCTCGGAGTCTGGATTTGTGCCCGGTTGATGGCAATAGGCTCGCCCCCTATTACATGGGACTTAAACATAACTGGCGAAATGTGGGTGTACCTGCTACAGGGACACCTCTGCCCAACCCTTCGGGGAAACAAGGCGTGATGTTATGTGTTATGTTATTTATTACTATTTTTATTTAGGGAACGGCGTAGAAAACATGTAATTGTATGAAGACGAACTATTTATGGAACTGCGCAGAAAAGAGTGCGAAGACGTACCACTTTATTTGGCACCATGAAAGAAAGTTCAATAAAACTCAGACTTCTTCTTGTTAGATAGAAATAAGGTTCCAGAAGTAAATGAACATTCTTTAACACGTAGAACTGCGCGCAATTGATTGGATAATGTGCACGGAGCAAGTGGCCGGCTGTTCCGACGACACGCTCGCTACAGCGTCACGCCACACCCCTGCGCAGGTGCTCAACTTGTTTGACACGTCACTGTCAACGGACAAGGACATACCAACACGTACTAACCCTTATCAAACAATATATTCAATGAGCGCTCAATGAACAATAAACTTTGCAGAACTGATATGAAACTCCGTGCAAAGATTGCCTCTATAATGCGAAAACTTCTAAGATTTTCTTCAAGAAATTCTCAACATAATGTCTGGAGCAGAGCGGAAAGTTCGCGAGGACGCAGTGTTCTCGTAGTCCCAATAAGGGAACATTGTAATTAACAGCCAAGCATTCATTGCCATCGCGCTGCTGTCATAAGTACTGACTCACTTCCTTTATGAAGTTTCAAAGTCACTGTGCATAATTTTACGAAGTGTTAAATCCGAAAAAGTCAATCATAGATAAATTAGGTGGTCATCAAACACTATCCTCATGGTACGTGGTCACCTTTGGGTGTCTGCACTACCCGAGGCATCACCATTCCAGAGACAATGAGACGAAAGATAGTTGAATGGTAGAAAATGCCTAAGTATAGCATGAAGTCCGCCTCTGTACATTTGTGAATTTGAAATATTCAATAAATAATAAGGTAAGTAAGGACCACGACCGGTGAGTTTCATGGGTCTTCTGGGAACGTCTCTAAAAACTTTTTGAAAGTGAAAGTTTCTAAAATAGTAATGTAGAGTAGTTCCCATGGAGACAGTAGCGATATATTAACGCATATGACATCAGTGTACGGTGGATGGGCAGCCGGCCAAGCGTCGCGGCGCGTAAACAATGCGCCGTGTATACATTGTGCCGCTGTTTAGGCACGCTCATTGTCGGCTGACAAACTTTACGAGGCAGCCGGAATGGCCTGCCAATGGAGAAGCGAGGCCCCTATATACGACACATACATAGGTACACTACAGACGTGTTACGTCAGAAATTTTTAATTTTCTTCCACGGAAACGAAGCGGATGTGTTTCAAAAATGAAAGAAAATAAAGCGAGATCGTTCGCACACCGGTTTCATAAAGTGAAAGTTTGTGTCTATTTATTTGTTCATCAATCGTGGCTCGATTGATTGGAGATAAAACGCATAGGAAATGTACACTTCCAAGTAAACATCTAATGCTATTTGTTTTATAAAAGTAGTAGCTGAATAAATATTTGTGTAAACGTAATGACTCAGTTGCATAATCTGAAAATTTGCATCGCATCATGTGATGTTATAAATTCGGTTGAGTTAGTCATTCAGGATGCCTTGTATCCAGTTTAGATCCTGGACCAGATCTGATCTAACGCTTTGTAAAAGTAATTCTCAAACCATACACTGCATTTTCCCGTTCCATGGATCCTATTACACCAGCAGATATTTAGAATGCAGATATTGTGACCGCGTTCCATATTATAATGGAACATGTCGGAAGGGAATGCCTTCCGAGTTCGATATCATGTTCTGCACACCAATGCGGTGCCACACAACATGAATGTAAGTACAGTCAACCAAAGAGATATAAGTATGCAGGCAGATCTTTACAGTGAAATCGTGATTTCTTTCGTTGACTGTACACGGCTCTTAATTTCATAGTTTGGTTACGTTAGAATTAATGAGGGGATTGTGGCTAAGTAATAACAGCCACACGGGTCGATCGAACAGGTTAAGCTACGCTCCTCGAGATCGGTCCATGGATGGATGATCATTTTTAAATACCGAGACCCCTAATCGTTTTGTCCGTGCCTGGTCCCGGTTGTCATTCGTGGATCTTTTACAGTCGTTACGGGTCGTCAAAAGCCCGAAAGTCTGACAACCAGTCTTACCAAGGGGTGTCGTGTTACCCAGTAACTGGGTTGGGGAGGTCAGATAGGCAGTCACTCCATGTAAAATATTGGTATTCCGCCGCTGGTATCCGGTTAGACTGGTAGGTGACCCTGAAATAGTTGGGAAAAGGCAGGCAGATGATGCTGGTACCGTTGGAGTTAGTAAAAGGTGAGTACCTGTATTTAGCCGTAGATATTCGATTACTTAGGAACTTGATAGGCTGCGGTCTGTTGACGAAGATGAGTCTGTTCTGTTCGAGCGGTGCTCCGTCCGTCAGGCCTGATGTCGTCGCCTCATCTTCATCTACAATCAAACAAAGAAATATAAGAAAACTCAACACGCCGGGAAATCTTAGCACAGAAAATAAGGCAATTAGGGTGAATATGAAATTTAAAAAGAATTTCTTGAATCCAACTTTACTAAACGTTTTCGTTCACGATTTGGCTATTTGTTATCTGCAGTTTTTTTTGCCACTTACTAGTTTTTAAATCTTCCTTCCTTCCAAAATACCAAAATTGACGTGATGTGTGGTGGCGAATTATTGTCGAATGTTTTAAAACTCTTCAATCCATTACATTTCCATTGAAAATTTTGCGACCATTCATTCACCTCTCATTTGAACAACATCCATTCCAAAGTACACAAAGTTCCCTAATTAACATGGAATACTTTAAGAACTTTAAGAAAGTTATAATAACACAAAACAAAGTTATTTCGGGACCACAGAAAGTCGTTCGTGGCCGTGGGACATTTGTGTGATTTCTATACGAAAATATTAACTTCAACAACAAGAATCTCAGATTTGGGAAAGTTTAGGGCAAGGTTTTCGCTTGTCACATTATGTTTTCTTGTCCCTTTTCACAATCTCTTGCTAAGAGCTTTAAATAAATCTGAAAACGCATTCCAGCAGAATATGTGTAAGTATTCAGATGAAATTATGGACAACGTAAAACAGTATAAAATACCTAAGCAATAAGTAACGTCTGAAATTAACCCAGGACGTGGCTGACCGTACATTGAGGTAAAGGTCGCAGCGTGGTAGCTGCTCGCTCATTTTAAAAAGTGATGCATTAGTGTTGTCATTGGGCAGAATTAGTCGTGCAGGTACTTCGAAACATTGAAGTCATCGCTGATGTCAATACCTTACAATTGTTATTATTTGACCGTGTCAATGTGCTTCGAGTGATATCATGTCCGAAAAAACATTAGTCATGGACGTCTAAAATCGTCAATATCACAAAAATGCCATTGAATCTTAAGGCTTGTGCAGACCAGTGCGACACGCGACGCGACATAAAGACACCGCTCGTCGCGCGACGAGCGGTGTCTTTGTGTCGCGTCGCGTGTCGCACCTCTTTTAAAGAGCCTTAAATCAGGTCAATGTAAAAAGAGAAAACATGAAGCGTTTAGCTCTTTGCATTGAAAAACTTTCTAATGAAAAACTGTGTAGTTTTATACAGCTGTTGAGCTGTAGAAATATCGCAGACACGACTTCAAGGTGAAGTGGACAGTGCATCGTCTACAAGCGGAACGGCGAGGTGCAGCCAGTTTTTTCACGCCAGAATGATAATTTGTGCATAAGCCACACAATTTGTTTGACCTTTAGACATCCTAGGAAATACTTAATGCCTTGTAATTTTTTGCCAACCAAAATGTAATTAAAATTAGAATAAATTAAGAGCTTGATTATGTTAAACATTGTAGGTTCGGTTATGATTAATTTGCAGAAGCTTCTGTTTGGCTTACAAAGCCAACACTGTAGCAACGAAATGAATGAATTGTTTCAGTTAATAACGAACATTGTTGTCTCATTGGCACGTGCCGAGTGCGGGAACGGCATTAAAATTAAAATGTTAATTAACGTTGGTTATTTTGCTGAGATAAACAAGACCATACTGATACTCGCCGTTATCAGAATGCAAAACAAATACAGACGGAATTCGTTACGGAGCGGATAAAAATATCTGCACAAATGTAAAACTAGCTGGTTACGAATATTGAATTTTGTTTATTTGGACTCAATATGTCAGGTCAATGGGATTTAAATTTAAGAGGAAATCCTCATCTGAGTCACCTTTATGCCCGGTTCACATTATTCCAGTAGCATTCCAATCCAGTGATCGAAACCAGCGCTGGAATACTACTGGAATACCTACAGTGAAACGTCCAGAAAGAAACTCGCCCGGTTCACATTATTCCACTTATTCCAGTTCAGTAATCCAGCGAGTCAATCCAGTCCAGTGCTAGACTGGATCATAATTGTCTACATTATTCCAATATTTCAGTCAGTCACACAAAAAACAACAATTGCAGGATTAAACGTCTAATAACGTCTAACGTTTAATAGTAAGTATAGTTACTATTCCTAGTAGACTGTTAATCCAGTCACTGGACTGGATTGCTCACTACATTCCAGTGCATTCCAGTGGCATTCTAGCGCTTGTTTCGATCGCTGGACTGGAATAATGTGAACCGGGCTCAACAGTCTACTTTTTCATTCCAGCTCGCCCATTCCAGCGCCACTGGAATAGTGTATACGGCCAATCTAGTGCTGGATTAAACATTGAACAGCAAGACTGGATCATATCGTCTCTAATCTCATATAATCGTAAATTTCATGATTGACTCAAACGTCCATGGTTGACTGTAGTGATGGAATACGGATGTCGCTTGTTCCGAGCTAGAGGGAGTGCACCAGTGTGTAGGCACCACTCGCAGCGCATCAGAGTGCGGGTGACGCATCACACTTCGGAAAACACGCATCCTTTAATATATTAAACTATTATTAACCTATTTATCAGCTATCGGTCACCGTTTTTCTCGTAGAAACGATAAAATAAATAACCATGACGCTCGTTTATCGGTCGGTACGTGCACCAGGAATTAATTAAGAGCCTAATGTATCTCGGCAGTAAAAAGTTAGTGCTGTAGTTCCCAAGACCTAACGATTAGTTTAGTGTACCTAAAGGCTACTCTGTTACGTAAGAATGAAATTGCCTTTTAAATTATAGATGAGGTCTTTGTGTAACTTTGTATGGCGCCGCGCCTCCTTAGTACTGACCCTAATATTGTTTGTTATTGTTTAGTTTCGTTTATTACTCGCTTTAGTAATATTATTATTCATGAGGTGATTGTTATCACACCTTAGTATAGCGCGTTTACGCGGGAAGGTCAAGGGCACAGGCTTCAAAGACAGGGTGTTTCAAGGGCGAAATAGCCACAAACTCACTATTAAAGTACTAGAATACTACAGCCGAATTATAATACTTTTTAAGTACCACATCATACTGCAGTGGATGCATTGTAAACTACACTATCAAGGCTGATTACATTTTGAACTGTATTGTCTTGATTTACTGATAATGCTATCTACTTTCTTACCTTACATGATATGGATAAGGAAAAATAATGGAATAGGTACTAGGTACTTTGACTATGTGGTACTTGGTACATGAAGTTAAATACTGCTTGACCGATAGTAAAAAGTACCCACCAAACTTTACCCTCATAATTGTTCTACTGATAGCGACTGATACTATCAGGTGATCTTGTGTCCCACAGAAGGAATTAACAAGTGATTTCTGATAAGAATAATACTTCTGAAGCAAGTTTTGATAAGAAGCAATATTCAATCTGTAATGAAAAATCACTCAATCAAAACATTAGAAATATCAGTTATTATTTATGATAGTATAATAAATAATAAGTATTTATTTCATATAGTGGTTCCTGAAGAGCAACCGACTAACTAAACCAACTTGTAATGCTTGCACGTCAGGGTTTTTTGTTTTCAAGCATTACAAATTTTGACATGAGTACAAAAAACTGAATAAAACTGGACTTTGGAGTTTAAGTACAGAGATAAGTTGCTTGAAGTTTAACTCTAAAAGTTAACTTTAAGATAATCACAATATGAAGACTTGGCCATAGTAGGTAACACGTATTTCCTTGTACTTGGAACGCATTGCTAAGCCAGTAGGTTACAAATAGTATTTTCCATAGCATGGGAATTGTGAGCAAATAAATTCTACAGTATGTGATTGATGTATTACTTATTACGTATTATAAGCTGCACCTGAATAAAATATAGAACAACCAGTTATTGAAATTTGCTGGTTGGAGATTGAAGGGGAATGGCAAATTGTTTTAACCAAGCTTAAGGCTGGTTTTTCTGACATGCTGACGGTCGGCACTGATGGGTCAATATGTATGTAGTTATAGGTAGCGTTCTTGAGTCGCACTGACCACTCAGCACTTTAAACTATACCTACATATTGACATCAGCACTGACCGTCATTGTGTGGTCAGAGTGACAGGAAAACCAGCCTAAGAAAAGGTAGGTAAATCAAATGTTTTTCCTTTGGTGAGATAGTGACATTAACATATTTGCAATAAAACCATATTGTGTTTAATGTGGTCTGTTAAAATGGAAGCTAAATTATTCCTTTAATTAATTGCACTACACCTAATACAGAGAACACCGGAGAGTTGATCAGGTTTTCCGAAACTGCAGCAAATATATAATGTTGTTTCCTGTTGTGGCTCTGATTGTATATGAGTTTTACCAGATGGTTAGGGCAGTAGCACACATTATATTTATTTCTTAAACTGTGCACAGTAAAGGTACAAAGTCAAAGTTATCACAAAAATGTTAAACAATAAATTAACCAAATCAAATCAAATCAAATTATTTATTTGCTAGAATGTAGTTATACAAATAAGGTCGTGAAGAATTAAAGTTGATTCTGCCCAAGATTCGACATGCAAAATTTAAATGAATTAATACGATGCAATAATAAAAAATAAGAGCATTAAACACAATTATCAGTTAAAAAGTTAACAGTATAATACAATTAAAATTAATTCAGTCAAAATGCAATAAATAAATACGTAATAGTCAAAATAAGATCAAAATGTCAAAATAAAATTAAAATGTCGTAAACGTACAATTCTAATGTCAAAGTACTTCAAGCAGTGTTGCCAACCCGTACGATAATTATGGGGGCGTACGATAATTGGGCCAGTGGTACGATGTACGATAATGAATGTCTAATGTACGATAATTCTGCGATTTGCTGAAAAAACATGTTCCATTAACAAAATATGTCAACATCAACAAGTAAGTATGTCTCACTCTTTCCCTAGTTTTTTTAGAGTGAAAACAGAAAAAAACTAAAAACTATGACAAAACATGTTTACGGTTTGTGCTGTTAGCGCTATTACCTAGTGGTGAAACTTCCCCTTTGATTATAGTATATAATTATTCATTGTCTTTTGATAGCAATTTGAATTAACGTTTTAGGTTTTTTTTTTTGTTTTGTACGATAATTTTTCCCAAAAAACGATAATTTCGACGTGGAATCTCGATAATTTGAACTTTTGGAGTTGGCAACACTGACTTCAAGTAAGTATTCAAGATTTAAAAAAATACCATTAAAATGTCAAAATACACTTAAAATGTCAACCAAAATACAACAAAAAGTCATTTTAGTCGATATAATTAAAATGTTCAAAATACAATTTATTTAATTCACGTATTTTCAAGGTCTATAATAATCGGTCATTTAGAAAATCATTAATGGAGTAATAACATTTTTCCACTAGAAAAGCTTTAAGTTTGTGTTTAAAATGTTGAAGTGTGGCATTTTTTAAATATTCCGGTAACTTATTAAATATAATTGGTCCCATACAAATGACACTTTTTCATAATAGTGCAGTTTTATAGCCACCGACATTTATAAGGTTTTTATATTGGCTTCTCACGGGGCCTTTTCTGGTGTCCGAGAACTTAGTGAATAACTTCGCATTTGTTTTAACAAATATTGCCATTTCCATAATAAATAATGACGGAAACGGAAGAATTTTTAGAGACTTAAACAAAGGCTTGCAACTATCTGTGGGTTTAAGACCGCACATCGCTCTTACACAGCGTTTCTGAGCTTTAAACATCTTATCTCTTAGGCTACAGTTACCCCAAAAAACTATTCCAAACCTCAAGCCCGAGGCGATCAAACCATGGTAAGCTATTAAAGCAGTTTTTGTGTCAACTTTTTTGCCAAATTCCATAGAACATATGCTGCAGTGCTCAGCTTTTTGCACACTTCTTCGGCTTGAGGTTTCCAAGTTAATTGATCGTCTATCATTATTCCCAAAAATTTTGCAACTTTGACTACCATGATCTCTTCCTTATCATATTGTACGTTTACATTTGGTGGAATTGTACGCTGGTGGAAGTGCATTACACTAGTTTTTTGTAGGTTTATTACTAGGTTGTTCTTCTCAAGCCAGCTAATATTAAAGTGCCATTAATGTCTTGTGCATAACGAGTAATGTCAGTACATTTCAGAAGTGCTGTACAGTCATCTGCAAATAAAACCATAGGATGCTGTATTTGACGTGGCAGGTCGTTTATATACAGCAAAAATAGGGGCGGCCCTAACACACTGCCCTGTGGTACACCGAACTTAACTATTCTGCCTTCAGATCGGTATTTCTTTTCACATTTTGTTTTAAGGCAAATGCTGGATGTCTCTGTGTATTGTGTGCGGTTACTAAGGTAAGATTCTAAGAGATTCAGCATGTTTCCTCTGATACCGTATCTGTTAAGTTTATTTAATAATATATTATGACTGACGCAGTCAAAAGCCTTTGTCATATCTGTAAAAATCGCACAAATGGGTATTTTGTTATCTATATTTCATGTAATAAATCATATACGGCTGTATTAATGCTTTTATTCTTTCTAAAGCCTGCTTGTTCACTGCATAATATATTATGTTTTGTCAGAAAATTGTTAATAAATTCGTAAATAATCTTTTCTACTACTTTGGAAAAAAACAGGAATTAAAGCTATCGGTCTATAGTTAGCTATATCTTTCCTGCAATTTTTTTTGTGCAGTGGTTTGACTATTACTGTTTTTAAGCCGTTCGGAAACACGCCAGAGCTGATAGCTAAGTTAACAATGTGGCTAGGATGTCCGATGATATTATTGGCCACAAACTTAATTACTTTCGTTCCTATTTCATCATAACCTACGCTGTTTTTATTTTTCAATGATTTAATTGCCCTAAGTACGTCATGGTGGATTACTGGAGGCATAAACATTGTGCTTGGGTTTTTGAGTAAACTACTTGATTCGAATGTTGCTTTTGGAGAATTTTCAACTTGGTCAATAAAATAATTGTTGAATGCATCTGCAATTTCTTTCGGGCTATTTATAATTGTATTGTATACTTTGATCTGGGAAATGGGCTCATTAACACGTATTTTATTGTTAATAACCTGCCAGGATGCCCTTAACTTGTTAAGTGATGTTTTGATGAAATAAACATGACACCATGACACCTAATGAATTTTAACATGACACCTAATGAATTTTAACAGATAAACAAGTGCCTAAACTATTAAATAAACATTGTATATATAATATGTGTTGGGCATAAATCGATATTTTCGAAATCCGGCAGTTGTTACTGATATCCTTTAACAAAAGAAATGAAAACATATAGCTTTTAGAAAGATAGCTAACAGATTAATCTGTACAATATTATTCTTCTTAGATAAATAGGTACCATCCACTTAAACAAAGGCATTACTTTTTGTGTTTATAAATAAGCAAGCAGGTGTTTGTTTATACACTCATAAAATTTGGCAGCACACCATAAGTAGGTAAGCAAGAAACACTGTTATTATCAGTGTTAGAAAGATGACATCATTTTCTTGACACACTAAGAAGTTAAAAGAAGATCAATATTTTTATACCAATTATTGTAACCTGCTAAATATAGCCTCTTAGGAGGCCTTCTGACCTGTTAATTGACCTTAAAACTATACGAAACTAATAGTTAAAATTGTTGTAATCATAGTAATAAGGTGTGATCTTAATAATTGAAAGTTACATGTGATAGAAACCTGTCCTAGATCTTTATAAATAAAAGGGTTTTTAGCTAGTCAACAGTGGGGCAGTCAGAGATATTCTAAGGGACTTACGTTGGTTCATCTTGAGCACCATGGCTCGGTAGAACCTGGAGAACGGCGCCATCACGTTCCGCGTGTGGAAAAAACGCGCAATTCTATCCCTGAGATCCATTTCTGAGAATCTCCAAACTACTTCCTATGTAAAACACCTGATCAACACTATTTAAACACTAATAAAACGCTAAATTTGACACTCATTATCACCGCGTAATCGCGAAGAAAATAAAACAGAACGGGAATAAAAACAACTTCGTTCAACGATGTTTAAATAATCGACATTTTCGTTTGATGCACAAGTTTTAACCGTATTTCGTGGAGTAAACTTTAAGTGTAAATAATAACATCACTTCATTCACAGGTTCTTTTAAAATATTAAAAGTGTTTGAAATACATGTTGACATCATAAAAACAGCCGCTACGTGAGTCGTTTGGTTCGATCGATCTGTCCATGTACACCACCCATGAATAGTGATGAGCAGAAGTCAGAAGTCAAACAGGTTGCAATGTCGATATTTTGAAAAGGAATATTGGACCTTTTTAAAATAATTGTGGTTCATTCTTTGCATTCACAAGTAGCGTAATTTTTTTAATTTACTCTAGGTGCACCCGGGCGGGGTATGGCATTATTTTTGACATTTTTCAAAATTGTGATAGTTACGACGTCGAACTGACGAATTTTATAAACATGAAGCAATAGAAATTTTAAAATAATAAGCTATTTTTAAACTTACTTATTTTTAATCAAATTGTAGTGTTTGACGTGATAGCGTTTTATAAATCGATGAACGCCGGCTGCACGCACGAAAAAGTGCCACGTTCCGCCTGAGCTGAGCGTGCAAGCGAGAGCGCGGAACAAGCGATAGAGAGGCACGATCGGCCTAAGCGTTCAGCTTGTGACGTTATCACGTTAAATTATCGTCCGTATACCAACTTTACAGACAGCCAATTTTTTCTTGTTATTATTTACGCAATAAACATTTCTTCAAGGCTAGTTAAAGATAGAGATTAGTAGAGTTAGGTAAAAAAATATATTAGAAAAATATTGAATTTTATCATCTACCTAGGTCTAGGGAACTAACTAGCTCATATTATAATACCTGTACAGTGATTAAACAAAGGATAAATAAATATTTAATTTTATCATCTACCTAGGTCTAGGGAACTAACTAGCTCATATTATAATACCTGTACAGTGATTAAACAAAGGATATTAACATGCACTCGAACAATTAAAAAAAATACAACTGCCAATTTGATGAACATTTTATCGATACTCAAGTTTACCGATATGGTAGCTTCACTAACGGAGTGACAGCAACACTGTGCTGCCATCTGCGGAGTCTATTGTGACAGCTGACATTAGAATCTGATTACCATAGGCAAAAAATTTTACTGGGTTGCTATTTTTAACCGACTTCCAAAAAGGAGGTGGTTCTGTGTTCATCTGTATGTTTTTTTGTATGTCCGTAGATATTTTCGTCAATTGTGGAACAATTTGTTTTTTGTTGTGTATTTTTGTGGTGTACAATAAAGTATATATAAATAAATAAATAAATTTGAAAATTCCTTTTTTCTTTTTATGCTTTCTTGCGCGGTGGTCCCATATAGGTAGCTTCAATAATTAATACATAAAGATTGCATTGTTTCTCGTACACACACAGGACTTACACTACGCCTCTTCTATCCTGGAAATAAAAGCACCAAATTATCTAGAAATTAGTCACCCCGTTGCATAAGTTATACTGCACAAAGTGAACTGGCAGTTGGTACTGCCCAAACTAGTTACTTATTAATTTTTGATTGACTTCATTGTAATCCAATTCAGTTTCGATTGATTTCCGAAGTGAACCAGCCATGAATAAATAAATTCGGATGAACAACAACACAACGTCCGGAAAACTACACGTATTTTCCGTAATACCTTAGGTAGATAGATAGTTTTTTTCGCGTTCCTACTTACTACGTAATATTAATACTTACCTATTATCACTAATAATGGTGGTTTCCTATAGCGATTGCAGTGGGACGTGCTTGCAAGTATTAAATAAATTATTGATCAGTTTCGCTACCACGGCATTATGTTGCTAAGCAGATACTTACCGGATACCTAGGATAAATCTAGGCTGGAAGTACCTAACTCAATTTTAAGATTAAAACAAGCCTTGTTTGTTTGTTTGGCGAGGTTGTGGGTTAAAATCCAGGCAACTACTTATGTGACTTTTTTCTGTTTATCTTGGATATCACTGATAACGGTGAACGAAACATCGCGAGGAAACCTAGATTTGTAAGAAATATAAATATGTAATCGCCAACCCGTGCATCAATGCTCGTGCGGCCTGCCTTTTCAGTACATTAAGAGAACAGGCCTTTGCGCTGCATTGCAGTGGGACAATAATAATAGGCTTTAATATTATACAGTTAATTAGGTTTTACTTGTAGCTCATATCACAACTCATAATACCTATCGGAAGAAAATCTCGCATACTAAACGTGACGTCAACTATATTAATTTCCCGAGTTCACGTCACATGGACTCAGATCAGTCTCGGTGCCTACCGCAAGTCCGCAATCTATCGCGGCCTGACGTTTCATTCTAACTTTTACACATTCTGCCGGGAATACTATTCCTTGTTTTACATTTGAGTCATACATCTGCTACGAAATGGTTTCTTCATGAAAATTGTGGCGGCAAAATATGTTTAACAGGTGCGCGTTTCGCACACAAGTCCAGTGGCGGACTAAGCCCGTCAGAGGCCCGGGGCGGCAAAGCTAAATGAGCTTTAAAAAAATGTAGTTTTACAAGCTTTTTATTCAGTTCACATTTGTATGTAAATAAGTGTTTATGTTTATTTCGTTAAAATCTGGCAAGTGAAATTTAAATTCGAATTAAATTATTTAGGTTAATAAACATACATACCTACAATATGGAATGGATATGGGTGAGGAAAATAAAAGAAGAAACGATCGACAAAAAAAAATTTGATAGATTCTCACTCTAGACACTCCTTAAAGTGACTGGCGATATAAGGGCAGGACTGGAAGACACCAAAGTTACTGTTCTAGTGTTGGTTGATTTCTTGAATGCCTTTAATACCATCAGTCACGACATCCTGTTAGCCATTCTCTCATATCTTATGGTCTCTTCCGAAGCACTGGAATGGTTCTCCTCTTACCTTCAGGAAAGTCAGCAGTCTATTCATGTTGGGGATTCTTCTTCATGCTGGTGTGATTTGGAAACTGGCGTTCCTCAAGGCGGTATACTTTGTCCTCTTTTGTTTTCTATTTTTATTAATCTTATAACTTCCGAACTTCAGTGTGCGTATCATCTGTATGCAGATGACTTGCAGTTGTACTATCGGGGAACGGTTGATGAATTACCTGACGCTATCGACAAATTAAATAGGGACTTAATACCCATAAAAACCTGGGCTGATAGATTTGGTGTAGCCGTAAACCCTACAGACGATCATCATTGGCAGTCCTCGCGGTATTAGCAAGGTGGATGGTACAACCTTGTCAGCAGTTCTCTTCAATGGTTCGATAGTTCCTTTTATGCTTGCTTTTTTTATCCTTTTATGTCTGACTTTGTATTAGGAACTTATTACTGACTATAAGACCAACACTATACCAATACTTATTGCAAATAAATGATTTGATTTGATTTGATTTAGCACTGACGTGAAGGACTTAGGCTTGCACATCGATAGTACCCTGAACTGGTGTGCTCAAGTTGCTAAGGTAAGCCAGTTTTCTTGCATCTCTATACACTGTACCGTAGGTGGGTATTTAAAGCATTTAGGTATATTTCAAAGTGTTTAAATGAATGAGGTTGTGCGTTTTCAGTCTATCAGTCATTCACGAATGTGTTTTAGATTAAAATTAGACCCTTAACTGACTGAGGGATTGACTATTAAATTGTCTTTAGTATTAAAAGATAGATTATTTCTAACAGTAAAAATCAAAACAATAAATCAATTAAACAGAGCCCAGATACAATTCGTGCGTGACACATTATTAATTCAGCGATTTGTATTACGTAGTAAATACCTATAATTTGTTAAGTATTTATACCGACGTAGTATAATGGGAGGTAAGCATTTACCAGAAAGTATCTATTAGCCGAGACTTAGGCTGCCTCTCCATGATAGAGCTGGGCAGTGTGTGGGTAATGATAGAGCGGGGTAATGGTAGACAAGTATTGGATTACCCCACGATGTCCAGCGCAGCGTGAATGACGGAAAATTACTTAGTGGACATCTAAATTGGTATTGAATGCCTTATTGGCCCAGTGAGTTGCAAACGCGACTGTTGCGTGAGGACTTAGGTTCAATCCCTAGGTCCTCAGTAGCAACCAACATGCCCTGTCACCTGCACATGTGAGCACCGAATGGCTGCGTCGGAAACAATAGCGTTGTTGAATATTGGAGCAAACAATTTTTTCAAATAGTATTAAAAAACCGGCCAAGTGCGTGTCCGACACGCACTTGGCCGGTTTTTTTATACTTTTACTACGCACAATGAAGGGTTCCATAGTTGAGATGAATTTTTAGAGAGACAAGGGGGGAATGGTCAATTTTCATCGAATTTAAATATCATTAAAAGTATTTATTTTAAAACAAGCTCTTTCATTTGATATGTCACACGGTACTGATAACAAAACTTTTGTTTTTTTTTCTTGTTTACCCTCAAAAGTAACCCGTATATTCAAAGTTCATGTATTAAAAAAATGTAGTTTTACAAGCTTTTTTAAAAAAAAAATAGTTTTTAACTGTGTGTTATTTTGTCATCGACCCGCTAAAAAGAGTATCAACCCAGAGTCTGGATTTGTGCTTGGTTGATGCTGTTGATGGCGTTGATGGCTATAGGCTCGCCCCATATTGCAAGTGACTCAAACATAACTGGCTAAATGTAGACCGTGTTATGTTATCAACTTGGTTTATGCTCTGCACTCCTGCGCTCCAATGGACACACCGCCTTAGCCAGGGTTTACGACGCGTAGGGTACTGGGTTCAAAACGTGTTCGTTAATAACTAATGAGTCCATTTATATCGCAGCGACGAGCTACGGGACTGAGCTTTTATATTTATTGGGTTTTAGATTAATTTATTTTACCAGTTTGTGTTTATTTTACATCTATTATGTTGCATTTTGTCGCACGTAGTACACAGGTACGTATGAATAGGAACGTGGACTAAACAAAAGGAGTAGATATGATTGTACAGCTTGTGAGCTGCATGGTAGCGTTCTGAATCTCATGAGTAGTTATCGGTTCCCAGAAAAGACTAGATACTCCATATATAGGTACCTACTTAGTCCTCTCGAGTATCAATATTGCATTCGTACAAAATTCCATGAAATTCTTTACACAAAAAGAGAACTGCTGTTGGTAAATACCAACAGCAGTTCTCTTTTTGTGAAGCATTTTGCAATTTAAAAGTTCATATTCCGAAGTGACGGGTGTGGACCATTTTCACCCCTTAAAATATGTTACATTATTATTGTTGAAGTCATATTTTTAATCATATCTTGTTTTAGAATAAAACCAGGAAAATATGACGCCGTACAGTCTCTCTAGTTTTACTGTTTGTGCTAGGAACCTCATCAGAACTGCGGGAAGTAATGAAAACAAATATTAGAGCTTCGCATAGCGTTCAGAAGAATCCTGAATAACAAGCAACGGAAAAAATTAATATGAGCAACTTGTCTAACGAATGCACTGTAGGTATAAGTAGGTAGGCAACTATGAAATAATTATAATAACACAAATGATTAAAAAAATAAAAAACTCGACTGCAATACCAAAATCCTATAGATTGTAATGCTTGTTTTTCTCTTTTCAGTTATGAGTTTTTGCAGGCGGGTTTTTAATTTTTTTTTTTATTTCAAACTTTTTAGTTTTATTAAATATATAAATATGTATATATATTTAGAATTGACTCATTACTAACTTTTATTTGATACCAACAATGTTGTTGTTTTTTTTAAACCTACCCCTCCCTTTTTTTTGTATTTGCAGATGCAATATATAAATATTATATAGCCTATGTCACTCCCACAGACGAACCTAACGACACCTCAATGTTAAATCCATCAAGCGGTTTAGGCTACAGAGCGTGCCAAAGAAATAGACATACATACATACATACATATATACATATATACATACTCTCGAAAAACATTACCCTCCTTCTGGGGCAGTCGGGTAAAAACATAGAAGTTTCGTTTTTTTTGTTTGCTTTCGGCAATCAATGGCTTATAGGTGTAAGTGCTCACCCCCGCCTAAGGACATGAAAACCCAAAGAACACTGAAATGGGTCCGTAAAACGAGCTCCCATACTTTTTAACTCGGAACACAGTACTTAATGGTGCTGCGACAGAAATAGGTAGGTTTGTATGGACATCCCCGATCGAGCTCTTCACACAGTTTTCCTACCATTTACAATAAGAAAAATAGAAAAACAATGGCAGTGACACTCAAGGGAGTGCCGACAGAAGTGAAAACTTGAACAAAATCGCCCTGGTGGAAGAAAAATACTTGTATAGAACATTGGTCCGTAACATTATCTAAATAAAGAGCACAATCGCCTTCACAAAAAGAAAACCGAAACCTTTAAAGTTAAAATACTTGCATAGAACACTGATCCCTAACGTAATATAAATAAAGAGCTTAATCGCGTTTTCAAAAACGAGGTGTCGTCATGGTGTCGCGAAATCAATGGTTTAGTCCCATCTCAAAAATGCCCAACGCGTCTAAAGTTTTCACTTCAAAAAATCTAGTAAGTAGGTATAGGTACTAGAAAAAAGTTCACAGAGCATAATGAAAATACTATACGCTTAAAGTGTCTCTGGGATTTGTGTTTGTATTTATAATTTTATTGAGCTGCTTATCATTCAGAATACATTCGTCTCTTAGCTCGGCGGCACCAGCACGCAGCGCCAATGAATGCTCTCTGGGGATCCATTACAGCTATATCTTCGACTGGCGAAGTGCCTACCGGAGTGGAATGATTGTTATTTATTACGCAGATAGGCAATGCAGTCAGACTGTTATAAGTCTGATGTAGCTTATCTTTCCCAAAGGTCCTAGGTAGGATATCGACATCTCCACTGCACGAAATTTAGAGGAAGTAGTAAGCTGTGGGCGACGCTACAAAGCAGCCCACTTCTAAGCTATACGCACGTGTACTTAGCTTCGCTTTGTATGAAAATATAGGCACCTAGGCGGGATTGTCAACTGCGACCCCCGGCCAGGCTACGCACGGATGCCTGGCAAACTGGCAAACAACTGAACCGCGCAGCTACTCGTAAACGTTGCAAACCTCTTAATGCACATCCTACGTCAGTGAAAGGCCGACTTTACTCAGTACCAAACTTTGCTTTTATTTTTTTGGTGGAACCTATCTTTTCTATTCTTTCTCACCTCTGAGACTAACTCATGTCGTAGAAAAACGAAAGAAAAGAGTAAAGTGATTACAGTATCGTGGGATAAAATTGTACACATCGGCCCGAGTATACTGCATGCCGGAGAGAAAGAGAGAAAGTGTGAATTTGGTCAAAATATAAATCCAAGATGGCGGCTCTGAAAATTTTCAAATATTTCATTGTGGTTTTCGAGGGTGTTAAGTCGATAGTGGAGTCGAAAAGTAAATCCAAGATGGCGGCTGCGAAAATTGTATAATTTTTCATCTTGGGTATCGTTTTCATGGTTTTCGAAGGTGTTAAAGCCGATAGTGGGGTTGAAATGTGAATCCAAGATGGTGGCTGCGA
Source organism: Agrochola litura (assembly GCA_949152395.1). NCBI lineage: Eukaryota > Metazoa > Arthropoda > Insecta > Lepidoptera > Noctuidae > Agrochola > Agrochola litura. Next base: position 1,567,777 of record OX424496.1, read on the forward strand.
AAATTTTTATCATGGGTGTTGTTTTCATAGTTTTCGAGGGTGCTAAAGCCGATATGAGGTCAAAATGTAAATCAATTTATTAAAATTTTGTTTTTGTTTTAAATCATACGTGGAAAGAACTTAGTTCCTGACGGGGGTCCCCCGACCGCACACGTTTTTTTTGTGTAGCTCCCCTACATGTAAAGTGGGATGATTTTTTCTTCTCGTCTATCCCTTGGATGTTGTTGGAAAGGTCGTTCAAAAATATAAAACCATTTTTGGACTCAGGGATCCGTTTGCGAAATATTAAGCTTTTAAATGCTAATTTTTGTTAGAGTCAAGTGTCGCCCCCTCCTGCCAGCTAAATGGTTGATTCTAGATTTGTGAAAAAAATCACGACAGTAGTATATATAACGAAATTAAAAGGAAAACTATCACAGCTAAGAAGGCTCTAGAAGTTAACGAGTAATAATCGCCCAACTTACATTTACAGTTGTAAAAACATGTTCTCCCATACATTCACCTAGCTTCTGACGTTTCATAAGTGCCCATGTAGGTTTATGTGAAATTAAATATTTTGAATTTAGAATTTTTGAATTCCGTATGGGGGAAAATGTTTTTCAGCTACAAAGTTAAGTTTGTTCTTGGCATAAATTCATCCCAACTACGGAACCTTTCATTGTGCGTGGTCCGATACGCACTTGGTCAGTTTTTAAAGGATATCATTACACGTGGATGTATCCCGACGGGACCTGATGGAGTGATCAATCACAACACAACATCTGTTAGCATTCGCCAACAGTCTGCGCCACATAGGACGTACCTACGTCAGCACGGAATGTACTTCAATATTAATCCCATAATATCATTAGTATGTCTCGTACGTGATTTGAGTGCTTGTCAAAGTAAGCGGCATTGACGCTCAACTAGATTGCATTTCAGGGTTCCGCAAAAGTTAAAACGAAACTGTCCATCAGCGGTCTGTTATGGCTGTTTTTCATAATGACTATTAATGATTCATGGCAAAACGTCTTACTTTTTTATCAAAATTATAAAATACCAAGCTTCATTTAAGATTACAGGTACTCAGTTCACAGATATGTAATAAAATCTCATCGAAAGATAGAATTTCTTCAAGTCTGACTAATTAATTATTAGTTTTAAAGAAACTTTAACAGGTAAACAAAAAGTATTTACAGTAACAGACACCCAATCAGGAAGACCAATAGTTGATGCCAACTAGTATTTACAAACTCATCTGTTCCTTTGTTGAAACAAAGAAAACAGTCTACCAACTACGATCCGTATTTAATGGAGGGTTAAATTACCAGCCGTAGCCCGTAGCTCGTAGCGCGTAGCTCGTAGCTTGAAGCCCGCAGCGCGTAGCAAAGGTCTTGCAGTAGACTGGTAGACTTATTCCTATCCAAGTCGTGCGCTCGACCAATGGACATGATTTACTTTCAAATAATACAAAAAGCAATTTCAAGTTGTGCTTCATTGTCCTAGCGGTCGCTAACAAATAAAACATAATTACAATGTATCTATTGTTTGGCTATCATCTACAGTCCCTACATAAGGTTCAAAGTAAAGTTGTTGTATCAACTTAGATTACAAAACCTACTACTACTGTAAGATACTTTTGTAGTTACGCTCTTTTACGCCGGTTTTTCGAGTTAGTCTCTTTAAAGCCTGTAGAATGATGGCCACATCAGTTTTATTATTTTTGAACTTTCCCTAAACAAGGGGATTTCTTGCGTAGCTTCTGTAGGCGTTTGCGTTTAAGACGCCGATATAATGGTGACCTTGAGTGGTTAGCTTGCGTGTTCTGTACTGAGCTCGCGCAACGCGTTGTACGTCCAGCCAGTAATAGGACTCACCCATCAAGGAGCGCTGTCCCAAATTAGATGCATTATTGATTTATTATACATAAAACAAAAGGTATATATAATTAAATTATCTTTAAAATGGTGAAGGTTTCAGAAAAATACGCTTGATAGATTTAGCGTGATTCTCAGTTTATTATCCGCGTTTTACAAATTAATTTCACTATGTAATATGAACATAATCTAAAATTTTCACAGATTAAGTTATTAAAAAAATACTCTAAATTAACTTTTTTTAAATCTTTTCTTATGATTAACACTAGGCACTCGTTTAAACGTGATCTTCAGTATAAAACCATTAAAAGTCTGTTATCGTTGTCTTAATACGTATATATGTGTATTTGCAATGCTACACGATGCAGATTCAATTCGACTCGAGATTTAACGAGATAAACACAAACAATGGATCAGTTCGCGTCCTAAGCCCGTTAGGCTCTCCCTAATCAAACCGTGACGAGAACCCGAACGAGAACCGAGATATGGGACGAATGAATACCCATTCTGAAATTGCAATATGCAAAGCGTCTCAGTAAGATATTGAAGTATGCGACATTGGCGGTATGGTATCCTACACAGAAGTGTCTACCTATTCAAACATAAACAAAACGACGGCATCAATAATTTGAAAGCTTTCATTCGTGAACACGTCTAGTAGTGATGAATGGTGTCTGGTCTAGCTGTACCCTGTAGACGATTAGCAAATACATATTTTTCATTCATTTGACACTTAGAGGTTACAAAGAACTTGATAAAACTAGTAGATATTTTAGTGTCACTCATGTAGGTAATGAAAACAAATCTATTCTTACGCATGTCGTGATACAGGCAGTCTCGAAAACATTTACAAACATTGACAAGAATTATTTTAAGTATCTTCAATTTTTATTCCATAATACTGAATGAGTAGCTACAATTAAGTACCAAATGTCTAAGATGTTTTGTGGCTATACAAACTTTGGGGTCGGTACAGCGAAGCAAAAAGGAGGGTTATGATTTTGACCGGTATGTATGTATGTATGTATGTATGTATGTTAAAGGAGGGTTATGATTTTGACCGGTATGTATGTATGTATGTTCATCTGTCCCCTCAGAACTTCTAAACTCCTGATCTTAATTTGACAAATGAGGTATTGTTGGAAGCGTCTTGATTGTCCCCTGGTTATAGACATCACATTAAATGCAATATGGCGCCCTCTAGAGTACATAAAGTCATAAACTTAAAAAAAAAATGGGTATCAAATGAAAGAGCTTGACGAGCACATTTCAAAAATATATAAACTAAAACCCCAAAATAATGTTAATAAAAGTTATAAAAACCAAAACCCGGAATAAAAAATCCGGAGTCACACGTTATTTATTCAATTTGTGCCCCAACACGTGTGACTCCGGATTTTTAATTAGTCTGTCTGTCAGACGTCTGTGATGTCTTGTTTATACCTTTTAGTTGACTTTTTTGTCGTAGTTGGGTTTTAGTTTTATAACTTTTATTTTTTCTTCTATACTTTTCTATTAGTCTCTTACTACAATTACAGGCAGGAACATACTGGCTCGCGCCGCGCATCAACAGTACTAAGTTTTTGTTCTTTTGTTTATTTAATTAATAAACTTAATGAAGAGTTCCCTAAACATCCAAATACACAACATACTCTGTAGTGGTTCACACAGACTACCGACCGGTGTGGAACAAAGATTGTAGACAATTAATTAATTCTTGTCGATGTGTGTTCTTGTGTTGTTCTTGTGTGTTGTTGTGATCGTAAGTTGTACAAACATTCTTTGTAGAGTGGATTTTCTGCGTCTTTCAATATAATGGCAGTTGCCTAATTGCCTATTCACTTGTTGAGTAAGAATCGTAAATGAAACAAGGGGAGGCGTCACCGGCTGAATAAAATATTCTAATTCGTCCAACGAATAATACACCAAAAGAAATACCTAACGTATAATTTTCATAAACATGATAATAACATAACATTATTTTTTGTTTAAGTTTGCACTCAGGTACCTATTATTAAGATTCAAAATTCATAAGTCATTTATTCAAACTAGGCTGAGAATCAGCACTTTTTGAACGTCAAAATTACATAAGACAGTCCCCCAAAAACGCCCACCCTTCACCACTTCCTAGTGCCTTTAGCTGGGAAGAAGAAGTGGCGCAACAAACTCCCCAGCAGCACAGCTGTCTGTTCAAGTTAGAAAAAGATATGATTCTATACAATAGTATGCAAAATAACTTGCAACACAAAACATAAATTAAATGTTAAATTATTGGCCATATGTCAGCTAGCACACGCCAATATACCAACCAAAAACATCGAGAACAATAATTAAGCAGAATTAAAAAAAAAAAACTAAACCAAAACAGAACTAAATATCTAAATAAATTTGCTTCCAGGCATAAAGGGCGTGCCCGCTTACATAAAGCTGTAATTGGAAGTTATAAATGATAAACTAGGACCATCGAGGTAAAATTGATGATTGATTGTATACTGTACATGTGTGCTTCACTTATATTTTCACTACCTGTGCGCCTTGAAACTGGAGAATGAAACTGTCACTCATCAACAATCATCACCTTTTAATTTGTGATGACTACCCTTTCACCAACCGTCACGGCCTCGACACATGCCATCCATATACTTAATTGACCGAGCGAGCGTAGCGAGTGAAGCGACTCTGGATCAAGTCTGGCAAAATTTGCTTTCGTGTGTCAGTTTGTACGTACTCCTCTACAGGTCGTATTTTACAACCGATCTGGACGATGTACAGGTGTACAGGTTTGTCGAATTTTTTGTAATTTTTAGTCGTTGGGGATTTTTGATTGGAGGGATACTTCCTCCAAAATGGGGCAAAAAGGGGGCCTACTGGATATCTCCGCCTTATGAGATCCGATTTCGATGGTTCTTTTTTTATTTGAAAGGTAACTCTATAACTCTAGTAGTAACTGAATGGCGTGCAATTGGAGAGGCATATGTCCAGCAGTGGACTGCTATAGGCTGATGATGATGATGATGAACTCTAAGTTGGTCTCAAAAAAAAATGGTCAAGATCTTCGGCATGATGAGCAGAATAGCTTCTCAAAATACAGTAAATTGCTCATTATTTATTGAAACCTATTAGTAATTTTTTTTAGCTGGCCTACAAAAAACTCACAATTTTTCTGGTTACCGATATAGTTTCGCCATGTCCATCTGACTGTCTGTCTGTCTATCCGCAGCTTAAGTCAAACGCCGGCCGACAAAGTGGTAAAATAAAATCATGACAAATATTTGTTTTTAGGGTACCTCCCCTTCCTACACGTAAAGTGGGGATGATTTCCTATTATTGTCGTGTGGGTGTGTGAAAACTATTTTTTGACTCAAGAATCCGTTTGCAAAATATTAAACTTTAAAGTACTAATTTTTGTTAGGGTCAAGTCAGTAATTTTTGTTGTCCCCCAGCTAAATGGTTGTTTTTAGATTTGTGGAAAAAGGCACGCCAGTAGTATATAATATACAAAAAGTTAAAAGGAAAACTATCACAACTAAGTATGCTTTACAAATTAACGAATAATAATCGGCCAACTTACATTTACAGTGGAATGTATGGGAGAACATGTTTTTCAACTACAATGTTAAAGTTTGTTCTTGGGATAAGTTGATCCCAACTACGGAACCCTTAATTGTGCGTGGCCCACGCGCTTAGCCGGTTTTTAAATTTGAATTAGACGTATTAAACGATGTTATGTTTTTTATAGGGAAAAAAATAGGCCATCGCCGTCAAATCATAGAAGTGCGTTGGTAGCATAAAATATTTTTAAACGCTAAAACTACAAGCTATCGTTCATAGTTTCTACCTGCAGGTCTACTCCCACGAAAAACACGAAATTCGAAGATTCGGCCGAAGTTACGTGCGGATCAGTTTGGGGCCCGATCTAAGAATGAATCAAATAATCAAATCAAAATATTTTATTTCACATAAACCTACAAGAGCACATTATGAAACGTCAGAAGCTAGGTGCACGGTTCCAATTGGTCGCTTCCTATGGAGAAGAGCCGGCAAGAAACTCCATGGTTACTCTTTTCAAAATAAATTGTTTCTACAATGTTTTCAAATTACAGTGTTAATAGGTATGGGAGGACAGTGTAGGCCTATCAACAAGTACCAGGTACTTAGTAAAATAAAAAACGTACGTTCTCACATTCACAAAATCTAAAAGAAAAGAAAAGAATCTATATAAAAGATAAACAAAATAATAAAAATAAAAACCTATTTAAACCAAATGACATGATTGCCACTACAGCTGTAACAAATTTAATTTGATTAAAAAAATATAGAAAATTGTATACTGAAAAGATTATGTCAATGAAGTATGTTAAAAAGGAAAATAAAATAATCATCGTAATTTGGGAGCAGTTAATAGACATTTACATTGTTATGCCGTTAATGAGGTACCAGGGAAGCCACATGTGCAGAAGGAATTATTGCCAGACTTCCTTGTCTTCAACGTAGTCTTTAATCTTATAATATGCTTGATGACAACAGGATTTGACAGCCTGTTGTCCTTACACCCAACGTATTTTTGCCCGTTCAAAAAGTTAATTATTCGGGTGTACTCGCTGGTTGAGAGCAAGGAAGGCCAATCGCGGCGCAGCCACAACAAACACCGTACCACTCCTACAAGCGAGGATTTTTGAGCTGCAGTGATCATCATCCTCATGCATATTTCCCGGTTGGACCCACAGACATCGAGAGAAAAGGAGCCAAGGTCAAATCAGTGCCGAAAGAAGAGCGTTGTAGTCGAGCAAGACTATACATTTTAATTCCGACATCTTCCAGGTTCCCGCGCTGCAAAAGGCCTCAGCCCAGAATTTTGGCCGGCTGGAGTTGTGTTTAGATGTACCTAACAGAGAAGCATGACCAAAACTAAAATCCCGCGTGTGGTGTGATAATATGTTTTTGTTGTTTATACTCGTACTTGGGTGTATACCTACTGAATTTATTTATGAGTCTGTAAGGTATTTATGTAATGGTTCTTTTATCACTAAAAATAAATGATATATCTACTCGCCCTTTATTATTGTACCACCAACATGATGCAGTATTTCAAGAGCAATTAAAAAAAACAAAGATTTCAAATGTTTCGATTTTTATTTTTTTCAATGTAAATCTTACATAGGTACTTATCTAAAAGAAATACTATAAGTAAACAATACATTATACATATTATTCACAAGTTTACACGAATAGTCGGCGTCATGTATCGTGCGCTGTCCGTGAGCTTAGAAATCAACATTTCACCTCTCGCCCAGTCTTCATGAATTTCGACAGATGTTTGTACGTAAGTACAGCAGTGTCCGTTGGAATAGCAGTATATACACACAAATTCTTTGCGCATAATAGAGCCTAAATTTTAAATGCCATGTCAAAAAAAATGTATAATTACTTAATTTATGTAGATAGCCAAAGGTGGCTCGTTCAGATGTCAATGTATACGCTTTTATAATACACTTCCAAGCCACGTACAAGATCTAAGCCTTAATAAATTTAAATCATTCATTAAACGTAAGTTGTGCCAGAAAGCTTTTTATACCGTTAAAGATTACGTTGAGGACAAAAAGGCTTGGGATTGAGCTGCACCAATTATAATTTTTTATTTTTACTTTCGGAACTTTGTTTATTTTGCAAACTTTAAAATTATATACACAATGACATGAATATTTACTTGTGAAGTATAATATTATTATTATTTTAATTATTGTGAATGTGAGGACTATGTGGGTCATTTATATATTTATTTATTTTTTCTCAGTTACTTCTAATGATAATCTGGCAGTTTTGAGTACTTTATGCGGCCTACCCAAATGTCCCTTGTTTGGTATTGTTCGTCGAATCGTTGAGCTCCTTTTAAGTTCTGAGTTGAGCTACACTATTACTGACAAATGCGTGCACTGACTGGACAGGTCCACTCAAATCTGTATGGTTCTTTCCTCAGAAGACCATTTCAGACACAAATCTACATGGTCCTCAAATGAAATGCTCTGACCAAGATTATTTCTGGGTTTTTATATACACATTGACATTAATGAATTTTATATAAACAATGACATGAATATTTACTTTTAAAGTATTTTATTATTTTAATTATTGTGAATGTGAAGAATATGTGGGTCATTCCTTTTTGTTTTGTTTTTAATTTTTTCTCAGTTAGTTCTAATCATGGTCTGACAGTTTGAGTAATTTAAGTGGCCTACCCAAATGTCCTTTTTTTGGTATTGTTCTTCGAATTGTTGAGTTCCTTAAATTCTGAGTTGAGCTGCACGATAACTGACAAATGCGTGCACTGACTGGACAGGCCCTCTCAATCTGTGTGGTGCTTTCCTCAAAAGACCACTTCAGACACCAATCCACATGGCCTTCACATGATCTGACCAAGATTATGTCTGGACTTTAAAAGAGACTGCGACCTCTGAGTTTGTTTCGGCCTTTCTTCTCAGAGTAGTCAGATAGGAAACGCCGACCTCATCTAGTTTTAAAATATGATTGACGTGTAAAAGTGTTTGTACAAACCTACTTACAGAAATAAAATCAATTATCATTTATCATTTATCAAAGTAAACAAACAATCAAATTATGACTTTAATTTGACGTGACAAATAATGTAATCGTTGACTATTGACAATTAATGCTTTCTGTTGTAGCAAATATGTACCAAGGAGAACTTATTTCAATGTTATTAATAATAACATATAAATGGAGTTCAATAATGATGATAATATTGATATCTACATGTTTATAAAATACATACCTATAAAATGTTGGTCAAAATCTTTAATACGCAACAGTCATTTTTAGTACACTTTTCATCTTTGGTTGCGTTTAAAAGTAGCATCGTTATGTGGAATGGATTGCTTCGCGCGACGTAAATGGCAACATTTTTGTCCTTTGACTCGTGATGTGTACGAACGAATTCAAGTAGTGAGAATACAATAATCTGGATAATGCTAAAATTTGACTCTTTAAAAGCGACATAACGAGCGGCATTGGCGAATGCGACAAGTACGAGTGTAAATGCGAGATTTTACCTCCTGGGACCACCTTCTCATCACAAAACTAGAGAATTCTGAAGTATTTTTTCAGAATTCTCTAAAACGTTTTACAATAAGGTCACCAGATGGCGCTACTGTACACTGCTAGAATGCGTTGTCGTTGTCGCTTGCCAAATGGTTAGGTCCCGTCGAAGATTTTGTGTGACTGAGTTTTGTTAAGTGTAAAGTAGCTTAAAAGTAAAGTCTCGTGTTTAACAGATAGTAGTTGGTTAGTTTTGATTTAATTTACTTCTGTTTTATTATCGTCTTGCCACCACATGCTTTTTAGTAACCTACAGCTGCAGTCGGGTTTTTTAAGTTGGATAGGTTTATTATTATAGGATCTTAAACTGACATGGTTATTTTCACTACTAAAGTTCTTTAAAACGGGTTATTTATCATGTTTTTTGTTTTTAAACAAAATATCCTGTTTTAAACAAAAAACATGGTAAATATCCCATTTTAAATAACTTTAGTGGCATATTAAAAAAGTTTGTGTTCGCGAGGTCTACTGTTCGCAGAACTACTAGTAATAAATTAGAATGTAACTCTGTCTGTTATATTTTCACACACTAACGGCTGAACGGATGTTGATGAAATTTGGCTCACAGTTAGACCGGGACCTTTTTATCTCGGCAGTGCGTTCCTATAGTATGATTTCCGACCCCTAAGCGGGCAAAGCCGCGGGCAATATCTAGTGTCTCATATATCTATTCACCACTATGCAACACCTATCATCAGTAATTTTCACTGCTTTACTAAAAATATTCCATTCGACAAAAACTGCAAGGCTTCCTTACTTAAGCTGTTAAAGCCTCCATCGTAATCTGCCGAAACAGCTCCACAGTCGAGCCCGTGGACTCTCGAAGTCAAGTGCGCGATCGATCGCGGGGCTTCACAAGGTTAAGACGCAAGCTTGGCTGGCCATCATTATCTCATTAGAGAGCAGCGCCGATTGATCCAATGACAGTCTGAACGATTGACGGCTAATCGTAATGGAATTACCTGACGTCCAGTCAGGTAAATGCTGGAAAGGATTGGAAATATGTAGAATAGTGTGTGTAGCTCTGATTTATTAAAAGTGTACTAACATTTATGCTACTTACCATATCAGTGTTATGCACAAGATATGCTCGTGTGACTAAGCGTACTTAAGCGTAATTGCTGTCATAGTTTTCGTAAGAATAGTTTATTTGTTAAAAAAAATCAGATAACTATAATAATCTAATGTCTTCGAGCGTTCTAAAATAATTTGGCTTCCCTTTTGATTCAATGTTTCCTAACTCAAAGTGTTGCAGTCGACTTCCTAATGATTCCACAAAAACATGTCTACTTAGTTAATATCACAGAAGTGCATATGTTTTTGGACCTCACCGTTCCCGTTCAATTTCCGATAAACTTATGACAAATGGCAATGTAAGAAGTGCAACTTGACCTATTCGGCGACACGACTGTGTAAGTAATAACATCCAAGGAACATTAGGCGTTCCTCAGGGCACTATTTTGAGACCAGGCCAACTTAAGGCCTGGAATTAATTATAATATAACGTAAATAAGCTTTTTCTGGGAATGGAAAGTATGGAAGAAAAAGACATGTTGCGCCAACCCCAAAGAAATTGAGAAAAGGGCAGGAGAATGATAATGATGATGATGATGAAGCTTGTTCTGGAAATGAATTCACATCCTTCAGCCCGCGTGTTCGCTCCTTAATCGTAGACCACAATGCGCGGCACTTACGCCAAATAACCTATTCCACTTAACTGTTCCTAAAGAGCCATAAAAAACCCTGTAAGAAATCGACACGTTTTTCACCCCTCAACGAGGCATCCTCAGCCTGCGCGCGCCTCAAAGAGATGTCAGCAGAAATGACGGGGTCTGCTAGGGCCGATGCCTGCCGGGGTTGCGAAGAAGTCCGAAAGGGAAATCGTGGCCTCCGGCAACATGGCAACTGAAGGAACATGGGTGGGTTTTAGTCAGTAAGAGTCTGACACGCCCTCCCGCTCCGCCCAGAGTGGGAGAAGTTATTTGATAATTATCCACCCAAAAAAAAAAGGCTCGAGGCAGGCTCACGCTCTAGAGCGTCCAGCGCCCGGTGTAGCAACACGTCGTTTTCAGGTTCGTGACAAGTCAATCGTCATCCTGAGGATGCCTCGTTGAGAGGTGGAACACGTGTTGATTTCTTACAGGGATTTTTATGGCTCTTTATGAATAGTTAAGCGGAACAGGTTACTTAATATACTAGTAGTTCTGCGAACAGTAGACCTCGTGAGCACAATTTATTTTACAACAATTAATATACCACTAAAGTTATTTAAAATGGGATATATACCATGTTTTTTGTTTAAAACAGGATATTTAGTTAAAAAACAAAAAACATGTTAAATAACCCGTTTTAAAGAACTTTAGTAGTGAAAATAACCATGTCAGTTTAAGATCCTGTATTAATGTACCTATCCAACTTAAAAAAAACCCGACTGCAGCTGTAGGTTACTAAAAAGCATGTGGTGGCAAGACGATAATAAAACAGAATTAAACTAATCCAAAACTAACCAACTACTATCTATTAAACACGAGTCACGTCAAATTAAAGTCATAATTTGATTGTTTGTTTACTTTGGCTATCTACTTATAATTACTTAAGTAGATTGCTAATAAGTGAACTGATGACTACTTCAATAACGTCAAGGGTTATCAAGATCGAGAAAAAGAAGAGAAAGTGTGGTTTTTGTAGTGCGGTACTGGGTTCTGTACCAACCGGACCGTCCCTGTAGTTAAAGCAATGGCACGTAAAATTTTATCGGAGAGGCAACCGGATGGCGAGTGGTAATCTGAGTATTGGAGTGATACCGAACCCCCCCGTACCATCCGAATGGACCCCAAGTCGACGGGGGTGGAGATATGGGGGGGGGGGGATGGGGGACTAACATTTTTTTTTTGACATGGCATTCAAAATTTAAGCTCTGTTATGTGCAAAGAATTTGTGTGTTTAAACTGCTATTCCAACGGACACTGCTGTACTTACGTACAAACATCTGTCGAAATTCATGAAGACTGGGCGAGAGGTGAAATGGTGATTTCTAAGCTTACGGACAGCGTGCGATACATGACGCCGACTATTCGTGTAAACTTGTAAATATTGTTATATGTATAATGTATTGTTTACATATAGTATTTTTTTTAGTTAAGTATGTATGACTTACATTGAAAAAAATAAAAATCGAAACATGAGAAATCTTTGTTTTTTTAAATGCTCTTGAAATACTGCATCATGTTGGTGGTACAATAATAAAAGGCGAGTAGATATATAATTTATTTTTAGTGATAAAAGAACCATTACATAAATACCTTACAGACTCATAAATAAATTCAGTATACACCCAAGTATGAACAACAAAACCATATTATCACACCACACGCGGGGCTTTAGTTTTGGTCATGCTTCTCTGTTAGGTACATCTAAACACAACTCCAGCCGGCCAAAATTCTGGGCTGAGGCCTTCTGCAGCGCGGGAACCTGGTAGATGTCGGAATTAAAATGTCTGTGGGTCCAACCGGGAAATATGCATGAGGATGATGATCACTGCAGCTCAAAAATCCTCGCTTGTAGGAGTGGTTTGGTGTTTGTTGTGGCTGCGCCGCGATTGGCCTTCCTTGCTCTCAACCAGCGAGTACACCCGACCATAAAAACCATAGCAAAAACATATTGGGTGTAAGGACAACAGGCTGTCAAATCCTGTTGTCATTCATTCTTAGATCGGGCCCCACACTAATCCACACGTAACTTCGGCCGAATCTTCGAATTTCGTGTTTTTCGTGGGAGTAGACCTGCAGGTAGAAACCATGAACGATAGCTTGTAGTTTTAGCGTTTGAAAATATTTTATGCTACCAACGCACTTCTATGATTTGACGGCGATGGCCTATTTTTTTTTCCTATAAAAAACATAACATCGTTCAATACGTCTAATTCAAATTTCAAAACCGGCTAAGCGCATGAGCCACGCACAATTAAGGGTTTCGTAGTTGGGATCAATGTATCCCAAGAACAAACTTTAACATTGTCGTCGAAAAACATGTTTTCCCATACATTTCACTGTAAATGTAAGTCGACAGATTTATTATTCGTTAATTTGTAAAGCATACTTGGTTGTGATAGTTTTCCTTTTAACTTCTGATGTATATACTAGCGTGAATTTTTCCACATATCCAAAAACAACCATTTAGCTGGCAGGGGGGACAACACTGGGGTGCTTGGACAGGAAACCTCCCCGCGTGCCTGGGGGCTGGAGTTCCCTTATGGATGCGTCCGGGGGGAAGGCCAGTCTCCGGGACGGTGCACCCTGGGGTACGGACAATGACTCCCCAGTTAGGGGTCTCGTTGTCCGTATGCCAATATCCTGTCGGAGGAACGCTCTAACGGGTACTCGCTAGGGAGTACTCGTTGAGCAGCGTTAGAGGAGGAGCGGGCTCGGCGTGCACTAACCCTGCCGTCGGGCGGGCAGGAGAAAGTCTTTTCTCCTGTCACCGTTGGTCTCGTAGCCCCGAAGAGTGTCAAGGTCATGTCTCTGGCATTTGACGGGGGTCGAGGGTCTTGGCTTAACCGCCCGGGCCGCGAGGTAGACAACCTCTATAAAAAATCACCCCAAACCTCCAAGCGGCGGCGCACCGTGAGGGAGGTTGTTAGCTTGACTAATGGGTAGCTTAATTAGTCACTAGTGCGAACCACACAATTTTGAGAAAATATAAAGTTATGACTCGTGGGAACTAATATGGAAAAATCGTACACAAAAAAACAAAACAAAAAGGAGGGGAGAGATGCGGGGTCGGAGTCCGACGCTGCATCTGGCGCGGAGAGCTCTAGCCAGAGCTCGGAGCGCGAGGTAGTGGGGGCAGACGGGATTATCCGGAAATTATTCCGGAAGCGCCCCAAATCGGGAGATGGCTCGTGGTCCTCCGCCGATGACCGGCGGAAAATTCATACCAGCCGGCGGGGTAAGGCCCGAGAAAAAGGAAAAGGTGTGGGTAGAGGGCTCACTACCAAGAAGGCTGGTGAGCTGAGCCAGGCTGGCCCAGCCGAACTGGCCCGGCGAACCGAGAGTCTCGCCACGGAGGAGCACCGCCCTGGAGGGACCAGCAGCGGGCCGGTCCTCTCAGAGGCCTCTGGTGGTGAGCCGGACGTCGCTGGCGGCGCCAACCGGGAGCAGGAAGCCAGGTTTGCGGAGGTCGTGCCAGCCGCGATCAGGGCTGTGGCCTTGAAGAGGATTCAGTCCTCTAAAGACAAGGCCATACCCGCGGCCACGGCCTCTATTTTGGCGGCAGCAAAGGAGCTGCACTTTGGGCCTCCGTCGGACGGCATGTCCGAGATGCGGGTGGAGGTCGCTAAGTTGACTGCCGCCATGGAGCTTCTCCGAAAGGAGAATGAGAAGCTCCGTGCAGACCTGGCTGGGCTGAGAGCAGCCGGCCCCCGGGAGGTACCGCAGGGAGGGGGGCGGCAGGGGCAGGGGCCCGTGCCCGTACCAGCAGAGGACCGGGTTCTGGCTCTGGTGCGGCAGGAGATGGCCGCCCTGCGGAGCAGGTTCTCCGCCCTAGAGGCAATCGTCCTGCGCCCCCCGCTAGCGGCGAGCCAGCCGGCCTTGGCCCAGCGGAAGGCGGCGTCGTATGCCGCCACCGCAGCTGCCACGGCCAAACCAGGCTCGTCGGGGCAGGCCAAGGGCGAAGCGGCTGCGCAGGCGGCGAAGGCGAGGGCTCCGGCCCTGACGCCGAGGGCTCTGGCCCCGACGGCGAGGGCTCCGACCCAGGCGGCGGCGAAACGGCCGCCTCCGCCTCCTAAATCTTCTCCTCCGGCCGACGCCGGATGGCAAGTAGCCGGGGAGAAGGAAAAGGCCAGTAGGGCGGCAAGGAAGGCGAAACAGAGGAAGGCGAGGCGGCAGCGGCGCAAGGAGAGAAGCGTCGCGGCTAGGCTCCGCGCCCCGAAGTCCGCAGCTGTGGTGGTCACACTGCAGCCGGAAGCGGAGAAAAGGGGCGTGTCCTACCAGCACGTGTTCGCGACGGTGGATAAGGTTATGAACCTGGAGGAGATCGGCGCCGCGAGGGGCATAAAAATTAAGATCACGGCAACCGGGGCCCGGATGCTGGAGGTCCCTGGTGCGGCCAGTGGCCCGGCCGCTGACGCTCTGGCCGAAAAGCTCCGGGCTGCCCTAAATGCGGACGAGGCCCGAGTCTCCAGGCCCACCAAGTGCGCTGACTTGCGCATTCAGGGCCTGGACGACTCCGTGACGGAGGCAAAGGTAGTGGCCGCCGTCGCTAAGGCTGGAGGGTGCTCTGTCGAGCAGATCACGGCAGGCACCATCCATGCTGATCATACGGGGATGCAAACCATTAGGGTGAGCTGCCCCGTGACGGCGGCCAAAAAGATAGCCGGGGAGGGCCAAAGGCTCTTGGTGGGCTGGGTTTCGGCGCAGGTCAAACTGCTGGAGCCCAGACCTCTGAGGTGCTTCCGTTGCCAGGTGGGCCACCACGTGGGGGCAAAATGCACCTCGGAGGTGGACCGCAGCGACTTATGCTTCCGCTGTGGTCAGCCCGGTCACAAGGCCGGCTCGTGTAACGCCACGCCGCACTGTGTCGTATGTGCGGCGGCTGGCAAGCCGGCCGATCACCGGGCAGGGAGCAGGGCCTGCGCTCCACCCGCCGAGGCCAGAGGCAGGGGCAAGCGCTCCGCCACCACCGCCGTCACCACCGCAGCCGCCGCCACTTCCACCGGGGCCGCTGCCTTATCCACCGTCGTCGTCGCCGCCGCCGTTGCCGCCACAGCAGGGCCCTCACAGGGGGCTCGGAGGGAGGAGGGGGCTGAAATGGAATGCCAGTAACGGCCCCATTACGCCTCCTCCAGGCGAACATCAACCACTGCGCCGCCGCTCAGGATCTGTTGCTCCAGAGCATGGCGCAGTGGTCGATTAACATCGCCGTGGTCGCTGAGCCATACTTTGTCCCGCCCAGGGATGACTGGGTGGAGGACCTGAGCGGCTCAGTGACCCTCATTTCGTCGGCCGCCGCCGGTACTCCGTCCCTCGAGTCGGTCAAGAGAGGACGGGGTTGCGTTGCAGCACGGTTCGGGGAGATTGTCGTGGTGGGTGTTTACTTCTCCCCGAGCCGAACTCTTGCCGAGTTCCACAACTCCCTTGCGGAGTTAAGAATCGTCGTCGTCGGGTTTGGTTCCCTCCCCGTGCTCGTACTCGGGGACTTCAATGCCAAGAATCTGGCTTGGGGTTCCCGGTATACGGACACACGGGGTAGGATGGTGGAGGACTGGGCTCTGGAGACAGGCCTGGTCGTCCTAAACCGGGGTTCTGTCCCCACGTGCGTGCGGATGCGGGGTGAATCGGTGGTGGACATTTCGTTCGCCAGCCCCGCTCTGTCGCCTCGTGTCATTGACTGGCGCGTCATGGAGGGGGTGGAGACCTACTCCGATCACCGGTACATCCGGTTTGACGTCTCCACCCAGACCTCGAGCGCGCCGGTCCGACAGGCCCCGAGTGGTCCGCGGTGGGCGCTGAAGCAGCTGGACCGGGAGCTTCTCCTGGAAGCCTCGATCGTGCAGGCCTGGGTGTCATCACCGGACAGGCCTGCCGACATCAATGACGAGGCGGAGTGGTTCCGGGAGGCCATGTCCAATGTGTGTGACATGGCAATGCCCCGGGTCCATCCTAGACGTGCTTCGCGCCAGGTGTACTGGTGGTCGCAAGAGCTGGAGGCTCTGCGCAGGGCGTGCGTAGCTGCGCGACGCCGGTACGCCAGGCACCGCAGGCTCCGTATCCGCCCTCCGGATACGGAAGCCATCCAGGCGGAGCTGTACGAGGGGTACAGAGCGGCGAAGACCGCCCTCCAAGCGGAGATCCTGCAGGCCAGGGCACTGGCCCGAGAGGAGATGCTGGAGACTCTCAACAGGGACCCGTGGGGGCGCCCATACAAAATGGTGCGGGAGAAACTCCGCCCATGGGCCCCCCCGCTGACGCAGAGTCTCCGGCCCCAGCTTGTGGGGGACGTGGTGAGCGCTCTGTTCCCTTCCAGAGGGGATCATACCCCTCCGCCCATGGCTCCGCCTTCTGCGGTGCCCGATGCGGACCACACCGACGACGACGATGCTCCAGAGGTGACTGAGGTAGAAATGAGAGTGGCGGTACGCAAGATGAGTGCGAAGAATACCGCCCCAGGACCCGACGGCATACCCGGAAAAGCCTGGGTCCTGGCCATGGGGGCTCTCGGGCCTCGACTAAGGGGGCTCCTAAGCGCATGCATGGAGAGGGGCCAGTTCCCACTTCGTTAGAAGACGGGGAAACTGGTCCTCATCAAGAAGCCGGGGCGCCCAGCGGACTCTCCGTCCGCGTATCGGCCCATTGTGCTGCTCGATGAGGTGGGCAAGCTCTTTGAAAGAGTCATTGCAGACCGCCTCGTCGGGCAGCTGGTGCGAGTGGGGCCGGATCTGGCGGAGAGCCAGTTCGGCTTCCGCAGGGGGCGCTCTACGGTAGACGCCATCATGCGCGTGCGGGCCCTCACGACGGGGGATGCTGTGGCCCGGGGTGGGGTCGTCTTGGCGGTGTCTCTAGACATCGCCAATGCCTTCAACACCCTGCCCTGGAGTTGCATCAGGGAGGCACTCCGGTATCACCGGATGCCGACCTACCTCTGTCGTGTGGTCGAGGCCTATCTGACGGACAGGGCCGTCATCTACCCCGGTCACCAAGGAGAGTGGAACCGGCAAGAGATGTCGTGCGGTGTCCCACAGGGTTCGGTCCTGGGGCCGCATCTGTGGGACATCGGATACGACTGGGTGCTGCGCGCCGACCTCCCTAGCGGCGTCAGCGTCGTTTGCTACGCTGACGACACGCTGGTCCTGGCGCAGGGGGGGTCGTACCAGGCGGCGGCCGACTTAGCGACACGCGGGGTTGCGACAATCGTAAATAGGATCCGGCAGCTGGGACTCGAGGTGGCCCTGCACAAGTCTGAGGCCATGGGTTTTCATGGTCCTCGGAATGCGCCACCGTTGGGTTCCCAGGTAATGGCGGGAGGGGTTCACATCGGTGTCGAGTCGACGATGAAGTATCTGGGACTCGTCCTCGACAGCCGGTGGAATTTCGTCGAACATTTCCGACGTTTGGCTCCCAGACTGGACCGGGCCGGGGCTACCTTGAAGCGGCTCCTGCCCAATCTGGGAGGTCCAAACGCCTCCTGCCGGAGGCTCTATGCGGGGATCGTGCGGTCCATGGCCCTTTACGGGGCACCGGTGTGGGCGCGTTCATTGAGGCTGCGGCCAGCCCGCCGGTTGAACGCGTCCCAGAGGGTCATGGCCATCCGGCTGGCCCGAGGATACCGCACGGTCTCCTGCGAGGCGGCGAGCCTCCTTGCCGGATTACCGCCATGGGATCTGGAGGCAAAGGTCCTCGCGCACATCTGGGAGTGGCGCGAGGAGGCGAAACGCCGGGGCTTAACTCCGATGCCGCAAGAAATCGCGGCACAGCGGACAGAGCTCCGGCGGGATCTCATGGCGTCGTGGAGGGTGCGATTGTCGCAACCCCGCGCTGGGCACGCCACAATTGCGGCGATAAGACCCCTCTTTGAGGAGTGGCTTGAGAGGCGTCACGGCGTCCTCACCTTCCGCCTGACGCAGGTCCTCACCGGACACGGGTGCTTCGGGAGGTACCTGTTCAGGATAAGGCGGGAGGAAACACCCGGGTGTCACCATTGTGTGGATCGGCCTGAGGACACGGTGGAGCATACGGTGGAGGTCTGCCCGGCTTGGGCGGAGCAACGCCGTGTCCTCGTGGAGGCGATCGGCGGCGGTGATCTCTCGCGTCCGGCCCTGGTTCAGGCCATGGTACGGAGCGAGAGGAAATGGCAGGCCGTCACCTCCTTCTGCGAAGCGGTAATGCTCGCGAAGGAGGAGGCGGAACGCGTGAGGGAGAGGCAAATTTCGCGCCCTCACGCCCCTAACCGCCGCAGGAGGAGACGCCCGGGGCGGGAATCGCGAGCCGATTTCCGGCCACCGTAGGCGCGGGCTTGCGGACGGTGAGCAATGGGTAGCTCGCCGTCCGGTAAGGACCAAGCCCGGGTCGACGGCGCGTTGTGTTCCACGCGCGCCTCAAAGAGATGTCAGCAGAATTGACGGGGTCCGTTAGGGCCAATGCCTGCCGGGGGTTCGAAGAAAACCGATGGGGACATCGTGGCCCCCGGCAACAGGGCAACCGAAGGAACACGGGTGGGTTTTAGTCAGTAAGAGTCTGACACGCCCTCCCGCTCCACCCAGAGCGGGAGAAGTTATTTGATAATTTCCCACCCAAAAAAAAAAAAAAAAAAAAAAAGGGGGGACAACACTTGACTCTAACAAAAATTTGCACTTTAAAGTTTAATATTTCGCAAACGGATTCTTGAGTCAAAAAAAAGTTTTCACACACCCACACGACATCCTATAATAGGAAATCATCCCCACTTAACGTGTAGGAAGGGGAGGTACCCTAAAAACAAATATTTGTCATGATTTTATTTTACCACTTTGTCGGTCGGCGTTTGAGTTAAGCTGCGGATAGACAGACAGACAGTCAGATGGACATGGCGAAACCATATCGGTTACCAGAAAAACTATTAGTTTTTTGTAGGCCTGCTAAAAAAATTACTAATAGGTTTTAATAAATAGTGAGCAATTTGAAAAGCTATTCTGCTCATCATGCCGAAGACCCTCATCAGATCTTGACCAATTTTTTTTGAGACCGACATAGATTCATCATCATCATTATCAGCCTGTAGCAGTCCACTGCTGGACATTTAAGCCTTTCCAATTGCACGCCATTCAGCTACTACTAGAGTTATAGAGTTACCTTTCAAATAAAAAAGAACCATCGAAATCGGATCTCATAAGGCGGAGATATCCAGTAGGCCCCCTTTTTGCCCCATTTTGGAGGAAGTATCTCTCCAATCAAAAATCCTTAAATTTCGTCCAGATCGGTTGTAAAATACGACCTGTAGAGGAGTACGTACAAACTGACACACAAGCAAATTTTGCCAGAGACGCTTCGCTCGCTACGCTCGCTCGGTCAATTAATTAATTAATTATTAATCATTTATTTTCAGAATAAAACATTCCATACATTGTTAGTAAATAGTACTTATTAACTATGTTAGTAAATTATTAATTATTATTATTATTTACAATTCCGCTACCTATTTAATATTATATACAGCACCTCCAGATCCGTGAACTGTGTTCCAGTGCCTCACAACCGGACAATCAACCCTTCCCAAAATAGCATTCAGAAGGTTGTTGGTGTAACATCTATTGTATTTTTTTATATTTATATTGTTTTTCGACAGTAAATGATTATGATTTGATTTGTGTTGCTGTCTAATTGTCGTATACCTAGCCGGTGTTTTGATTCTAATCCATAACTGATAAGCTGACTATTTCCGTGCGAATTGTATTATCAAATAGATAGAATTTTAAATAATCTAATCTCGGGTTATCACTACTTGAAAGTGTTATCTATCGATCAGTTTCTATTATCTTTATTAGATCGATAACATTAAACTTGTATTCACCGGGTTTATCTAGTTATATAGTAATTAAAAACATACTATAATGTTTGTGCTTCAGTGTACAAAAAAATTGTCTTCCAGACCGAAATTCGGCCAAGGCGACCAATCTCAACGGAGACCAGCCTTCGGCGCGGGAGATATAATAGTGCACAAGTGTACAACGAAGTATCCAAAGTATGGGCAGTCACTACTTTAATAGTCACATAAAATCGAAGTAATAGTGTAAAGTTAGTATCGGAACATTAGCTGTTAAAGTGTAACAATAAAGAAACAAACAGCCCGCAACAGGTAAGAAAACAGCTGTTAATGTTCTTGCCCTATGTAATAAAGGCGGCTGTAAATCGTGCGTAAATGTTCGGCTCTCGAGAGCCATGTTATGAGAACTGGCGAGGCATTTAATATTATTATCGTGGTGGTCGCTGCCACCTGCCACAGACCACCGCTGGAACTGACAGTTGCTAGGCCGACAGTATTCGTTTAATTGTGGATACGATTAGGCCTTTGTGTGGAGAATATATGTTGTTTACTATATGATTTCATTTAACCCCATGTGGTCGTTTTGACGGCTTTAGCACCCTAGATTGTTGTAAACTAAGTGCTAGACTTCTAGAAGTTCGATAAAAGGTTCATTACAGTAAGCAATTTTTTTTAAATCAAATTGACATTCTACGTCAATTTGCCGTGTTATAGCCATTTCAAATAACTGTCAAAGAATGACAGTTGTGTTTTTAATATACGGACGATTAAAGTTGGTAGTCAATTTGATAAACATTTATAATCTCTGACTTTCCTCGGGACAAAATTATGCTATACTTTTAATCATAGTTGAGTTTGGAACTCCACATTATGCAATTATTCCGAAAGAAAACCAATATGGTAAAATACCTCAGAGTTTTGTATGCAAACCCTCTGAAAGCAAGAATTTTGCGTCACCTTTAGGGCACATGAACACATCGGCCTGACACGCAGCGACAGGCTACTGAATATTGTAATAGTTGGGAAGATACGTTACTACGCTGCACAAACAGGTCGAATGCATCCTGCCCAGAATTTTATTATTGAATGTACTACACAGTGTTATGATTACTGACAAATGCTTGCACTGACTAGACAGGTCCATTCAAATCTATGTGGTTCTTTCCTCAAAAGACCATTTCAGACACAAATCTACATGGCAGCTGCAGCAGCATGGCTGCATGGTAGCAGGTGGCGTTCTGTAGTTTCTGCCTACCCCAATGGGAAGAAGGCGTGAGTTTATGTATGTGTATGTATGTATCTACATGGTCCTCATTTGGCCTGACCAAGATTATGTCTGGACTTTAAAAGAGACTGCGACTTCTGAGTTTGTTTCGGCCTTTCTTCTCAGAGTAGTCAGATAGGAAACGCCGAACTTATTTAGCTTTTTTTTTATATTACGTGTAAAAGTGATTCCGATAATTATCCTATTTACAGAATAAACAATTTCATTTCATTTCATTACAGTGCCTTTTCAATGTTTTCTAGACTATTTTAGATCATTGCATCTTACTTCCTATGAACCATTACTTTACTAATATTATACTTTTTTTGTAAACCGTCGCAAGTTATCACCATATTGATTATGTCCTAAACTACACGGACGTCTTAATATTAATTATTTGTTTTTCTTTTGTTTTAAAGTATGCAGATGACTATAATTTCTGTAGCTGATCCCTGCCGCCAACTACTAACCCACTCGAGCATGAAACCGGGCCAACATGATGAACTATTCGTTACTAAATTAATTCAATATCCTCCCGTCAGTTGCATGTCGGTTGTCGGCCCACTCTATAAAATAACAGCCGCGATCGATCAAGCGATCAAATGAATTGATCGTGCATTTTTTATACGATAGGCCCTTATTCAAAATAAATGAACCATTACAAGGTTAGTAAACAGCTCGTTCTAAGAATCCGTTTTGTACCGAATTTACCGTAGGTACCTACTACCTACACTAAATAAAATGAGCTTTTCATACTCATTACATAGGTATTCATCCTTTTTAGGGTTCCGTACCTCAAAAGGAAAAAAACTGAACCCTTATGGGATCACTCGTGTGTCTGTCTGTCTCTGTCCGTCTGTCTCAGCCAATTTGCTCCAATGTGTTCAAAATGAATTTTGAATATGGGGTCACTTTTAGGGAAAAAATAAGAAACTTAATAAAAGTTTTGCTATCTGTACCGTGTGACATATCAAATGAAAGGGCTTGTTGCGAGAATCTCAAATATACTTTTTATATAATTTAAAAATAAACACTTTTAAAGATATTTTTAGAAAATGTGTGAAAATTTACCATTCCCCCTTATCTCCGAAACGACTGAGCATAATTATTTTTTTTAATCCAGAGAATGGTTCTTTACTCATAGTACGACACGACACGCACTTGCCCTTGTTTTGTTATAACTTTGTACCCTATGTAGGTTTGCCTGCCGCGCCGGTAGATGTCAATAGGCTCGCCCCCTATTACATGGATCTTTTAAACATATCTGGAGAAATGTGTGTGTTGTGTGTCTATAGTAACCTTTGCCTAACCCTTCGGGTATTACACGCGTTATGTTTGTTAACCGTAAACGATCTACTTTTCTAGCTTTATCACTATTTTTGATATCTTTCTTTATAATTGAAACTCGCTTAACAATCTCTGAGATTATGAGAAAGTAATAAAGATAATAGGTATCTCTGAATGTTATCTGGAAAGATTAAACACAGACCAGTAAAGCACGGTTAGAGAGCTGCGAACAAAAAATAATCCGCTTTTTCTATCTGAATCTCATTTGTGCTCTTCTTTTCTTTTTAACTGACTGCAAAACAGGAGGTTATTGAGTCTTTGTTTTGTATTTAACTACAACCTCAGTTTTGAACTTCTTTATTTTGTTCATTGTTCTTTTGACAGGTCCAGGATATTCCGAATTAGGGTGTACGTTGACATCGAATATTGACACAGATGCAGGAGTCAATCATACCTATAAAAATCAATCAATCTGCCTAGCCTTTTCCCAATTCCCAACTATATTGGGGTCGGCTTCCAGTCTAACCGGATGCAGCTGAATACCAGTACTTTACATGGAGCGAGTGCCTATCTGACCTCCACAACCCAATAACTGGGTAATACGATACCCCTTGGTAAGACTGGTTGTCAGACTCTCGGGCTTCTGACGATCCGTAACGACTGTCAAAGATCCACGAATGACAGCCGGGACCAATGGCTTAACGTGCTTTCCGAGGCACGGAGGAGTCTTGGTATGTAAAGATGATGCTTGCCGGGGTTGGTCTGTGGATGGGTGACCACCCATCCACAGACCAACCCCGGCAAGCGTAGCTTAACCGGATGAATCGACCCGTGCGGCTGTTATTACTTAGCCTTAGCAATCATACCTATAATAGGTAAATACATAATAAAGTTTGTCACTTTGACGCTTGGACGGTACTAATTAGTTCTTGTCACAAAAGATACTGCTAAGACAAGATAAGGTCAGGATCAAATGATATTGTTTAAAAAAGTGTAATATTTATTTAAAATAACAAACTAAACTATCGCTAGTATTTTCCTCGGGCTACAACGTTGCTTTGACCATCAGAGAGATTTTGAAATTCTTACACAAGACAAGTCTGAATAACTGCTTTGAGATTATGTTACAGTTTGTTTTTGCTTTATTTTCCTTTGAATGTTTACATTGTTGGGAGCTGAACTATTGATGAGAATGAAAAAATAAGGCGAAAATGTAAAGTCATAAAGTAAATAGTTGAGGAGAAAAGATAATATTTTACAAGCATCGCGTGTGAGTTGACAGGAGCTAAACATGACATATACACTCCCGTACACTCCCCTAACTGTATTATTATGATTTGCTTCGTCAGACGCGAAGTGGAACTTAATGGAATTAAACTCTGCTTTGATGTACCTCTGAGCGGACACGGAGGTGGAACAGTAATGTTTCAAGAAGTCTCATGTTTGCTAAAAACGTGCCAAATGCTTTAAAACGTGCGCTTATAATACTAAGAGGAACGTTACTTATGTGACTGATGTGTGTACCTGCATTCACGAGGTTTATGATGAAACTGAAGGTAGTATGTAGGTGCATATGCACAACGAACGTTGTTAAAAGTTTCACAGGAGGAACATCAAGTGCTCGCGTTACGAAACCGACCGCTTTGTGGCGACTCGCGAGTACTCACCGAGCCTTTTGAAGCGGAGGAACGCTCTCACCGTCCTCCACATGGTCTAGCTGAACTTCAGAGGCGGCATCACATCACAGAACATTGCGGGAGCTTCACAGAACAGTGAGGTAATAGTCGATGACGTGCGCCACGTAGAACAGCACGCAGGTGGCGATGTACATGAACACCAGTATCTGTATTAGCATGGTGCTTTGCCCGCGGCCGCGCTCCGACTGGCCCGAGTGCCGGCTGACCAGCGAAGCCCTACTGCAAGGTGAATGCTGAACAAATGCCAATTACACAATGATCCGTTACGTAAAATGATACGTCGCCGGGTAGTGTTCACAGACGGAACATTATTGAATCGTGTGTAAATCTATGTGATCGGCGATCGCCATTGTTGTGTAGGGCGTGTGTTCGGGGAAATGCGGTGTGTTGTTGTTATCAGTCATCTCTGTGTGAATTAAATTGATCAGGTAGAGAGTTCTGTTACGAGCTGCTGTTGTGTGGCAATATCAGCAAGCGACTTCTTTTATGGCAATATGTTATCAAACAATAAAATCAATACCTAGTGATTAACACAAAAGAAAACTCGGTCACCGAGCACAAACCCGCGAACCTTGGCGTTACTTCCTAAGTGAATGTTGTCGTACAATCATGTCGCTATGCTGAACTCACCCAGAATGTATACCACATTCTGGGCGAGTTTGGGATGACTCCACATGGACAGAAATGCATGCACAAAGAATGGAATTTATTAATTTGTGGAACTGTCGCATCTGTTTTTATTTGCGAATGTTTTCCGTATATTTCATATTTGTTAGCGAATACTGGGAACTACAAATTCGGTTCAATATTTTGAACACGTGGAATTCACAAATAGGCACGTCAGTATTGAAAATAAATTCTTGTAATCTAGGGATATTAGTTTGTGATGTCAAGATTAACAAGCGTTATCAATCTATGTTATCAAGGTATGCTAGATATATCTCCATTATTGCCAACTTACATCTTCCGTCAAGCATGTACACGTGTGGTCCTAAGGCTAACAAATGAGCTAGCCAACAAGTAGGCTGTGTATGTTGCTAATAATCCGTCTTTAGATCGTCATCCATCTTTACATAATTATATCTTGAGACATACAATGTATATTATCGTACTACCGTAAATGGGATATGTCAATGCATTTAATATTTAAGTACTTAGCTTGGCCTGACTGTCTCAAATTAATGATCAGGAAATGTGAGATGTAGGATTTAAGTTCATAAAAAAATTAAGTTTAATTAAAAACTGTAACCCGACTACGGGAAAATTAAAATGATCTAAGTACAAAGTACGAAACAAGCAAATATTTCAGACATAAATCAAGACATAGGTACAAAAACCGGCCAAGTGCGTGTCGGACCACGCACAATGAAGGGTTCCGTAGTTGGGATGAATTTATCCCAAAAACAAACTTAACTTTGTTGTTGGAAAATATGTTCTCCCATACGGAATGTATGGGAAAACATGTTTTTGCAACTGCAAAGTTAAGTTGGTCGATTATTACTCGTTAACTTGTAAAGCCTACTTAGTTGTGATAGTTTTCTTTTAATTTCGTTACATAAACTACTGCTGTGATTTTTTTCACACATCCTAAACCAACAATTTTGCTGACGGGGGGGGACACTTGACTCTAACAAAAATTAGCACTTTAAAGCTTAATATTTTGCAAATGGATTCAAAAATCCAAAAATGGTTTTACGAACTTACAATTTTTTTAAAGGACCTTCCCAATGATACCCCACAACATGGGTTAAAAAAAAAACGTCACCACAGACAGACAGACAGATGGACATGACGAAACTATAAGGGTTCCATGTTTACTACGGAACCCTAAAAATGGTCAAGGTAAAGCCGTCATCGGTTGTGTTATGTTTTATTTTCCCGTAGTCGGGTTACAGTTTTTAATTAAACTTAATTTTTTATTTTATACTTTTCCATTTTTACGCTTGATAAATGTTACTACAACCTAAATAAGAGTAATACAATAGGTCAGTAATTAACCTATTTGAAATTCCAATAGCAGTGCATAGTGCTTTGGACAAAACCATAGCGCGATTTATTTCGACGCCAACACCATAATCGTCGACCGTAGGTTCAATTGAGGTAAGGGACAAAATAAGATTTTTTTTCATATTCACCATTCGATAGAGCGAAAAATTCTGAACAAAACTGTACTCAACTCATTTTGGGTAATTTTGTCCCTTACCTCAATTGAACCTACGGTCGACGATATATAGAGCTTCGAAGAAATCCAAAATATTTCGTTGTACTTGTTTTTCTTCATAAGAGTGGAATTACAAATTGTTACTATTTATTAAGATTTGATTAACTGCGCGTCGGTATCTTACGCCACTATATACGTAGCGCAGTCCCACTTTTGCTCGTTTTTACCAATTTAAACATATTTATTTACTTTGAAAGTATAACATTATATACATATTTGTAATATGCTCGTCAAGACCTTTCTTTTGATACCAAACATATCATGATCAACTCATTAAATTTTTTTTCGAGGTTAGAAATTTACGTGTAATATCCACCATATTAAATTAAGGAATATATATAGCCCATGTCACCCGGATCATTATTACAAATCTATTGATACCTCATTCATCAAAATCAGTTCAGTAGCAAACATACATACATAGACTGCTAAAATCATAACCCTTCCTTTTGGCTTTGCCGTAGTTGGGTAAAAAAGAGATAGATTACAAAATACGATGGCGCTCTTTAATTTCTCAAACTCAATAAATAGTTTCGCACAGCTGTCTTACAATCTCTACCTTAATTACCGTCTACATTATTATGACGACTACACTTAACTCTTTTGGCTGCAAAGGGCTTGCTACAGCAATTACACATCGAAGTTAAACTGCTACGCCGTAGCATCTAGCTACGGGCCTACGAGCCGTAACCGATGATCCGGTACTTCGGTCTGAGTGAACGATGTACGAGAGTGAGTCAGGAATGTAATGCAGCCGGTCGATAGAGGTAGCGCCGGTGACAGTAGCACGTTACCACTCCGCCATGGATTTGAACTTGCGGTTTTAACACGGAAATACATGAATTTTAGTATGCCTACTGGAAATTATAAAATATCTGCCAAGTTTTATCCGTTTAAAACAGTGCAGCTAGTTTCTGCAAAGCCTGTTATTATTAAACTAATGGTCTATATTTCTGTTTGCTCTTTAGGTTTTTTTTTTTGTAATGATAATTATCCTAGTAGATGCATTTAACATTGTAATACCTTCATTATTTATCTATAATTATCTAATGCGTTTCAATGCCATTTTCATTTATTATTTTTGTTAAGAACCTTTTCAATTTAACAAAGTTTCATCACAATCAGTTGAGCCATTTTCGAGTTTCTGTGAGACTGACGCACGGCAATTGATTTTTAATATAAATAAGATATAGAATAATTTTTATTTTACCAATTTCTTTTACCAAGTTTTTTTTATATTAAATATATTATTCTCTCTATTACTTTCACGGTCCCAAAAATATCATATTCGCAACGATGGTTTAGTTGTAATAAATTGTTTGAAATTCAATTTTATTTTTCATAAGTAATAATTTTTTAACCCATAATTAAAAGTACAGATCCTCTTAAAAATATGAAGGAGTTAATTAGCACTGGAGTCAGTCGTTAATTAGCTACGAGTAGGAACAGCAATAACTCACAGTTGAAGTTGGCGGCCATCATGTAATTGGCAATGCGGTTCACCGTAACTCCCAAATAGTTTACGACTTTCGACCGACTACTGAATGATTCAGCGTTTAATTACGATCGACTAATTGATACCTACCAACTATAATATCGGTCTGTAATTGAAACTGAGAAGGAATAAAGCATGATGTCAACTCTTGTTCTTGCTTGTTGATGTTCTATTTCTTGAAATGCAACCATTTCATGAAATGATCAATTCTAGGATCTGGCCACGACATCTACACAGAGAAATTACGATTTTTTAATGGTCAAACTGGTGTTAACTTGAGAGCCCTGACACCTGTAACACAAATTAAATCTTAGCTTGGGTGTCAGAGGTGTATAACTCTGTATTAGCCTACAATTTATGTTTTTTTTTTATTTTATTAAGTTATACCAAGTGGTAAATGTAAATTGTAAACTGGAAATAAAGATATTTATTTATTATATATTTGTTGGCAATTTCATACCATCTCAAGTTCGGTGCTATACTGTAAACATCTCACACTTAGGAGTGAGCGGTCAACAGTGTCAATCCCTAGCATCACGTGGAATGACAGCTCACTTTTTAGGGTTCCGTTGTAAACAAGGAACTCTTATAGTTTCGTCATGTCCGTCTGTCTGTCTGTCTGTCCGCGGCTTAGCTCAGAGACGCTTAGTACTAGAAAGCTGTAATTTGGCATGGGTATACATATTAATTATGCCGACAAAGTGGTAAAATAAAATTATGAAAAATATATTTTTTAGGGTACCTCCCCTACACGTTAAGTGGGGATGTTTTTTTTTTCTATCCCATGGTTTGGGGTATCGTTGAAAAGGTCTTTCAAAAACATTGTGAGTATGTTAAATCCATTTTTGAATTCAGAGATCCGTTTGCGAAATATTAAGCTTTAAAGTGCAAATTTTTGATAGAGTCAAGTCCTGCAAGCTTAATGGTTGGTTTTGAGTATGTGAAAAAAATCACGGCAGTAGCATATATAACGAAATTAAAAGGAAAACTATCACAGCTAAGTAGGCTTTACAAGTTAACGAGTAATAATCGACCAACTTACATCTGCGGTTGCAAAAACATGTTCTCCCATACAGAATGTATTGGAGAACATGTTTTTCAACTACAAAGTTAAGTTTGTTCTTGGGATAAATTCATTCCGACTACGGAACCCTTCATTGTACGTGGTCCAACACGGTTTTTTAAGCTCACTTTTACAGAATAGATCGGGCAGTTTCTCACTATATCACCAGGAAACAGCGGTATCTTGTACTTACTGTAGTAATGGTCAATAAACTATTACTCAATGTTATATTTAGGCAGCATAAGTATAGCATAATCAGGCGATAACGTTCCCACTACTGGGACATAGGCCTTTTCTCTGTGAGAGGGAATGGGCCGTGATCCACCACGCAGGCCCTGTGCTGATTGGTAGATGTCACATGTCTCTTTAACTTTGACACTGCAGATGTTGTAACTACTTGTAATTTGGTGCTATAATAATCAGTACCCTAATTGCGTAATACACGATCAATCACAATCTGTTTCGGTTTCAAACAGATTGCTAATCCGTTGCTTCAAAAGTTGGAAAAAAAAATCTTCTCAACGACGTAAATAACGCAATGAATGTTGTAAAACTGTCAAAATTAAACAAATTAGTCATAATCGTTTACGAAAATAAGTTTCGCAATTAGGGTACTGGTTAAAAAGGGTGTACTGTACACTGTTTTTTATTATTATTATTTAATTATTAAAAGCTTTTTATTATTAAAAGCTTTTTATTATTAAAAGCTTTTTATTATTAAAAGCTTTTTATTATTAAAAGCTTTTTACTATTAAAAGCTTTTTATTATTAAAAGCTTTTATTTAACTTCACTTGTCTGTATGTCCTGGAATATTGCAATCAATATTTCACCCACTTCCACTGAAGCTATCGGGCTGAAATTTGGCATACGTGTTTGGTTCTCGTGACAATGCATGTGTATTAAAATAAAAGCTTTAAAAAAAAAAATTAAAAGCTTTTTCTTTCTTTCTTTAAAAGTGTCGATCCCGTAGGAATATCTGGATAATGTGCCAAATTTTATCAAAATCCGTACAGCCGTTTTAGTGTGAAAGCGTAACAAACAAACAAACTTACGCATCTTCTATATCTATATATACATACATACAAAAAAAATCAAATTGAAGCGTCTGTTTGTAATGTCAAAATAACAGCTTGTTACTAAATGCATATGAAAGTATGGTACATACAACAAAAACACAACTTTTAAATGTTTTGCCTGTCTGTTTGTTCCGGCTAATCTCTGAAACGGCTGGACCGATTTTGACGGGTCTTTCACTGGCAGATAGCCGATGTTATAAGGAGTAACTTAGGTTACTTTTGTTTTAGGAAACTATACAAATAAATCCACGCGGACGAAGTCGCAGGTAACAGCTAGTTTATAACATTATTATTAGTTAGGATTAAAATTTGGCGTCCACAAACAACCCAACTAGAAAAAACATGTGGTATAGTAGTCGAGACCACGTTTCTGTTTCAGCTCATAGTTCAATAATGTAGATGTAAGAAGTCGTGTAAAAAGGGAGTAAACGTTTACTCAACGCGATTTGGGCGCAAATTATTCAGCGCTATGATAGTTGCTATAAGGAACATATTTTTGGAATAATAATTGAGTAGAAGCAAAACTGGACCAAATTTAAAGTAGTAATAGCAATATTGCTGCATTTCCATGACCATTGATGGAGTTAAAGCTGTTTCGTTACTATTAATCAACATTATCATGGAGTAAATGTTGCCGATTTGCTATTTATCGTCATTTTATCATTTGCTGGTATTCCACAATTTTATTTTTCGTCACTATTTCTTGGCCATACTGGGAAAATAAATGAAGCACAGCTCATCCCAGCTGGAAATCCATTGTAAAGAATAAAAGCTTTTCAACTACCACGATGACAGCTTAATAACGTCATTGAAAGAAGATGTTTTGTTTCTGCTGTACCGTACGTATAACTATGCAACTTAGATTGAATCGCCACACAAGTATAATTTGAACAGGTAACAAGCAATTTAATATTCTACCCGTTCAACGGAAAGTATGGAAGACTTTGAAAAGCCAAATTAATCTTAATTGGGGAAGCCCGGGGCAAAAGGAATGAAGGCCAGGGTAATTTATCCCTGGAAGATGTGATTTTCCCATTTCCAACGTTGATTGAATTCGAGTCAAACTTCTCACTCATTTGTCAATTAAATCGTTTAAATAATTGACTGTCGGCCCTGATCTCTGATACCTTAGACTCTAGAGGGTTGAAAATAGACTATATTCGGTTTATTTTGAAATTCAGACAAATACACAGCAATAAGAATTTAGTATAGTGGATATTAATTTGTTAGTTTAGGAATACCTAACTGATAAATGTCGACTATTAGTTTTCGTCTAGATTTTCGGACTTACTTTGTCACGTATACAGTTACATTGAATAACGGAATTCAATGTATCCGTAGAATATCATAGTGTACATACCAAAGTATTTTAAAACTAATTAATTAATTATTTACCTCAGTATTTTCCGAAGAAAAAGTTTTATTTGAGAGAGTTGTTGGCGAATAAGAAGTCATTCGGTCAAATACAACCAAGATTAACATTTATGAGTTTTTAAAGAGACATTCCAGAGTGATAAAAAGAGTTTCCGTATATAATACTCACTCGTCTGCTGTTGTCCATTAACGACAGTCGCGTTGGGCACAGCAAGCCTGTCCCCCTCATTGTTGTTGACATGATGCAGCGGCAGTTCCACACCATCCGAGCCTCCGGGCCACGCCATGACACACACATCACTGGCTCACAGCCACATCACTATCACTCGCGCGAACACAACACGCAACGTATCACTTGAACACAATAAAGTCGCTTGCACCAATGTCCAGCCTTCACGTTACTATGGTTTGTCCCGATTTGGTATTAAATAAAGTTAAAATTATGCTGTCCTTAATGTGTATAGAAGTTGTACTGTTGATTGGTTAAAATGTATCAAGTAATTAGGTACAGTACCTGGGTGTTAATATGACATAACGAGCTTTAGAACAGTCACACAAACTGAATGAGTGAAAGAGACGACGTGGAACAAAGCCGAAGTATTCT
This sequence comes from Agrochola litura, assembly GCA_949152395.1. Lineage (NCBI taxonomy): Eukaryota > Metazoa > Arthropoda > Insecta > Lepidoptera > Noctuidae > Agrochola > Agrochola litura. The sequence goes on from OX424496.1 coordinate 1,600,342, forward strand.
AAGACTCGATTACTCGATGTGCCATTTTTCCGGGCAGGTACCGCACTTCCAAGTACCGTATTTATAGTTACTGCTGATTGGATAGAACCCATAAGAATAACCAAGTATTTATGAAGGTTAATGATTTTTAGTATTAAATTACTCTGTCTATTAAATTTTTCTATTAAAATGCAGTCTGACGTTTTAAAGGTATCTTTATGAGCATAAAAGGAGATAGGATTGCGCGCCATTTCACTTACCAGTAAGGATTTCTCAAATACATTTTATAAGAAGATACTCAGAAAGTACCTTGTAACAGTAGGAGTCTGCGAGATCCTTGAGAGTTATACTTAGGTTTAAAAAATAAAGAGTCGATTCTTCGAGCGACTTTCTTTTTTCTTTTGATCGAGACTTGAGCCATCTTCGGATGTTGAAATCAACATAATACAGAAATAGAAACTTGACATTTTGAAGCTTTTGGAAGATTTTGAGTGGGTTAAAACGGGCTAGTATGTAGCCGAAGTCGTGAACAGCTAGCACTAAATAAATCTGGTTAATACGTTTAGTTTGCTGAAACTTTTGGCTTTACGTCATGTTATGTCATAGAAGAAAGTTCCCAAGAGCCTCTCTGCTTAACTCACGGCTAATCTCTAAAGGCTGTAGTTTTGTCAGACTTTTATCACCACTTAGGAATTACCGAGTGAATATATTTCGAGGGAAGTTCTACACCACATGGATATTATCCATTAGCTACTCAAATAATTTCGTAAATGTTCGCACGAGGTGTCTTATACAGACCCCAAATAGTTTGAAGTTTTAGGACTGGGTTGGGTAACTTGGGTACCAGTTCAAGAGAACAGCTATCGACACTTTCATCTTTGTATAATATGCGGTTGTATGGTATTAAGAAACATCTCATACGACACTCTTTTTTGGCGCCAATTCGCTCTGACCCTGACTACGTAGTAGCAACTAGCTACGCTTTCATAACCAACGTGGGATATAAAGATAATATTACCATTTCAAAAAGCCTGATTTAGGTACATCAGCACTTTAGAGAAACGTGTTTACAGTGAAACGTATAATATTCATGGGTGCCAACCGCAGGTCCCTGAGTTACATATTCAAGACGTTCATTGAAAAGCGAAAATATTCGTTTCTGAATCTAAGCAAGTCAGCAAAAATGCTTGAAGGTTCCACGAAAACGTAACGGTACACTGAATCATGGTCCCGAATGCTCTAGAGAAGAGCTATGTTTACATAGTTTGAGAAATTCATAGAAAGCCTATTACCATACGTCTGCGAAGCACGAGAATTAATACACGAAACGATTATTATGAGTGTAGCGAAAGTCTAGGAACAGTATTTTCGTAGCACTAACATAACAGACCTACACCAGCTGCAGTCTAAGCATCTGCGATAAATATCTTACGCACAGTTGGCACAATATTAGTCATGTTTTATTCATCATTTCAAGATTAAAACCTAGTTCATAAATAATTATTTTTCATCTAAAATAAGATAAAGTTAGAAACTTGGTAACCATGTCACAAGTTTAAATAAGTTTGGTTATAGACGAAAAAGAATTAGTAATAGGTCGAACTTCGCTAACAGGCTACCGTTTTAACTTAACTTTAAGTTGCTTGGAAGTTGGTAAAAACTATGTTGGAATAAGTAAAACCGTAACTGTATGCTAAATTACTCAAGTAGTCAAGTCTGCAATTCACTCGTTTTGCGTAAATTTATATTTATTAAAATTGCATGAAGAACGAAAGTCTCATTTTAATAGTACCTCAGTTCATGAGCTTATAGAGATTAACAAGGCTTGTTAGTGCCGAAGATACAAAATGTGTAATGAAATTACGACGACGTGCGGTTATTCCAAGAACCGCCTAGCCAATATCGCTCACATAAGTAGACACGAGGGAATATACTGACGGTAACTTTGCAATAATATGCTGCCTCTTTAGTCTCCTGGTCGCAAGCGCGACTGCTGAGCGGTCTTGGGTTCCATTCACAGGTCGGGTGTTGTTATTAGGTTTTTTTGTTAGAAAGTTTCTCAGTAGCAGCACGGAGTTTGGAAGTTAGTGGTGTGACATCACACCCCCGTGCCTCGGGAAGCACGTTAAGCCGTTGGTCCTGCACCTGATCTCTCTTCGGTGTCGGATTGCCGTCACATCAGACTATGAGGGTAAAAGAACAGAAAGGTCACCTGTGTTTGTACACTCACTTATATTACAATATTTCCTGGATAGATACTTGGCTAATCTCCGTTGAGGCCGCCGGGACCGAAATTCAGTCAGGAGGATACTATAATATGCTAACTAACGAGGTATCTACTAATATCTTAGTTATGATAATAAATTATATCTATCAATTACAATAAAGGTAAGATAGTTTTGTTATTATTACTCGTTAACTAAAACCAGTTGCCTGAAGCCCTGAATCTTAAGTCTGAAACAACTAGCTCGTGTTCTAGGAACTTGATTCTGATTGAAATTCATCGGTAATTAGTATTGTGTAAATAAAATGTAAAGTACATGTTCCGTAACTCAAAAGGAAAAAAACGGAACGATCACTTCGTTGTCCGTCCGTCAGTCTGTCAAGACCCATTTTCTCAGGAACGCGTGGACGTATCAAGTTGAAATTGATACTAAATACGTAAGAAGGTACGGTACGGTATAAGGTGTCTTTTTTCTGCAGTAATGCCAATAAACGCATTTATTTTTCTTTCTTTCTTTCTTTCTTTAGATCTATAGTCACTTGAAGTAAAAAAAATTAAGCTTTTAAGTCAACGCAATAAAAAAATACGGCCATTTTGAGACTTGCAAATAAAACAAAACCTACAGGGTACTTCCCGTTGACCTAGAATCATGAAGGAAGCAGGAAGAGGTCTCATAGCACAAGTAAAGGAAAAAGTTTTATTACATTTTTTTTTTAAGTTTTCACTTCTGTAGGCACTCCCGTTTTTTTTTTGCAATTACATACTTACCTTTGCAGTTGGAGAATTGGAGAACATGTTTTTTAACTAAAAAAAGTTTGGTTTTGAGATAAATTCATCCCAGGTGCGGAACCCCTTCTTTGTGCGTGGTCCGACACGCACTTGGCCGACTTTTTCTTTGATTGTTTCTAAACTATCAAAGAACTGTATTTTACGGGGAATTTACTACTTTACACTTTTTAACATTCCGTTAATATGCCACTTACTGCTTAGTTAAATTAAATAAGATACAATAAAAATACAATTATTATTATATATTATTTGATTAAATTATTATTCTATGTCAATTATTATTAATTATTACTAACACTAGTTTGTAAGCTCCCAATTGCACTAACAAATATGGATGTTATCGTACTTAGATGAATCTGAATTTAATGATTATTTATATTTTATTTATTTATTTATAAATTGACTGAACAATTACAACAGTGGTCCGTGGTGGTGGTGGAACCGTGACCCCTTTAATCAGAGTTACATGAAAGTCTATAAGAGTCGTGCAACAACCTGGTAAACCTTGGTGACGTATATAAAGTAAACCATAAAAAGATAAAGGGCGTAACAAGACCCTTCACGAAGCCGTCATCTACGCGTTCTGTACATCACACTAAGTAACTTTGTTCAAAAATAATTGCTGGGAAACGACTTATATTTTGGTGTGAAAATTTGATGATTACGGTAGTGCGCAACGCAACGTAACGCACGCAAAACATTGTGCTTATGCAACGGTACGGTTAATATAAAATTTAAAACACGTTTTCGTAAAAAAAAAAGCATTGGCACTCTGGGTGTGCCGACAGAAGTGAAAACTTGAAAAAAAATTGGCACCGCGGTAATCAACGCGTTGATGTCTTTTACTCCACGGTATCGGTAAACTGCGTTACAGTGTCGCGAAATCAATGGTTTAGTCCCATCTAAAAAATGCCTAACGCGCCTAAAGAAGTTTTTACTTAAAAAATAAAGTTGGAACTTTGACTTTAAATATCTCCGTAACCAGAAGGTTCCCAGGTATGGTGCATATCATAATAAAGGGAAGAACAAGTGACTTGGCTTTGTTAAGGGAATTTTTACACCCGTTATTTTTTACCACTGATATACAAATTGATATGAGCATAAATTGTGGAGAACAGAATATTTCATATCCCCTGTGTACCTACTAGTACATAGATGTTGCCAATCTCCAATGAACTACACAGAAAAATGGTGCTTGAAGACGATAAAATATTCTTATATCAAAGCAGCAGGTGGTCTTGCTCTGAATGCAGTTCGATAACATCACACTGAAATGCCATCACAATGGAGTCGCACACACTGTGTGCTGAGGAGATAACCATGTTCTGTGTGATGGAGGCAGGGGACCCGGGACGTGGAAATGCTTGTATGTTACTCGGATATCCCGTGAGGATGTCTAAGTGAAGATCAGTGTATGGCAGAACCTATCAGAGTATATCATTTATTTATTTATTAAACTTAATGCAAAATAAAAGGTGCAAAGGCGGACTTAACGGCCATTGCCAGAAGTATAGTTATTGTGAATTTAGTAAGGTTGCCATATTATATAACACAAATAGCCTGTTGCACCCGTCTACGTTTTCGAGTTTTGAAAAAGTCTCTCTTTGAGGGAACTCGATTAGGTGATAACGAATATGATATTATTATTAGCATTTTAATGAGTCCATTAGCGATGATAAGACAAACATCAAAACAAAACACGTGAACATGTGTTAAATGTTTCATATCTGCCCAAGAATAGGCCTGTGTCCAAATTTTTTTTTTTGAATGCCCATTAGATTAATATAAAATATTGGACACGTATTTTTCTTTTTTGACGTAATCAAAAGATTACGGCGATACATTAGTTAAAATGTGGCATGACGTCACGAATTATGACGTACTCGTAACGACCCCCACTCCCGAACTTTAATGCGTGTTTTCTAAGTGATTTTTGATTAATAAGATAAAGCAAAAAATACGTGTCTAATTTTTTGTTATTATCGGAAAGACGGACTAAATAGAATTTCTTTTTTTTATTAGGGTTCCGTAGTGAACAAGGAACCCTTATAGTTTCGTCATGTGCGTCTGTCTGTCTGTCTGTCCACGGTCTAGTTTTACCTAGGCATCATCCCTATTACAACTGTGAACAAATGGTACATTGTCAAGTGGGTACAGTCAACTAAATATATTGGTTTAGGAAAAGAAGAAACAATGCATGCGCGCTCTAATATATTTTTGTTAAGATACTCAGACGAAAAAATGTGACAACCATCAAATTGTAATGGGCCCCGCGTGGTGGACCCACCCACTCTCTCTCACAGAGAACAGCCCTGTGACTGTGTCCTAGCAGTGGGAACATTATTTTGCCCATGATGCTGACGAATGAAGTCAAAGATTTGAGTAGCCAAATACGCGTCCATGGGTAAAAAAATTGAGTTGCATGTACATACTCTTACTCACTTAGCAGAGATATCTACAGCTACATAAACTTATATCTTTTCATGTACATACGCTTACATAAGCGACGCACCAAATATTTACAAGTAATATGCTTGTTCGCGGTGAATTTGTGAACACTTTTGCAAGTTAGTGTGAAGTATACGCTAGCCAACCTTGTAGCTTTCTCAAGTAAGCTGTAAGTAGGATACCTACGCTAACCTTTGCAAGACTTTTTAATAACTTTCATATTGCCTACTGTAGCTGTGGTTTTAAAATGTCACGGTTTTTTACGCAAGTTTTGTAGAGGCAAGCTACGCTTTGTGAGGCCGTTCAAAGGGAGTAAGTCATGCAGTGGTATTACTGCCTTAGTGCCTTTGTCATTCCGAAACGGTAAGACAATTTTAGAAGCATTTATTTCAATTAAACTAATTACAGGCACTTTTGAATTGTCAAGGAGTCGGTCAGTCAGAAATATGAAGTTAGTTGCCCATTCCGAAGCGTAGTAGGTACCTATGGATAAGGACGGGAAAGAAAGTCAAAATATTGTTACAAAATATTGGTTGCATCACTCAAGTTAAAACTATACATGTGAAAACTATCTAGAATGACGGGCACGTTAAAAGCGTCCATCGTAAAGCCCTGGCAGCTAAGAGCTATACTGATGACGGCGCCCGTTCACGAACATGACGCATGGATCAGCAACATTCAGCTCAACCATTTTGAAGGAAACCGAATGATATATTTTCACTCCCACTAATCGCTGAAGCTGTATTAATTAATTCCCACGCATTCAAGGGTGCGACTATTTTAAACGAGATTGGAAAATTCCGAGCTTAAACTGACGCCATAAATATTTCGTCATCTAAGCTATTAGGTGCCTACCTAGGCACTGGAAAATACCTTAATAGGGGAATCCAATTACTTTTCCCCGATTGGAAAATTGAAACTGCACCTTGATGCCGCATAATTTACAAGAACTAAGTATTACGGATTTAATACGAACAGGGAGTTGAGTAAGGGCCTCTGAGGTCTGAGGTATGGACTTCATTAGAATTAAAATATAGATATTAGTAAATGATAAGAATAGTGCATTGAATGCAGGTTCTCTACAAGTAGCGATTACTCAAGTCCAAGTAAGGTGCAGCCAGGGCAGTCCTGTTATCAACCGAGTTGATAAAACAACACATAAAACAATATTGAAAACTATTTATAAAAAAATGCCTATGGCATAAAGTTCTCTGTACATTTGTGTGTTTGAAGTATTAAATAAATAGATATTCTGTAACATTACAAACAAATATACTTAAAAGATTTGTGAGGAAATGTATATTTTTCGTCCCAGCAAATAAGATTTATTTGGGTAGACACTTTAAGTAAACCGATATTATTGTATCCAGAACTGGATATTATCCTCTCGGATATACTCGATAAAACAAGTTTGTGTCATAACAACAACCGTTTTCAAAATATACCTACACGTAAGACCTATACCTACGTATTATGTAGTCATTACACTATTCTTTCTTGGCCAAATAAGGGTGTGCCACCTCTGCCCAGCCCTTCAGGGCATACACGCATGATGTTATATTATTCTTTTCTTACGATTTGAACCTGGAAAAATACATTTGCCAATAGAAATGCCAACCAATACATGTATTGGTCGAAGCTGCTTCAAAATAACCAGTCTGAAATAACACGGGCCGTTCATGTAGTAATACTAATAAATAGAACACCTAACACAAATATTTACAGTGGATAGTTCGGAATTTATATGAGTGATTAATATCGCTACCACAGCTCAACATGGGTACCTACCAATAGGTAAGCTGTCCAAATCTTACATCACTTTATACATTATAACAACTGTATGTATGGACAGTTTAACACAAATGTTTAATACCAAACTCTTAATAACGCACTTCACGTCTGAAATGTACAAATCACCATTTAACATTGTTTCAGTAACACTTGGCAAATTAACCACTTCCAAAAAAGTAGAAGACTCATAATTCGTCTAGTATATTTTATTTATAACTCCAATATTGTTACACACTACACACGGACAAACGGCCATAAATATCAGAGCCGGCAGACAACTGATTGAAGTATCTATGTATCAAAGAAGCACCATTCAGATAGCAGTGATAAGATACCGACAAAGACTGATAACTGACCCACGACAACGCGAGATGGCATCTGTAACCGATAATCTACCACCAGCAACTGGGCCAAGTGGCAATCAAACAGATGGTTTTCATAATTACCTGCGCGTGACTGCAATTTTATAGATAAGTAATTGAATAAAATATGAGTTAAAAACCGATCATCGTTATGTTTGTATAATTTTTGAGTACCTACCACACTGTTTCTAAAGAATCTGTATCTGATGACAGTATAAACAAACCCTGTTCAGGTTTCATTCGCACGCAATCACCCACTAAAGAGAATTGTTAACACACTAGTTTATGCCCGCGACTTCGTCCGCGATCCTATAATCTTTCTCAAGAATTGGGCTATCCAATTCAAAAATATTTTTTCAAATCCGACTGGTAAATCCGGAGATTACCCCATAAATACAAACTTACAAACAAACAAATTAGTATAGATTCATGATTCATCTGCGTAGAAGGTTTCAACTTTATATCTCACTCACCACTATTTCCAACAAATTCAACGTGTAACGTTAAATGCGCAAAACCTCAGACACCCCAACTGATTATTAATTCAATTGTCCTATTTCAGAGAGAAAAAAAATTGTAAAGGTTTTATTTACTGTTTTAGTTCGTAAGATTCGTGTTTGCATTGAAATAAAGCTATTATTATCCCGCGTATGAGAAAATTTAAATTGGTCGACAAAAATTTGTGTTTGTGTATTTTGGCGGGTTTGCGCATGTGATGGCTTGACCTATTCATAAATAGACACGGCAACGATTTTAATGAATATTTTTTGAAAAATGTGACCTATATTAAAAAATGGTTCAATTGATTCTGCTCGTTATTCTGATCAAACTATTTCAGGTTTTGCGCATTTAACGTTACACGTATTGTTTGAATAACATTATTAAATTGCTATTGTAAAATCATCGACGAAAACTGAGGTTATAAAATTAACCTCACTTGTTCGTAAGTGGCACTACTAATTGACATCCACAGGTAGGCCACACGTTTTCTGATTCATTTGTTATCATTTTTATCAGATACTTAGGCCACCTATTGTTTCTAAAGTATCTCAGTAAGTACCTATTCTGAAACGTTAGGTATCTAACAACTATTTCATTTATTAAGAAACTTTGAGCAACTTAGCTTAACTTTCACAGAACTCTTCCAGCGAACTTTGTAAACACTTCTGGTCGCAACAGTTTACGCTACAAAAGACTTTCGTAAGTAATAAATTTTCTTGTTCATGCTTATTATTTATTTACGGTGGACATTAAATTATCAAAGAAAGGTTCATCCTACTTATCCTGTGTTATTTGCAAACGATATTAAAATAAGTTAGTTTCTAGAAATGGGTAAACTTGGAATTGACCCTTAAAGAGGTCAAAATTGTAAAGTTTAACCCGAAATCACAGATGGAATACAGATGGTTCACTCAGCATTTTACGTATGAAGCTTCAAGTACGCGGCGACCCCGTCTTGTCGGGCCAATTCAGTGAGTGTAACGTGGTCAGAAGATGAAAGAGTTACGCGATAGACAGAGAGGCAACTTCTAGGTGAATATAACTGTAGGTAATTAGCGCTGTGCGACCTGAATTACACTTTATTGTATCGTAGCAAGAGTCGCTTTTTATTTTAATAATTTTGCGGAGTGAACCATCTATATTCATCTGTGCTGTTGGTATCCTCTTAATATTAAAATAAAAAAGTCGTAAAAACAACCAAATACTTTAAGAAAAGGGATCAAAACATTACAAAACTCAAAGACACTTAGATAAAGCTATAAAAGTGATTCGTATTTAAAGTACTTTTTCGCAGAATCGCGAACACAGCGTCGGTTTCAGCGTCGATTCCAGAACTATTGTGTTTCATCGTTAGTAAATACTGATTATAGTGTTATACAATGTCGCCGATAAAAATGCTTCGCTCAACGCTGGTCCTGCTCCACAACTAATTGATTAACATTTGCAAATACTGTTGGAGCTGCTGAAGATTGTAAGACTATCTTTGCATTGTATAAACTCAATCTCCATTGTATTATATAATTGCATAACACAGCTGTGAGCACTATGTACTAAAGAGTTACTATTTACCGGGTAATATGTCTTGCATTGACTTGAATGTGCCCTGGCGGCTGTGAGTATGTCATGCTCACTCAAATGTTTCGCTGATGGTGGCGCGTGTGTTGGATCATTTAGCTCCCTTCAAAATGGTTGAGCTGAATGGTGCTAATCCATGCGTCATGTTCGTGAACGGGCGCCGTCAGTTGGGACTGGTCATCTCTTAGCTGCCAAGGCTTATTTTTAATTTATTTTAATTTCTTTTTATTACGGACGCTTCTAACGTGCACATCTTTCTACATTGTTCTCACATGTATAATTTCAACATGAATGATGTAACCAATATTTTGTAACAATTTTTTATTTAAAAGAGTGTCCGTGGAGTTTCTTGCCCGTTCTTCTCCATAGGTACCTACTACGCTTTGGAATGGGCAACTAGCTTCATACCTATTTTTGACTGACCGATTCTTTGACAATTCAAAAGTGCCTGTAAATGGTTTAATTGAAATAAATGCTTTGAGTTTGAGTTTGCCCATCGGCATGTGACGCCCTCTTTTAAAGTTATTTTTCGATCATTTTTCATGAAGATTCAGGAAAAATTCAGGCGGTCAATGCCGATGGGCGACATTGTATTACCAGTACTGCATATCCCTCTAGCTAATGTAAGCGTGATCACTACTATACTTGACTATACCTATAATCAAGTGGCAAACAGGACAACTGCACATACTATTAAAATGCGGCACCGAGAGTCGGAATGCCCTGTGGACGGGCGCTCTAAGCTAATCTCCGCCACGCCATTCGCAGCTTTGAATATCTGATGCACAAAGCAAGCTAATTACCATGATAATCCTTTAAATTTCGTTAATAATATACTTGACTGTATCTGCTGGCTCGTAAGCTAATCTGAGAAAATAAGTGGTTAACTAGGAAGCTCTTAAAATTCAAGATTGGGAATGAAAAGTTAAAAATAAAGAGAAGAGCTCATTGGGCGTCAAAAAATTCGTCCGCATCGCTGTCAGCGGTAAAAGTGCCCAAAAGGCTGGCAGCGTTGCCACGTTGGATGGCAATGCTGCCAGATCTTCTCTTTATTTTTAACTTTTTCCTTTACATATTTGTACACAATGTTTATAGTAGTTAGTCGTAAATATGTTTGTGTATATTAAATAATAGCGATAAAAAAATAAAAAGTTTGGGAATTATAAAAATTCAAATTCGATATTTTTTATTTCACGTTAACCTACATGGACACTTATGAAACGTCAGAAGCTATAATAGGTGCACGGTTCGCGTTCGTGGTTTCCTATGAAGAATAAATAGCTGGCAAGAAACTCAACAGTAATTCTTTAAAAAAAAAACTTTCGTAATATTTTCTAATTACAGGGTTAATAGGTATGGGAGGACAGTGTGGGCCAGGAGCCTGTCAACAAGTACCAGGCTTAAAAGAATAGAAAATGGTCAACAAATTGTAGCACCTATGAATCTCGTTTCTGGAAGGCCTTAGAAAGTAAGTCCTTCTTGAATTAAGGTTCAAGCGATCACAAGTGGAATCCAGCGTAATTCACGTGCGATGGAACTGCAACATCGTATGAAGTCGACCGCAGTGAACTCTTCAAACTGGCGTCTTGCTGTTTTGGATTGTCCTAGGTCTTCAAAGAAATTGTAATTTGCAGACAATGAGGTTCAATTTGTAAGTTTGTTCGTTGTGCATCAGTCAGTCATGCCTACATACCACCATTGTAAACTGTGAATATTAATTGTAGATCTTGTTAAGTAACTAGTAGGTTCAGTGAAGATTATTTTTTTCTAACCATGAAAATGATAAGTAATCCTTTAAGTAAGGTTATCTAACTAAACATCTAAAACTTGACCTGCCTACAACTCTCACCGTACTTAGGTCCCTACACAACTTTCTGTTGTCCTTACACTCTGGCGACCTTTAACGGGTTAACACAAAGTACCTATCTTAAATTAGTGCCTCCGTAGGATGAAAGAACTAAATAAACTTATGTAAAGAAAACCAATCAAAGCTTTAAACGTTTACATAGCTGCTGTAAACTTAAGTGGAATGAATATTTAACTACGACTACATTAACCCTAATGTAAACATACACTGCGAGCTTTCAGAGATAAACTGTAACCAATTCCATTATCAACATAATAAAACTGAAAGGCTGCTTATAATCAGTGTCAGTTCCATCGAAGGCTGGTCATCATGAGGCGCAGAGGTGCGGGCATGGGTGCGCCCGAGCAATCTGTGCCTAGTGACGTCATGTGAGCCTATAAAGAGAATTAAATCCGGGCTTTATATCGAGCATGCGACCACGCGACCACGCGAGCCGCGGACAGGGGGCTCGGTATCCGGACTTATATTAGTATTAATGATACTCTTTTTATGGCCTTTTAGTTTAGAACAATAGTGTGCTAAGTGCTAACCTTTCCTCGTTTAATATAGGTTAGAAAACTAGGACAAACTGTGGATTAAGTCTATAAGAACAAAAAGTATTAAATCTCGGAACGCTCTCAACAGGTTTACCTACCTGTGCAAACTTAAGTATTGAAGAAAGTAAATAGAGCTTGTAAACTTACAACAGATTTTAGAGTAATAGGGACATAACGTAATAAAACCATTGTCACCAACCGTGGCATTTTTGCTATCTTCAAACAATAAAAAGAAAATGAGAAAGCTCTTTGTGTTTATTATTAAAATGTATCTCTTTCATAGCATGTTATGTTCTGTTTATTGTAGAACTTCTGCACAGTACAATTCTGAATAGCTTTCAAAAGGTTAAAACATGCATTAGAATCAAAGGAAAATGTCCCGCATTTTCCTTTGATTCTAATGCATTGTTGTCCCTCATCCCAGACGTTCATATAATTTAATTTTCAAATCAAATCAGTTTATTGCAAACATATGTTGTACAGAGGTTGGAATAAGATTATAAGTTTCATAAATGCACCCTATAAGGGTGAAAACATCACAAAATTAATAAATTACATTAAAATAATTACATTTCAGTGACACATGCTTCATTTAAAGCAGTCACTTTATTTTTGTTGTAATTAAGAAGCTGTTTATTAAGAATATTAAAACAAGAACAACACTAAAAGGGATTAAAAGGTTCTTGAAATCATGACAAAAAACGAGCGAGCCTGTAGCCGCATAATATATGATGTGTAACATCACTAACACCTGACATCTCACCTTGGTAACAAGCAACATTATGGTAATATGCAACATTAAGGTAATAAGCAACATTAAAGGGGCGGGGCCTCGTCAAGGTCGTTTCTGACAGCCAACTCTAGCACCACGCGCGCTCATTGGTCAAATCAAATAGCGCGCGCTTCCCCGGCTTCCTATGACACACTTCAGTCCCTTTTCACGAAATCACTCCCACAGATTTGAATAATTCGATTTAGATTGCAGGAAAGTGATAGAAAAGATATCAATAATTTATTTAGAACAACCTTCACTGCACTCACATGTCTAAATATGATTACGATTATAAGAAGTAGTACCTAGGGCAGGACTTAGGCATATTAGTTAGTTTTACACATAGTGGGTGCCGTTTTAAGAAGCTCTATCAACTTGATTTTATAGCGTTAAGGACAAAACCAAGTCTTTCATTATTTAGACAGGTAATCTCTCTAAGATTGAAGAAAACATGTCACACTTGCCCCAAGTAACATGGTACAAGCGCAGGAAAAAGATGAATCTCTTTAATTGGATCGCTTCTATACTATACTTAACACTTTTTTTTCGCAAATGCATGGTTCACGGAGTTTTCTTTTTAAACTACTTTTTTATTAGTTTCCAAATTTTCCTTGAACACATGGTCACATTACAAAGAGGGTGAACTTAACACTGACATAAGCTGGTCACTCCCCCTTTTACGAGACATCGTTTCTTCAGTGATTAAATTAACTGAGCCAGCACAGCTACATGGTCCCCATAATGAGTTCCAGCAGGCGACTGTAACAGTTCTTTAACTTCACAGCTGTGGGGCAAAAAGAATAAGGGTTTTTTCTTTGTCTAATGCTGGTATGTTGAAGACACAATGCAGTGTAAAATACAACTGTGAATATATGTTCGAATTATCCCCAGTTTTCAGTAGAGAAAGAAAATGTAATTAGTTGGAATGTGGTTGTAATAATTCATGTTCACTGCTGGTTTTGTTTGACTAGGCGGTTTATTCTGTGTGCTAGTGTTTGCACGGCCCATCGAGTGGTAGTTTTTTCTGAAACTCTAACTTATTTCATTCGTGGTAGGTTCATACGTGAGTTCCTGTGGAAAGCTTAGTTAGTTCGTGTATCAAACTAATCAACCCACCAACCCAGTTTAGTTAGTTAACTGTTAGTCCCAAATGCAGCAACTGTAGCTTTCAGGACAGACTTGCTTTCGAGAATTGCTTAGTATTCTGATAGAGAGCAACATCATAGGTTGAGTTAATCGATATTTATACTCGAAAAGACACAAAGTCACTTTCATGAGAATAATGTTTCTAAGCTAAATTATAATTATGAAGTTTAATTGAATCTTGAATGCATTTAATAAGTGTATAATATTTATTACAATATCTGGATGTTTTTTTTTTTTGAACGACGTTTTCTAAAAATGAAACCTAGCTAGATCGATTTATTGCCCCCGAAACTCCTGCATACAAAATTTCATGAAAATCGTTGGAGCCGTTTCCGAGATTCAGAACATATTTATACAAGAATTGCTCGTTTAAAGGTATTATTAGATTATTATTATTAATTATACAACATAATTAGTTATCACCTGAATTTTGGTGTGCTAATATGTTACTTAGGGTAAGAAATGTCGTGGAGGGTCCGATTATTGCAACCCAGCGCTGGGCATGCCACAATTGCGGCGATAAGACCCCTCTTTGAGGAGTGGCTAGAGAGGCGCCACGGCGTCCTCACCTTCCGCCTGACACAGGTCCTCACCGGACACGGCTGTTTCGGGAGGTTCCTGTTCAGGATAAAGCAGGAGGAAACGATCAAATGTCACCATTGTGGGGATCGCCCGGAGGACACGGTGGAGCATACAGTGGAGGTCTGCCCGGCTTGGGCGGAGCATCGCCGTGTCCTCTTGGAGGCGATCGGCGGCGGTGATCTCTCGCGTCCGGCACTGGTTCAGACCATGGTACGGAGCGAGAGGAAATGGCAGACCGTCACCTCCTTCTGCGAAGCAGTAATGCTCGAGAAGGTGGAGGCGGAACGCGTGAGGGAGAGGCAAATTTCGCGCCCTCGCGCCCCTAACCGCCGCAGGAGGAGACGCCCTGGGCGTCGGGAATCGCAGGCAGATTTCCGGCCATCGTAGGCGCGGGCTTGCGGACGGTGAGCAATGGGTAGCTCGCCGTGTGATAAGGACCAAGCCCGGGTCGACGGCGTATTGTGTTCCACGCGCGCTTCAAAGAGATGTCAGCAGAATTGACGGGGTCCGCTAGGGCCGATGCCTGCCGGGGCTGCGAAGAAGTCCGAAAGGGAGATCGTGGCCCCCGGCAACATGGCATCCGAAGAAACACGGGTGGGTTTTAGTCAGTAAGAGTTTGACACGCCCTCCCGCTCCACCCAGAGCGGGAGAAGTTATTTGATAATTTCACAACAAAAAAAAAGGGTAAGAAATGTCGAATAAAAACTTTGCCATATGCAAGTTACTTTGCTAATTACAAGAGTAACGTAAATGTGATCAACACAAGTGAAAGCAAAACAATAGTTATTGGCAGCATTGTGTTGTAATATAGTAGGCTAATGTCCGAGATATGAGACGTAAGTCAGAGTGTCGTAGCTAGCCGGCGGGTGCTGGAGGGCCGCCAAGCAGTCTGGCAGGTGCACGGAGCAATGCTGGCTGGTAGGGAACTGCCTACACATGACTGTACTTTACTATTGTCATTAAGTGGGTCATACATGTGTATTGCTTGCTTCCTATTACGCGAACTTAACGTATCTGTTGAAATGAGGGTGTAATATATACGTAGACACCTCTACCCAAAGTCGTCGGGGAATACTGCAGGCGTGTTGTTTTTTATTACATGTGCAAACTCGAATTAGAATTTTAGCGTTATTATAGGTAAATGCGGTAAATTATATGTAAATGCTTTGACTTTATACATTAGGTACAGCTTACATTACCTGTAAACCAAACAGAACTAACAGAACATAAACCTTATGGGCTGTTTCTTTTTATGTCATGGGCTGGTTAACGATCTGGCGCGGTTCACATGATGGAAACTGTTTACCGCCGTCTACCTACAAACACCTGTTACACCTCAGAACTTACCGATGCATTGCCAACCTTAAAGGCAAAGTTATTAGCCACGTGCAAATAAGTCCACAGGTTACTTTTCTAATTGGAGCACAGCTATGGAAGTTGGCGGAAAAAGCAAGCCGTGTTGATTGGATGCGTCTGCTTATGGCTCCACAAAGCGAAACAAATTAGACCTGACGCGGACGTTGGGACGAGTTCAGAATGGATTGGGAAATATGCTCCCGCATAAAGAACGTCTCCGTTATTACAGGAACTATGCGGTTATGCTGTTTTATTTTATTATAATGTATTAAGTCATATAAACTCAATTTGTGCTCGTTTGTACAACAACAACAAAATATTTAAGTAGTTTTTAGGCATACCGGATGGGAATGTTTGAGATTGAAATACAACAGCGAACTTTTTCAGCTTGCTGTGTTATGCGTCACATTTGTGTAGTGGCTAAAAATAAAACATCACATCTTTGATTACCGAGTCACCGAGAATACATCGGAAAATAAAATAGGTTACGGGGCTAATTGCAGTTTGACCAAAAAAAATTCGCATTGAAAGAATGAAAAACTGGAAAAAAAATGAGAATAAGCACAGTAAAACAAATGTCAGGATGAACGAGTCCTTGTTTTTTTACTATCGTGCTTTTATCAGCTAAGTTCTACAATATTTACATAAAAAATTATGAATCATTCATTATTTATATAATAATTATAAAGGTACGTATTTTCCTGTTGGAAAACAAAAACCTAAAGAATATAACCATCAGAAGTAATTATGTTCATTATAATACACCTTTCAGATATTCGTTATCCCAACCGTCCGAAACCAGTAATACGTTTCAGAATAAAATAATATCTACGTTTAAAATAATACCAAAATGTTTGAATAAAATAAGTTTCACATTTCTGGACGTGTCAGCCGACCACACACGGTATTCACATATACATATATTGTAGGTATATATATATATGCACAGTATGCTTTTGAATCGTAACCGCCCATTTTATTATTTTATAGTGTAAAAGCTTCGTGTCATGAAGTCCGTTACATACGTAACATGAATCATGGGTTGATAATGGGCAGGAAATATATTTGTTCAGACAAGTATAAGTTGACGGTAAGGGCAAATTAGTCTAATAACAGTAAGTATCTGTTTAATTAAAAGACGTTGTCCCACACATTTAAACATACCTACATTATAAAATACTCTTGCTGAAGCAGAATCGATCCAGAGCTAAAGTTATTAAGTAGATTTCAATTGAATTGCTTTTCAAACTCTTTATGAAATAGGTATTCATTGCAGCTCTAATGGTTCCTTTTCAGTTACGTTAAATGGCAAGAAATATCTATTCTATGGCTAATTAGTGGACGATACTGAAGTACTCAAGACCAAACATTAATAATAATAAGAAGTCTAATAAAAGACGTATATAATAAAAGGGAATAAAATTCTTAATTAAACGAAGACGAGTTCATGTATAAAGTTCGGAAAAATCTCTATAAAATCAGAAGAGAATTTACCATTGTTACTTGATTTTATGGAAACAATGGTACTGCGTTCTATGGGTGTGTGGGGGGGGGGGGGGGGTTGAGATAGAATCGTTCGGTAAGTGTGTCAAGGTCAGGGCTGGGATGCTGCGCGGTGGCGCTACTGATGCGGTCCATACACACAGGCAGTCCACGGAAAAGCGAACCAACTTTGAAGTGCCGCGGTCAAGGTTAAGTATCGTTCAGAAACTGTGAGAGGAGTTCTTCCGCAGTAAAACAAGCTAGAGCTTTTTCGTATTCAAAAATATAGTTTAGAAATACAGCTGTGTTCTTTCCAAATCGATCCCTGTGGGTAATAATAAAAGTTAGTCAAAGAATTGGCAGCTAACACAGAGAATAACTGAATGAAGAAATCACTGAACGAAACGCTGTTTAGTTGAAATAAATACATATTTATAGCAAGTGTGCTCCCAATATATTCCACCGGGATCGCACACATAATGAGCATGTGAGAGAATCTCTTTGAATGCATCTCATCTTAGTCAAATGCCGATGGTTCATTTGCACGACGCCTCGCAGCATCCAATGATTGGTTTCGATATTACTTGCAGGAAATTACTCGAGACCTCATCTATGAATATTAGACGAGACTAGTTATGTTTGTTGCACATTCAAGTTGTAATGTCATCGTGTTGGCACTGTTAATTCGTTTATTATTTCTTCTTTTGTGATAAAAGTTGCATTATTTATGTTCCTATGTGTTCCTGTACAATCTGAGTAACATCGTTAGTTGAAATATCGAGTTACATTTTAATTAATGTGTTATTTTTCTGTAGTATTTATAACAAAATGAAAAATTTTATCTGTGGCCTACATTTTGCCGTTAATAACAGATGCTTTTATCTTGTAGATAAATGTAAACATGGGAAATTTATTTTTAACAGTAGGTACTTAAGATATAAGTGCTGAATCGAATCGATTTAAAAGTTCCAAACTACCGGCCGCCTTTGGTGCTCGTGAGAGCAGCTTTACTAGTTTTAGAAGTATTTCACTTACTGAGGCATTAAACAGCTGTTACATTATTTACACAAAAATAATTTAACCGTCTCAATAGAACACAAAAAAAAACTGTCTAAACAAGGCTACCACATTTTGGTCATTGTATTTACGAATCATATTTATATGTATTCTATCCTTAGTGCGGTGTTTGAGTGGATAGCGATATATTTATTATTTATGTTACAGATCAGGGACTAGAGCATGTACATGTATTGTCAGGTTTTTATGCTGCCAAATTAATGTCTCAGATATTTTTGGTCACGACGAGGTATCATATTCTTCTGAATTTAACTGAGTAGGCAGATATTAAAACGGAAGACATGTCGGATATTATTGCGATGCAGCATCCTATATTTTGGCCTCGCTTGTCTCGTCAGATAGTTTTGGTGTTCCGTCGATGTTACATATTTGTGCTGAACGATCACATATATTTGCCGCCATCTTGACGACAGATATTATTGGAAGAATCATGAAATCAGATATTGCCAAGCTGTCCATAATAATACCTAAGGTATTTATGTTCATCTTACTGGTAAGAAGTATACAATACATGCCTTATGTTCAATGCTCTTTGCAGCTTATGTATAAAGTGGTTCCTTAAGGAACTATTAATTAATCTGTGTTACTGGGGTTACTTTTAAAAACAAATCATTAGAATCGTGTAGGTATTTGTTCAGTATGGCGGCTGCAACAGTTGACCATGGTTAACATCTTCGAAGTACAATAACAGTGTTTATCTCTTAGTCTGCCAAGTGCTGTTTAGGTAGGTAGTATTCGCAATTTCTTCTATAATTAATTCTAGCGGTTTTTAACAAGCTTATGTAGAGCTGAGAAACTTTGTAAGCTGATGTTATTAGCTGAAAAGAAAGAATTTACATCTTTTTAGCAAAAGAGGTGATAGACATAACTATAGTACAAGAAATAGGGACCTATTAGTTCAACCAGGTTTCAGACTGGCTAAAGTAGATTCATCTTTTATGGGATACTGTTTAAAATGTTACAATAAAATTCCTCCCCACATACTTCAACTGAATGAGACGAAATTCAAATCTTGTATAAAACGCACACTATGCAGGCAGGCATATTATACGTTGGGGGATTACATCGCTGATAAAAATGCTTGGCTCAATGCTGGTCCTGCTCCACAACTAATTGATTAACATTTGCAAATACTGTTGGAGCTGCTGAAGATTGTAAGACTATCTTTGCATTGTATAAACTCAATCTCCATTGTATTATATAATTGCATAGCACAGGTGTGAGTACTATGTACTAAAGAGTTACCATTTACCGGGTGATATGTCTTGCATTGACTTGAATCTGCCCTGGCGGCTGTGAGTATGTCATGCTCACTCAAATGTTTCGCTGATGGTGGCGTGTGTGTTGGATCATTTAGCTCCCTTCAAAATGGTTGAGCTGAATGGTGCTAATCCATGCGTCATGTTCGTGAACGGGCGCCGTCAGTTGGGACTGGTCATCTCTTAGCTGCCAGGGCTTATTTTTATTTTTATTTTTTGAATTGTTCTTTGTTTTATCTTTTTATTACGGACGCTTCTAACGTGCACGTCTTTCTACATTGTTCTCACATGTATAATTTCAACATGAATGATGTAACCAATATTTTGTAACAATTTTTTTATTTAAAAGAGTGTCCGTGGAGTTTCTTGCCCGTTCTTCTCCATAGGTACCTACTACGCTTTGGAATGGGCAACTAGCTTCATACCTATTTCTGACTGACCGATTCCTTGACAATTCAAAAGTGCCTGTAAATGGTTTAATTGAAATAAATGCTTTGAGTTTGAGTTTGAACATTTTAAAACAGTTACGGTGGAATTTCGTGCCCATTTTTCTCTATACGAAAACTACTTTTTGGAAGGGGCGACTAGAATCAAATTTTTTTTTGTAAATTTTGACCTTCAAGTGTGCCTTTTATGGGCTTAATTGAAATAAAAGATTTGACTTTCACTTTCAATACTTACAGTCATAGTAATTTTGATCGGATGAATAATGATTGGATATGTAAACAGCTGTGCGGTATACCTCAATTAAATAAATCTTGTTAACAGAGAAGCATTAAGTAATGTCCCTATACTTTTCGTGTCAGATAATCGAAAATAATTATAGGTATTTAGGTACAAAATATGTTTGGCGAACGTTTTGTGAATTTTCATCTGTCTGTTTGTTTCTCCATGATTTAACGCAGAAGTTTGTCGTCTCTGCTCGGAGATTTATTCTGGCCCCACCTTGTTATAAGAAAAACAAACATTGACTTTTGTAAATCATCTTGAAAAACATCATCCTCTAAAAAATTAGAGCATAAAAATCTTACAAACATCCCGAAGGAAATGTTTTCGGGGGTGGGCAACTAACCGTAACTAGAAGAAAATAGATAGATCTCGTAAAATATCTAGAAATAATATTACTATTAAAAGGGTTGCCATGGATCACTGCATGATCCAATCACATCTGCTTCGGTCGACCAGATATCACCAGAGAAAGGAAAGTTCATACGGCATTCACAATAATGACATTATTAATAAAACTACGAGCCGCACTATCATACTTTGTGAGCTGAAGTTATTTCGAGCGCAGTCGTCTATTATTGTAATAGAATGTTTGTGTACTACGGGATTCTAATCATCTGGTTAGTACGACGAGCTTCTTCATTTTACAGCTGAAAATTCAATTCTACTGTTTGTTTTAGCGGAGAAGAAAATTACTTACAAAACTGATTAACTTTGGAGCTCCGCTTGTGAAAGCAAACTGAATACGACATTATTGAGTTTGTTTTTGTTTATTTCTAACTCGACAGATGGCAAACAATGTGCCAATAGGAACCTACCTACACAATATAAAATGCAAACCGAATAGAGTGATTCATAGTATAATCCTATTATAGAATAATAAATCAATGACAAAACTCGACGATTGCTTCAAAACATTTCATTCAATGCACCTGAAGCTTTCAGAGCTTTCGAAGGCTATCGCGGTGATGGCGGGAAAACTTTATTCATGGAGTACGAACTATTGAATGATTTCACTAACAGATATAAACGTTGTATAAGAAAATGGGTAAGCTACGTTATTAGAATCCAGATTTTAAAATAATTTAACGCGTCAAAAACGTAAACTTACCGAATTGAAAATGTTACTTAGATCACTATCAAACGTAACAATTAATGTTGTATATTGAAACTGAATTGGTTTCACCCTCCCCTAAAACGTGGTTTCGTTGTAAACAAAGTTTGTTTTGGGCTGATTCGGATATGTGGGTGATATGGGCGGGCGGCTGGGCGGACGAGCGGCCGGCTCGCGACCCTCGCGGACACTGCCGCGCTGTACGCAGCCGCCCACCACCAGTAATGAACTTCTCTTATAACTCTCTGAGTTAACCGCAGTTTGCTTTGCGGATATTTACCTGACGACATCGTGGATTTGTTTTTGCGATTTTATTTTTAAAGGATCCTGAATCTGCTTAGAAGACCGCATACCTAATTTTAATCTTAATGAAAAATAAAAAAGTTTTGAACTGTCTTTTACATCTTCTGGATTCCCCTTCACAACAAGGATTTGGTGCTTGTGTCTCGCCTTTTCAAAGCTTCACTTACATAGATAAAATATTAGTTTTAACTAAAACAAAAAGCACGTAGCCTTCGCAATCCTGACCATAGAGACAACGTATCCTATATAGGCTATGACAGGCAAAAAAAAAGTTCTTAGTTGTGGTGTGGCATCTTGTTTATGACACCGTGCGACCGTGAATTCAGGTAAGCTTTTAAAACTTACCTTACATTATTTAACAAAATGTTTTTTGTGGGTAAAAGATGCTAAATTTTAGATGTTCAAAGTAAGATTCTCTTTATTATCATATCATAGGCAAAGGAACGGAAGGTTTTACGTAAAAAGGATGTTTGCGGTGTTATCGCACCTCGATTTTCGCGGGAAATTCGTCCTAGCCTGATGATACGACCACAGTTATCGCTTTGACAAACATTCGGGTTGGTGTGATAGTCTGAACACAAAGGTACTGATGGTTTTCGAGTATGATTACCATATTTTTAGACCGTTAACCTTTTTAATGATGTCTTTGTTATAAATATTGGTTTAAATTAGAATCACATTCGATACATCCAAGCCGCTCATATTTTGTTCGAACAATTATAAAAGCCGTTGTAACCAAAATTGCTAATTATATACTCAACGCTAAGCCCGGATTAATGTTTTAACACGAACCGGAATTACCGGACCGGGATTCTGTGAACTGACCGTGGATACAGCCGGATTGTCACGGTATTAAATACGGCCCAGAAATTGATGGCACCGAATCTAATTTACAGATATAAAGCTGTTCGCACGCTAGCGCTACGCGACTCATTTCATACGTTTGGGTAAGTTTTCGCAATGATTTCGCAGCGTTGGCGTGATAAGTAATTGCGTTAGATCATGCAAGCTTTAATTTTTTTATTTTCTTTTTTAGGCAACCAACAGCGATACATATAGTATGTGTATTACATTATGGCTATTAATAGGTTTCCCCGTATAACTAGGATAAGTATAAAACATGCGATTTAAATTCAAATTTAATTAATTATAGTCAAAATTAAAAAATACATAGAGATACGACATGTAGACATGACATGTTTATGTAGGTATGTTAAGTTTATCTAATTAGGTATAGGTACATTTTAAACTATGGGTACAGAGTATGTACCACAAGGTCTCGTGTTTTAGTCACAGTTCGCCCGAGGTGTTCTCCGTAACTTGTTGTTTTCATTTTATTTCACACACAAACAATCCTCTACGTCACGACTTTCGTTTCTCGACAATTTTTCTTAGTTAATTATATATTTGTGGGAAAGATCTTTAAAACCTTTTACTTAAATTGAGACTTAAAGCTAAGTAACTCCCGGAAGTACTTTTATAAAGGTTGTCAACCTCAGCCTTAGAATAATTACCTGAGTAAAAGTCTTTTAGATTGCAAATATTGCAATACTTTACAATCTTAGCCTCTTCGCTCCGCTAGTTATGCCCGCAGCCCTAGTTTTGCATGAAGAATAACCTACAGGAGATTAACTTATCCGCATCGCTGCGTGGTTAGATCGAGTCGAGATCAATTGATCGAACGACAAACATTTTCTGTCCTTATGGTTCAAACTACCTCAAGCTCTTTCTACGGCGAAACCGTGCTGTATAAAAAGGGCCTCAAGGTTCACCGGAGTGCAATTTTATGGATTATTTACACTGTTGGAACCATACTGCTATATAATATAAATCGTTTGTAGGAAGGACGCTGTTTACAAGTTATTGACACTTCCACGTGCCAACTCGCGTTTGTTCTAGGAACTGTGAGTGTTAACGACGCCTCTCACAGACATAATTGTCACGGTTGTCAGTTGTCAGCTATCAGCTATCCTATGTTGTTATGTCAGATGATTTCAGAGGCCTACATACAGTCTGTTCCAAAAGTTTCTGCTGAAAATTTAAACAAATGAATCAGCCAACATGCCAATTTGTAGCGCCACTTACAAATTGAGAGCTTTGATTTGATTATTTGAATACTTTAACCCGAAATTCTAATTTCAAATCACCTTAAATATATTTTTCATTTGAGGTGATGAAACTTTCACAAATGAGGTTTACTTTATAACCTTTCGTCGGTGATTTTCCAATTACAGTTCCTGATAATGTTATTCCAACAATAATTGTTAGGAGAAGTGGTGAGATATAAACCTTCTAAATACAGATAAATGTGTTATTAATTCCCTGTAGTGCGTGGCGTAGCGATGGCGTAAGTATTTAACCTGAACGATTTGTTTACACTTTTATCATATACTTTGGAAACAGATCATACATTCCAGGCTGAATAAAATATTGCGGGAACCGATTTTCCCAAGAATCGCGCTTCGACGAAAATGAAACAGACAGTTTAGTTCAATATCCGAAAACCCAATTACTCTAGTATTGCCAGTACTAGTACACTAGTAATTTATTCATATGAAAACAAAACTGGCGAAATGTTTGTGTATTAGACCTGTATAGGTTCAGCTCTCGGGAAATACAGGCATGTTATTATGTTTATTCATATGAAGTAGGAAAATTAATAATTTGATCTGTACCCATACCAATAGCCACTTTCCATGTTTTTTTTTGCTAACCTATTTTGTCCCACTGCTGGGCAAAGGTCCAAAATAGGTTAGCAAAAAAAAAACAAAGCGGTGTGACCCGCCCAGTTTCATTTCAGCCTCGCAGACTTATCGCCAACATCGGCGACGCCTGTCTTTGAATTTTGTCGCTGAGTTTGATTTTTAAATTGCTACGCTCCATTGCTCTTTGGCAAACCTTGAGTTTGGACTTCTGAGCCTCGGTCAAAGACCAAGTCTGAGCGCCATAGGTTAGGACAGCCAGGATACATAATATAATACTTTCCATGTACCTACTTAAATTAGGAAAACGTTGGCGATTCTTGTGCACATCTTTTCGTTCATGTGATGATGATCATTTATTATAATAATCCCATCAAGCCACACAATCAACCAACGAAAAGAGAACATAAAACATGGAAGTATCATCATGTCTATAAAATTCTGCTAACGCTAAAGATCGCTGCATCTCTTGTAAGTTATAAAGTTTCAACTCTCCGCTAACGGCGGGAACACAACACTGGCTTCAAAGAATTAAAAGAACGCTTCAATACTAATCCGATATCTTAGACAAGACAACACTGAAAGATGTTTACCTGGATAAGTACTGAGTTAAGTACCTAAGTACCTTTGTTTCAACGTTACAATAGAATACTCTTTATTAGGTATCTACACCATAAAAATTACGGAAATAAATGTAGACATTTTACATAGGGTGACACAATGGGCGGTCTTATCGCTAAAAGCGTTGGATTAAGAGAGAAAGGAGAGACAATACTGCAGGCGCTGTACCATTTACATATACAATAAATACATATATACATAAAACATTTACTTATCTATATAAATATAATAATAATCGACGTTAGCATCCGGTTCTTAGAAACAGGTAAAACGCGGGGAAACCAGGTAATTCCATACCTCCTCTAATAATACAGACAGACGCTAACTTGATGTCCCATAAGACACTAATAGAGTATAACATGCTTTCTATATAAAGCGAAGTACCAAACAGCAAAAAATTATTCGTCTCTATGCTTAATCAAAATGAGCGTGAGGAATAAAAATGGTCGTTTTGTTCAGAATAAATAAGACTTCCCAATTCTTACCGTCGCTCCCGACTCCCGTATATATTTACATTTATATACTGATTTCAAATAAAATATTCAACCCTTGAGAAGCCTTTTTACGTCACAGTCTTGGAATACATAACATTAAGTTTACTCTCGTGTAGATCTCAAAGTCAATCTGTAAGTTGCCACCGGATCCTGAATTCCTGAGGCAGGAACAATGCTGCTGGCCTATAAGTAGTTATTCTTTCCTCATGTAAGACTTACCTACGCAATGCAAGTAAATAGGCTAGCCTGTTTTAAGCCCAGCACTCAGATCATAACAGCTTAGGTAAGATATCACATCCCCCAGCGCTAGCACGTTTCGTAGAACACACAAAACAACATTTGACATTAATTCGTTTTCACGTCGTGTTTTAGAGCACTTTAACATAACCAGAAACAGTTAATATTTAAAATCGGAAGCACTTACACGGAATTGGAGATTAAATTCTTTGAAACGACCGTTAGCACAGTAGCACAACATGTAGGTACGTTGAATTAAAACGGGTTAATTAAAGATGTTGAGCCGCGTGCACACGGGCGAAACATTTGCAGTTTGTTCACGTGTCTTTTGTCTTCATTTTCTTCCGGCTTATTAGGTGCTTGTGAGAAAGACTGCAGATCTAGACTTCTTGAGGTAATATCATAATACCTTCTCGCTGTGCACATGGCTCTACTCAAGTTCGATACTAAAACCTACACAGAAATCACGTGAATCGGATGAGTGGGTTTCAAGTTTTAAGCGCACCAACGGACACGTAGAGAGGCGATTTGTTGAAAATAACATAACACCACGCCCGTGACCCCCGAAGTGTTAGGCAGAGATGCACCTAAATTAGAACTTAGTAATAGGGCTCTAAAACATTGGTGATGAGAATAATGTTATTAGTGCTCGATGACGTCAATCTATACACAATACGCAAATGTTTATAATATCACAGTTCTAATAAGGTAAAGAAAAATTTCCGCATACGGAAAAATACCTGCGAACCGTGGGTGGAAGTAGAAATAGAAACTAACGTATGATATTACGTTCCTAGAAAAGTACAAAGGAAAAGCTTCTTATGGTAGAATTTTCTAAAAAATCAATTAGTTCCTACGCTAGGTAAATCAGACTGACAACGTTATAGCATCGAAAATAAATTTATGGAGACATAGCTTTTGTTATACTTTCTATGTTCTTTACTGAAGTTTCATTAAAGACTAAAGAGTCTACGGAAGTATACCATTTGTAAATGACTGACGAAAAACTTAGTAAAACTTAAAACTTTAATGTTTCCTCGATATTCAATTGTTACTCGACAAGCTCATTACTTATTAACAAGAGGTAAGCTTAGCTTCGGAACATTTCATGGAAAACATATAGGTACCTAGTAATCTATTTGTTAGTAAAAATATCTCTTTCTTACTATTCATCTGTCTTTTGAAATTAAATATCGATATATATTAGCTTATCCCATATGTATAATGTATGAGGTTTATTGATCCTAACTTAATCAAAGATGTCAGAGCTCTCAGGATTTATTCCTCAAGCTTTTGTCGGAGCTTATTTTAGGAGGAAAATCTTGTGTTACGAAAGTCTTTCCATATGTAAGTATATTGTCTGCTATCACACAATAAGATATGCATATCCATAGCAATATTTGTTTGCGTAATGTTAATTATTTTGATTTAGACCTGATCCAGAGACGCTTCGCTCGCTACGCTCGCTCGGTCAATTAAGTATATGGATGGCATGTGTCGAGGCCGTGACGGTTGGTGAAAGGGTAGTCACCACAAATTAAAAGGTGATGATTGTTGATGAGTGACAGTTTCATTCTCCAGCTTCAAGGCGCACAGGTAGTGAAAATATAAGTGAAGCACACGTGTGCAGTATACAATCAATCATCAATTTTAGCTCGATGGTCCTAGTTTATCATTTATAACTTCCAATTACAGCTTTATGTAAGCGGGCACGCCCTTTATGCCTGGAGGCAAATTTATTTAGATATTTAGTTCTGTTTACGTTTAGTTTTTTTTTTAAATTCTGCTTGAGTATAGTTCTCGATGTTTTTGGTTGGTATATTGGCGTGTGCTAGCTGACATATGGTTAACATTTAAATTATGTTTTGTGTTGCAAGTTATTTTGCATACTATTGTATAGAATCAAGTTTTTCTAACTGAACAGACAGCTGTGCTGCTGGGGAGTTAGTTGCGCTACTTCTTCTTCCCAGCTAAAGCACTAGGAAGTGGTGAAGGGCGTGTGTTTTGGGGGACATTTTATGTAATTTTGACGTTCAAAAAGTGCTGATTCTCAGACTAGTTTGTAATAAATGACTCATAATTGATTTGATTTGAAATTATTTAAATGAGTTAGTAAGTCAGTCTGTCTGTCTGCTACCTTTTCACGCCTAAACCACTGAACCGATCGGTATGAAATTAGTAGATAGGTAGCCTGGAACCTGGAGAAGTTCTTCCCAGATATTTGTATTAGAAAATGATAAAATACAAAATACACGTAGACGAAGTTGTGGGCAACAGCTAGTTATTTTCATAAATAACATCCATACAAATCAATTAATTTTATCGAAAGCTTTTTGTCGTTCCTGGCCCTTTGCGGGACACAAATGGAAAAAGGCAGCGGAAATCGGTTGCCGATATAAACACATCGATTTTCGTGCGGCGACAGTCGGTGTGTCCTCGAGGTTAAACAATCGATATTATCAGCGGAACGTATTAATGAAATGATACTGAAATAAACGACCTTGACGTAACTCGCGACCGATAACGATTGATCTGCGAACGATTTACTGAGCGGTTTGTTTTTAATTGCTGTGGTTGGAGGTTTTTGATAGTGTTGGACATTCTAATTATACCAGATATATATCTAACTAGCTGAGCTTCGTGGTTTCATCCGCATAAGTCTCGATTCCGTGGGAATATCGGGATTAAAAGTATCCAACACAGGTCATGTCTACCCATGTGCCAAATTTCATTCAAACCCGTTCGGCCGTTTTAGAGTGAAATCGTAACAAACAAACACAAACATACAAAAAATCTAATCTTTTCTCTTTATAATTATTAGTTTAGGCTATTTTCTAAAAATAAAAATAGGTTGCTTGTTTGGGTACTAAAAGTATCAAGGTGGATTTTGTGAAGTTTTTCTATTTCCTGTTTCTATTTTATTATTCGGTTAGTAGGTACTGTAAGAGTCTTAAGCCTGCATGGTTTTACCGTGCAACCTTCATGAATAGTTTATATGTTGATGGCATCATATGAGACAAACACTATTTCGTATTTAGAATGAATTAGGGGCCAGCTTAGCGAGCTGAGTGCGAAGATGGTGTCATGATGAAACATATTGTAGACTGAATTCTAGGAATAATTATCCAAGTTATATTAACAATGCGCGTTTCATTTCGACCCGGGACATAGAATGTAGATGAAGAAACATGTTAAGGGAGAATTATACTTTTAAATTCTTTTTTTTTTCCGGATTTTCCGTTATAATCTACCAGATGCCAATTTTTTTCGCAGGCTAAGACAGAGTAGATAAAAGTTCTTTCGAATTTGCTTTAAAACAAAGATATTAAACTGTTTACTTAATTAAATATCTTTGCTTTAAAAAGGTGCCAACTTTCAGTATAATTTTTGTAGCTTTCTGAGGCAAACAGGGTCGGATAACTGCCTGCAAGCTTTACAGATGAATGCTTCGCTGATCGACTCATTATGCAGCAGATAAATTTAGCGCCTCATAAAAAACTATCTATCAACTCCACTGACGTTCTAAAAATTAATTAAAAAAGGCTTTACTAAATGAAACCCTTTGCAGTAACATAGTGGGGTAAGTAATGCTGACGTAGCAGTAGGCTGGGCCGCCGGAAGTGGGCGCGGGCACGGTGGCCAGCACTTCCGGCGGCCGACACAACACCAACCATGGCTGTTGTTACATGGTAAACGGAGTGCAAATGGGGAACTGTTTACACTATATTAATTTACATCCACTAACCTAGTAGGTGGAAAGGTTACGTACAGTCGGCCATTGATAGCTTTGATCATAACTAGAAACATGTTTAAACAATGCAAATGGAGCCGACAACATGACATGTCAATTTGACAAGCACCTAAAAACGTTGATGAGTACGAGTGAATTTTCGTATCAATATTCGAAAATTATCGTACCTGATAAAAAAATATCGTACAATAACTGCAAGAGCCACGCGGAACGCTTATCTACTAGTTTGCAAAACTAGAAATAAGATACAAATTTTAGGAAGTTGTGAAAAGTGAGAGAAATTAGAAAAGAAACTTATTTATTTTACAAAAGAGTGGGATCATCGGAGTCACTATTCACTTCTACCTCTGCAGCAGCGCCAGCAGTTTTTGAATAAAGGACTGCTGAAGTCAAGCGAGACATCATTCTTTCAGTTGCTTAAAACCATAACAGCATTCTTTTGATTGAGTTTCTACGCATTGCGCTGAAGGTAAAGCCCCTTTAACAGTTTTTGTTGCAAATTTGTTTCTTATTCTATTATTCGTCACAATATTTTTGTTGAATAGTCGTTTCATCCCACTTCAGAGGAGGGTTGCAATCGTACATGTACGATAGTTATCGTACGGTTGGCATCCCTGTGTGGCAAAGTCGAGACCATAGATGTATTATTAAACGTATAATATATCTGTGGTCGAAACGAAAAGTGATCATCATTTTCATAAAGGTGACATCGGAATGACTTGTACGGGATATATAATTCTGGCTACTACATCCGGCCATCTTTAGAAAAAAATGTATTGTTATCGGAAAGGAGCAATCGCGATTCACGCAATGTTTCAACTTGATAAACAACTTTAAAACTATTTAAGGGTCGCAAATCGATTAGATAGTCGTTCGAGAAATTAGGTTTCAAGACAATGGGCTTACGCGCTGCCGATAATTTGAGCATATAGTTATTCGAGATTTTGATGCATCAAGGTAGTGAACTATCGCGCTCATAATTTATCGATTTCAAGTACTTTCGAGTTAACGTTTTCGAGCAAGTGTTATTCGATCGAACGTCATTCGATTTCAAGTAGGGAACCCATTTCTGGGGGTATTTGTGCTGGTGGGAACTTTTTAGGGTTCCGTAGTAAACAAGGAACCCTTATAGTTTCGTTATGTGCGTCTGTCTGTCTGTCCGTCTGTCTGTCTGTCTGTCCACGGTATAGCCGAGACCCTTAGTACTAGAAAGCTGTAATTTGGCATAAATATACGTATTAATTACGCCGACAAAGTGGTAAAACAAAATTATGAAAAACTTTTTTTTTTAGGGTACCTCTCCTACACGTAAAGTGGTGATGTGTTTTTTTATTTTTAACCCTTTGTTTGGGGTATATTGGAAAGGTCCTTCAAAAACATTGTGAGTTTGTAAAAAACCATTTTTGGATTCAGGGATTCGTTTGCGAAATATTAAGCTTTAAAGTGCTATTTTTTGTTAGAGTCAAGTGTTCCCCTCCCCTGCCAGCAAAATGGTTGGTTTTGGATGTGTGAAAAAAATCACAGCAGTAGTTAATATAACGAAATTAAAAGAAAAACTATCACAGCTAAGTAGGCTCTACAAGTTAACGAGTAATAATTAACCAACTTACTTTTACTTACTTTTCTCATACATTCCGTATGAGAAAACATATTTTTCAACTACAAAGTTAAGTTTGTTTTAGGGATAAATTCATCTCAACTACGGAACCCTTCATTGTGCGTGGTCCGACACGCACTTGGCCGGTTTTTTTTAGTACAATATGCATCAGCGTTTTGAAAATCCAGCTGTTTTCTGGTTCTGTTAGTGACCTGTTCAAGATGGGGGTACCAGGATAGTCTTTGGTCAACAAAAATCAATTATCTACAATAATAAAAGTGTTTCTCTAGAATTCTTCCGATCTTGTAATTTTACACATATTAGCACTATAGCGGTGTACGAGCTCCTCCGTCCTAGCAGACCTCTGTGGGGGACTGTCACTGACGTAGCAGCCTGGCAGATTGACACTTATGACGGGAGCTTGCCAAGAGACACTGACATGGCCACGCTATGTTGTAAAACAGTAAAATGTGTGTCCGCCACAGAAGTCAAGACGGAGGAGTTCGTGTACCGTTATAGCAACTAATAAATTTAACTTTATAAGTTTAAGTTAGGAAAGTCTGTGATCTGTTCAACCCAAATAATGTTTTACAACTTCGTGTTCTACATAATAGGTTTTGTGAATTGGAAAGTGTTTCCGTCTGTTTATGACCAGAGGCATAGTTTGACCCCTGAGGACATCACAGTTCAAAGTATTTTAAAGGGAGGTAAGCCATTGAAGTTTGCATACAATGCGTTGTGAAGTGTACAATAATAACAGAGAGAACATGGGAAAATCGATTTATAAAGTCCTTTCAGTTTCACCATAATTACAAGCTTTATTTTATATTCCGTTTCGCAGAATTTATACGGCTAAGTACTTATAGCATTTGTAAATTGATATAACCTTGGAACGAGCTTTATTTACATTTATCATATCAGTAACGTATTATCAATGTCATGTACTCATGTGTGGGATTGTACACATCGGCCCAAGTAGACTACATGCCGGAGAGAGCGAGAGAAAGTGTGAATTTGGTTAAATGAAAATCCAAGATGGCGGCTCTGAAAATTTTAAAATTTTTCTTCGTGGGTTTGGTTTTACTATAATTGATTGGTAAGCCAATATTTGTAAAACATGTTATTTGGTATAGAGAGATTCCTGAAAGCCTGAAAATGAGCTTCTATGTGAATATGTAATACAATCTAACGCTAAAGTTTCAGTTAAGTAGGTACCTATTATAGTTAGTTTCCTTGTTTCCGATAAGTCCTACGCACATATCTTAATTAGAGATTTGCCTAAGACTAATAATGACTGTGTAAGTAGGTACAGTAGTACTCCGGATTGGTCTTTTAGGTAACGGTGCCCCTTCCATGTGCAGATTGTGACCACCGGGGTGGTTTTAGTGAGGTAAAAATCCTACACTTCCCGGTCTTATCCCAAAGCCCGGGCGCCTTTTGAAGCTCCCGGCCAATCCCATATGCGACTAAGTGAGCCCTCCAGGAGGGCTCCCGGCACTGAACGTGTTTTTTTCCCCCGAAAAAATAAATAAAAAAAGGTACCTTAGTACTTCAAAAAGTCTATCCCAACCTTAGCAAGTTTATCAATCATAGTTGAACACAAATTTCATTTATTGTGATCCCGAATTAGTGCTGACCGTGCTGACGAGCCGTCTGCGACAGTAATACACGCGACCAGCGACGGCGGCCGGCGCGCAGTGGGCACTCCCTCATGCCAGATTTGACCTTTCACTATCTACTAAAGACTATTAGGGAACGTTTGTTTGTCCAATAAACTTGATTGTTCACCGTAAAAGGCTAAAGTTAAGTCAGGACAAAGGCAATCTCTTCATTACTTCCTGAGTTCATTGCATATCATTCTTCTTATTCTAATCTGGTTAGATTAGAATTAGGAGAAAGATAAGTTATATTGATATGAGAGCTAGATTATCTATAATCTTGATAAAAGTGAGAGACAAATGAACGTCAAATAATTTTGAAGTAGGTATATAGATTCCAATTCCAAGCCAGGATAGGACAAACTCAATCTAACTTAGTCCCGAAACATTTCAATCAAGTTATTTTGAAAAGTGAATTGTCAAATTGTTTCTGCAACGTAACCTACGACTTATAAAAAATAGTTGGGGCGTTTTTCAAGGAATATTTTTCATAGAACACAACATGTATTGTGGTCGGCAGCGGAGTGCGGACACTTCATAAACATTCCGAATGTTTCGCGTTCACGGAACATCGTCGCGTGACGAGCTCTGCGTCACTTGAGCCTCGACCTCCATTAAATATGTCATTTTTGGCAAATTTAAACTGGTACGGTGTACGGTGTGTACACGAATTCAGGTGAAAAGTAACATAAACTTAGCATCAAGCATATATTCCCCGAAGAGGTTCCTCTTCGTCAGTTTTGTTTAACATTTTCGACTGCACCCACTTTTCATAGAACTCATACGCCATGCCACCATACATATTGGAAGTGAACCCTCCGGGAGGGTTACCGACATTACGTTTGCGCTAAACTTAACCATCGGGGACGGTCAACGGCATAAGGCCGCCCGGGCCGGGAATCGCGAGCCGATTTCCGGCCACCGTAGGCGCGGGCTTGCGGACGGTGAGCAATGGGTAGCTCGCCGTCCGATAAGGACCAGGCCCGGGTCAACGGCGCGTTGTGTTCCACGCGCGCCTCAAAGAGATGTCAGCAGAATTGACGGG
The DNA here is from genome assembly GCA_949152395.1 of Agrochola litura. Lineage (NCBI taxonomy): Eukaryota > Metazoa > Arthropoda > Insecta > Lepidoptera > Noctuidae > Agrochola > Agrochola litura. The sequence continues at coordinate 1,634,336 of OX424496.1, forward strand.
GTCCGCTAGGGCCAATGCCTGCCGGGGGTTCGAAGGGATATCGTGGGACATCGTGGCCCCCGGCAACAGGGCAACCGAAGGAACACGGGTGGGTTTTAGTCAGTAAGAGTCTGACACGCCCTCCCGCTCCACCCAGAGCGGGAGAAGTTATCAGATAATTTCCCACCCAAAAAAATAAATAAAAAAACTTTTTACAAAAAAAAAACAACCGACTTCAAAAAAAAAACACTACAAAGTGAAAAATAACTTTAATTTCGGAAGTCGGTGTCTTTGGTTTTGAATTTTCGTTCTTTGTCACCGACTTCCGAAATTAAAGTTATTTTTCACTTTGTAGTGTTTTTTTTTTTGAAGTCGGTTGTTTTTTTTTTGTAAAAAGTTTTTATTTTTCACTTTTTAGTTGTGGTACCTACCCCACACAAATTCGAATACCACTACCTGCTATGTAAATAACAGTGACAAGAAATTATCATATCATCTACATACTAAGTGGGAAAAAAATACGTATAATTGAAGCTAACTCAAAAACTACCGAAGCAAAGTTAATAAAATTTATATGGGACCACCTCTGAAGTATGATCTACCAAACAAAAAAAGAATCATCAAAATCTATTCATAATTGGCGGAGTAATCGCGTAACAAACATACAAAAAAAACAAAAAAAAAAAAAAAAAAAAACATACAGACGAATTGAGAACCTCCTCCTTTTGGAAGTCGGTTAAAAATAAAGGGGGTCTTGTCGCTATTCTTAGTTTCCAACCTTTCAAATTTTTGTGTTTATTTATAACCGTAAACAAAAAATTTAAAATAATAATGCTTGAATTTTAAAACCAACGCATACCTATATGTATTAGTAAATCTTGTTAAAATATACATCAGATTTTATTTTCACGGTTTATAATGCTATATTCGTTAAAAAAAACCTACATTTAAAATGAACCCTCCGCGAGGGCTCCCGGCCAATCCCATATGCGACTAAGTGAGCCCTCCAGGAGGGCTCCCGGCACTGAACGTGTTAAATCACATGTTTTAGGAGGCGAGTCTATTGCCACTAACCGCCCGGATATTGAGATTTGCCGGGTTGCTTTTCTTTTTAAAATACTATAACACTTCCAGAATCAGGGATCGAACCCGAGCCCAAGGTTCATCAGCAATCACACTTGCGACTACTAGACAAACGAGGCAGTTGAATCAGTATGACTAGGTGATGAATCTATCTGAGATATCCTCGGACAGGATACTTCAGTTATATTCATTACCCCAGTTTTAAATATTGTTGGCCGCCGTTTGCAGTTGGCATACAATAAATACATGTATATTGCTGGGGGTGCAACCTATATACCTACCTAACTTATTTAAAACTCTATTAATTACATGGCACATTGTAAATGAATATTATACCCGCGAGGACATATCGTAAACTTAGCGAGGCTTAGAGAATTGTGTCAATTGAGAAGTTATTGTGTGTAGTAAAATGGTAACTTCGTATTTTTCAAAATGTCAGTGAATATCAAGGGCGCCTCACTTCGGGCTGGGGCTGGGGCCGACATTTTTATTATGCTACGAAAGGCCACTCGCCAAACACTTTGTCAATAAAACTGATGGTGTTTCTTTATTTAGACAGCTTAATAGTTCAAGTCAAACTTGGTATTTAATGTTATATTCATGATACGTCTGCTTCGTTGGTCTAGTGTCGCAAGCACGACTGCTGAGTACGGGGTCCCGGGTTCGATCTCTAGACTTGGGCTCGGTTACTGGCAACAGGCTCGCCTTCTACAAGACTGTTTCAAACAATGGCATAATCTAGGTAGCTGCGGAATTTATTAAAAAATATTTTAATTTTGGTTGTTTTAAATCAATAGCAAGACGAATATTCTCGGCGATGACGTTACTTTCATCTTCAGGAAAATGTGGTCTTAAGGATCCCTTAGCTAAAAGCTTTGAGAAAGCTCTCAGTTATAAAAAAAACCCTTCAAGTGAATGAGATCATGAAGCAGAGGCATTGGCGGCGCAATCAAAGGTGACTCGGCAACATGAAGTTTCTAAAAAGTTTGGTGTCACCAGAACCAACAATTTTCAGTAGTCAATTATTATACAACTTACTAAGTATTTACACTAAGAACTCCACATTTTTGTCAGGGCACCAGTTCTGTGCTATTTGGGCCCACAGTTTGTCCGACATGCGGCAGACATGTCCTGCCCAGTCCCATTTAAGTTGGGCAGCCTTTTGAGTCACGTCAGCTAATTTGGTTTTGGAGCGCAGTATTGTGTTTCGAACACGATCCGTTAATTTAACGCCTAGTATACTGCGCTCCATTGCTCGTTGGCAGACCTTGAGTTTGGACTTCTGGATGTTAGTCAAAGACCAAGTCTGTGCACCATAGGTTAAGACGGGAAGAATATTACACATGTCCATGAGCCTGCGTTTCAGTGCCATAGGCAACTCACCTTACAAACAACTAACTAACTATACATATTAAATCAAACTTACTATAGATATTAAATAAAATCTATTGCGGATATGGACGTTGGTTATTCGACTATTAGTTCTTCGAATTATTTAGAATATCGCTGTATCTACGTTTTGTAAAAAAGCCTAGTTTGTTTATTTATGCTGACATAGCAATCATCGTCAAATAAACGGCGTAAAATAACTCATTTCGTAGATAGAGGACCGAATGAGGGTAGTAATAATTATGTAGTATTTTTTTCATTACTCTTTCCTCATTTAGCCTAGGTTCCAGGGCGTGTCGGTCGACCAGCGACCACGCCATCCCATAATTAAGGAGAGATTTTATAACTCGTTCACTACACGCATGGACATGATAGCTGTACAAATTCAAACTAATTAAGATTTAAAATAATTACTTGTATGAGACTAGATTTTGCCCGCGGCTTCGTCCGCGTAAAGGTCGTAAATCTATCCACGGAAAGGCGCTACCAGGATAAAAAGTATCCTAAGTCCTAACCAAGGTTATGGTCTACCATTTAATGTACCTACCAAATATCGAAATCCGAACAGACCGATAGACAGAGTTACTTTCGCATTTATATTATTACCATCAACTACCATAAAGTACCTACAGAAATCTCAGTAAAGACACATCCAGGCGCTTATGAGACGCGATGCGTGACTCTTCAACGCGTAATACGACATTTTTTTCTCCAGCAAATTAATTTATCAAACGTATCAACCTAACCCAGCGGTGACGGGAGTTATTGGGTTAGCAAAATCGAATAAAGTACCTCATCTCACGGGGATGAGGGAAAGCTCTTCTATATAAATCAGACAACAATGAATATAACCATAAATGCGTAACACAGTTTCAATCACAATTTGAGAGTTTTGAAGGATATTGCCAATCCATATCTACTCAACAACGTAAATAATGCAATGAACGTCGGTGAACTGTCAAAATGAAACTCATTGCGATCAATATTGATCATTTATGTGTGCTAAGTAATTATCCCGCAGCTGATGTCCTAGTCCTAAGTTCTAATTTTAGGCTAATTGAATAGGTAATTAACAATTTACCGCTCGAAGGGCGGCGTGAATGCTCAGCAGTGCTCTGAGTGTTTAATGCAATATGCTGAAACGGGCGCGCTTTGCGACTGTGTCTCATGGGCTTTCTATGCCTTCCCATATACTTTTACAATCTGTTCAGATGGCAAGGCAAGGTAAGATAGCGCACGTATAGTATTTGAAATGCGTATTTGCTGATACTCTTTGAGGTTGGTCGACATTCCACAGATTTGATGGAATTGAGTTTATTTGTACTAATATTATAAAGAGGTAAAATTTGTTTGTTTGTAAGTTTGTATGTAGGGGGTAATCTCTGGAACTACGAGTCAGGTTTGAAAAGTTATTTTTGCATTGGATAACTCAGTTCTTGAGAAAGGTTATAGGCTCACGGACGAAGTCGCGGACAGAAGCTAGTTATTATTAAAATCTTATAATCTTCAGCAATGTGCTAAATGTTCCAGAAACGATTATACAGTACACAATAATACATAACACAACATCACGCCTGCAAACCCCGAAGGGTTAGGCAGAGGTGGTACCATAGTACACCAACATTTCGCCAGTTATGTTTAAGTCCCATGTAATAGGGGGCGAGCCTATTGCCATCACCCGGGCGCAAATCCAGACTCCGGGCTGCTACTGAGAAATTCCAGATGGAAAACCCAATAACACTGCCCGACCTGGGAACGAACCCAGACCTACATGCTCAGCAGTCGCGCTTGCGACCACTAGACCAACGAGGCCGTACCTACTGCTGTGGCACAGTAATACCTACTGTTTTAATTAATGACGTGTCGCTCGCGCGTTTAAAAGCTTTGTTACCTAGAGTGCGAAAGAGCTTCCATTAATTTAATAAATAAATTACATTTGAATAAAAAATCTTTAATGTAGTAGTTATTAGTTTAATATAGAAATTAGTAAATGGAACTCTACATTTTAATAAATATCTAATCGTCATAGTTACCTATGTTTAGTTATTACTTTAATAAAAACTAGGGTTTTTTAGGGTTCCGTACCCAAAGGGTGACGGGAGTAGTTTCTTTTAACGAAATTATCAAACGTCAGTCACGCGTCAATTTTTGGAAAACTTGTTGCGAATTTTAGTGATTTACCACGAATCCTTAATTTATTTGGAAAATCCCTTTGCACTATAAACAAGACAAAGAATTCGACTTTTCAAATCATAAATAATTTTGTTTAAATTCTGTTTCCCTTTCTCACAACTAATGAACAAAATTGATCAAAATCAGTCGATTTCGTGCACGGCCCCTTAAATATTGTACGGTGGTACGGAACCTTTCGTATGCGAGTCCGACTCGCACATGGCCGTTTTTTTTTCTACACTCTCATTTTTACTGTTCACGGGTGCTTTTTAATTAAAATTCAATGTTCGGATAGGTATGTGCAGACTACAAATACTTTTATGATTATTTTGTTAATTGAAATTGATCAAAAACATTTTTGACGTGGAGTTTTGATTGGAAATCCATGCGTTTTTTTTTGTGATATATCTCGGTACCTGTCTAGTTATAAAAAGATCTTTTCGACTCAAGCTTTGAGCAAGCACGTTGCGTGGTTTATATTTTCTATAGGCTGCCGATTCATACCGTAACCAACTAGAAATACAAAGTAGCTGTATTAATTAATCAATCAAACAAACAAAATAAATGATTTATTGATTGACCATACTTTATCTTTTGCCCGCGGCTTCGCCCGCGTGAAGAACGAAAATTATCCCACGGCAACGTACCGGGATTAAAAGAAAGCGAAGCGATGATCGCATACCTAATAGCCGAGGAAACGTCTTTGACTATTTGTCCTAGCGCTGCGCCGCACCGTCAACCATAATTATTTAGTTACGCGTATTTTTTAATCTGTGATAAATATGATGATGTCAAGGCATATTTTAATCAAAAATAAATGCCCTATTTAAATAATATATTTTATTGGATAAGGAGTAATATAATACCGGTCAAAATAGCATCGGAAATAACAATGATATTCTTACCAAATTGCGAACTTTTTTGTTGAATTTTTGAAGATGTACAGTGCCGACCAAAAGTCCATGAGCAATCTCACAAAGCAATAGACTGACGCTTCGGTTTGACTTACGACCTTCTTCTATAAGTTGTTACAATACTGTAGACACGCACATTACACACACACACTCACTTTGTCTGCAACCAATGACTAGTTCAATAATCATCATTCGTTTTTAGTTTCATTCGTCTTGTTCACATAAATATTAAAGTTTAGCAGGTAGACCACAAAAAACTAAGTAAATTATTTCGATTTCTGTGGGGTAGATGCAGTTTGTTACGAGTATTCAATTAATAGAACTTTTTTGGTTCGTGGATAATATTGGTGACGAGTATTTAGCGCAGTGTTGTGGTTATTATTATCAAAAAGCAGGCATAAAATATATTGAAGAGATCAGATCAGATCAGAGAATATTATTGCGCTGCGTAAAAGTGAAGTGAATATCTAATGAAACCGGACTAAGTGTGAGTGTTATCATTAATATATTTCATATTTTACTAAACATAAATCTTAATCAAGGGTATTGTTGATAGAACAGAGGTATTGTTGAGACAGAAGATGCCTTTAAAGTTTTAAATTCATTGTGAGGTTTAATTCGATTAGTGAATAATAAATAATAAGGTATTATGTGTAATAAAAACAATGTTTTTCTTTGTTCTAGAGAAATACTGTGAGGGTTAAGAGATATGAGGAAGGGGCTTATTATCGAGTAGCAGCGACGTCAAATGGTGAATGAAACAAATGGTTTCATACCAACGAGACATTTTGCTGAATTATTAAAAACACGTCATTATGAACCGTTCGCCGTGCACTCTGAAGGCTTGCATCACTGAAGACCAGCTAGAAAACCGTTTTTGACCTTAAAATATTGACCGTACCAACTTAATAAACAACAGATTCGTTATTGCATGAATTTATGGTAACGAATTTTTTAAGCACGTTTCAATAGGGTGTTTGTCGTATTTCTTGCAGATATAACGAAATTGTTTAATATTATTTTAGTAATAGTATTATTTTAGGATAAAAATTTGAGGTTTAGTTTCAATCTTCTTTTCGTAAAGAAAATGAATACTTAAGCTTTAACCTCAATAACAACCAATATTTACTAAAGTCAAATAAAATGTAAAATAATTAATACAAATAAAATATAAACAAACTGCCCATATTTAACCTTAAAATTACCTATTCTGTAAGTAGTTTTTTACATTTTAAGTAGTCTAATATTCTTATTTATTACTTAATTACTTCGACCATGATCAAAGCTTAATATTTATGGTGAAAAAATCCATTAAAAATTTAAAATATTTCATAATTTAAATATGTCTAAATAATACAAACTGCTTCTAAGTTTCTTGACATCTATTTCACATCTTATTCAGCTGAAGTAATGATAAATAATTGTAGCAGTTTATTAACTTATGTAAAATAAATATAACGAATAAACATATATTTTTTAATTTTGTTATCATATATCACGCATTTTTTATTCTAAAACCTTTATTGCAATAACAACATAAAAAAGCAGCAATATTTAAAAAATATTATTATCGAAAACAAAAATAATAATATTTGCAAAAAACCGCACTGTGTTTCACGAGATTAGAACCTGAGGCAGATTGAATTCCATACCAACGCTTAACGCTTTCTGCTATCTGCGCTTGTTAAGTTACTATCGAATTTTAGCAATGCCATTAACTGGTCAAGTTCACGCGCATAGTGCGTGTGTGCTAGCATGTTTAAAGCGACGGAAATATATTGTTGTTTCGTGTAACTGCGTTATCTGTGGTGTGTGTATCGTGTTGCTTACACATACAAATGTACGAGCTATACCGCGTGTTCACAGCAATACGACTCTTAGCGTGCTCATGCACTTTTGAGCGCTTACTGTACAATGCTGTAGAACATTAATTTTATGTATCTCTAACAGTTTACGTGGCGCACAACAGTAAAGCTCCCATTCGGCATGATTGATATCTTCAAGAATAATCGACATAATAATATTTCAGCCAATTTACGCAAAACCTTAATTAATTATACAAGTGAAGATCGAAAATTATCCCACGAGAACGTACTACATACCGGGATAAAAATAATTCTATGTCCCAACCCAGGTCATGTTAAGGCATAAAAAGGTTGTAACCTTTTTATGCCTTAAAGTAAAAGTGAAAGTAACTCTGTCTGTCTGTAGACAGACAGAGTTACTTTCACATTTATAATATTAGTATGAAAAAATGGATAGGCAGAGTAGAGAGGGTATTTTTTGCGAAAGAAAAAAATATTTACTCGTATTCAAAAAATAGGATAATGAGGGCTGCTTTTGCCCCCGGCAACATGGCAACTGAAGGAGCACGGGTGGGTTTTAGTCAGTAAGAGTCTGATACGCCCTCCCGCTCCACCCAGAGCGGGATAAGTTATTTCATAATTTCTCACCCAAAAAAAAAAAGAAAAAAGGGCTTCTTTTATAAACGATAACAAGAAAAACCCAGGAAACCTGCCTAATAACAAGTACCTAGGCTATTTGTAAACATATTCATATAAAAAAATTGAATAAGTAGGTAAATAATAATAATAATGGCAATAGGCTCGCCCCCTATTACATGGGACTTAAAACATAACTGGCGAAATGTGAGTGTATCTGCTACAGGTACACCTCTGCACAACCCTTCGGGGAAACAAGGCGTGATGTTATGTTATGTGTGTTATAATAATAATAATTTGTAAATAATGGTATTCAGCTGCATCTGGTTAGACTAATAGCCGACCCTAATATAGTTGGGAAAAGGCAAGGAAGATGAGACAATTTCATATTTAAAAAAAACTGTCTGCAGTGGGACAGTAATAGGCTTATGCAACAGTGAGTTTGTTTGTTACGCTTTCGCGCTAAAACGGCTGAACGGATTTGAATGAAATTTGGCACATGAGTAGTCCATGACCTGGGTTAACACATAAGATACTTTTCTTCCAGATATTCCGGTGGGGTCGAGACTTATGCGCGGGATACCGCGGGGCGCAGCTAGTTATATAAATTTCTTCAAAAAAAGATAATACCTGCCTGCCTACGGCGATTAGGTAGGTAGGTACATTAATTGTTAATGAGAATAAGCATTACCAAACATTCGTTTCCATTTCAACTGAAGGACAACGCTAACCAAGCCATGTAGGTTAGTAAGTTAAACACACTTGTGAGCTACTGAAAATTTGACATTGACATTTCAGAAGCCTGTCGGGCAGCCCTGACACGTCACAGCACTAAAAGCTTCCTATTGCGCTAGTAGTGTCAACAACGGCAGGTCAGTGACGACACCAGACATGTCCCGAATATTCCCGAGTGCTCCCGACCTCGCTCGCTCGTGTCGGTGTGGTATCCGACACCCTGATCCTTCCCTGGGGATACGGCGGATTAAATTATAATATTAACGTGGTTGGACGTTTCCTGGCCATTCGAAATAACGATTTTTTAGGAAATTGTCCACTTTGCCACTTCTGTTTAAGCTGACTAACGGTATTAAAATGTTAAATGATTTTGAAACAATCTCATTTTGTCTTCTGGGGGTGATACCGTCACAGTATCAAAAAGCTCAATATTTTTTTCGTGGGATACCTAATCGAAATAGATTGATATAGATAGGAATCATCCGTCTAGGAAGATGGGAGTTAAGCCCCCGGTGACTCAATCCTTATCTATGGTATTCCTTGCAGGAATCAGGATTCGTTGCTCCCCAATTTCGTCTATTTGGTCATTTATGTTCTGTTGGAACTGCCTGTACCTACTTGGAACGTACCCACGTATTTACCGAGGTCCCTTTTTTTATTTTTTATTTTATTTGTTCGGGAAAATAAACAGTTATACATTAAAATCTTACACTAAGTTATAAATATACGAGAGTTACAAATGTATAACCTACGACATTTTCCACAACATATTAAAAGCTATATCTAACAGTGCGCTATTCTAAGCTACTAAAACAGAAAAGTAGTTAGTAGTGAACTTAAACAAAGACAGGCATGCAAAGAACAGAGAAGGAGAGAGGGAGAGAGAATGAGTAAACATTAATCTAACTATTTTGATCCAAAATTGTTTTGTATATAACACTTCTAAATTTTTGAGTAGAGACAGAAAAAAAGTCGATGTCTTCAAAGATATTGTTGTATTGATTGGCAAGGCGACGTAAGGGTGCACGCAAGCCTGCGTTCGTACGACAAGAACTTACTGCAAATAAAGGTCTTGCGCGCACTCCACGGCATATCGTTGTTCTGGGTACTACATAACTAATTTTGTTGCAATCATAATTATTGTACAGATCAAACAGGAACATCGTTTCCAACATAATTCGTCTAGACTTCAAGCTTTGCAGATGATACTTCTTCAGTAGGTCGTTGTAGGATGTATAAGTACGATAGCAACGAAAATGCATGGCCTTTAAAAACTTTCTTTGTACTTTTTCGACCATATCGGACATCCCTTCCTACCTTTATTGTACCTAGGCATATGTAGGTACTACCTACACCTTTTTGTACACACTGCTGAATTTGTCTTCAAAATATTTTATTTTAAATCCAATAACTAGTATTAATTGTATAAAGTGTATGGCCAGCCAATAAAAATATGGCAATTAAAAAAAACTGAATTCAGTTTTCACAAATGCTTGATATTTGTGCAAATTGTGTAATGTATTGATTTGTATGTAGGTAAGTACCTAGATACCTACTACTGAAGGTGTGTAAGCCGTAGCCTACTCTAATAGGTGCCTCCATATACTTAATTAATAAATAAAAACTGACAGTCATGACTCATGCAGCTCAAACATAGCTGGTGAAAATTGAGTTTTAGCATTTTTTACAGGTCTCTAGGTATAACTTTGGGGAATACAGGCTTATTTATCATTAAAAAGGTCAACAACATAAAGAAACTGGAACAGACCCGCTAGATTTCTTTTTTTCATTTAACGTGATAGACGAGGTACGAGTAGGTATACGTTTGCACAGCACGCACAGTTGGCGAAACTTGATGAACTGTGGGCGACCAGTCAAAGGAGTGCCCTGTGATTAATAGCTGTCCGGTGACCCTGTTACCTTCCCTTTTACTTTTTTCAGAATAGGCGCCTATACAAAAATAGAAACCAACACAATTCAATTTTTCACTGCGCTCTGAATGCCGCAGTTAGGTCCCGAAACTGCGTTATGGCCGTTTCATTTATTTATTTCAATCACGTCTTTTAGCGGTCCATAAAGGCTGACAACGAAATTTAATCAAATGGAGCACTTTAGTATCAATAAAGCAATTTATTTCATCACGACTACTCAAAAAATTATTAAAAAAACAAAAAACCCGACTGCAAAAACTCAACAGAAAAGAGAAAAACAAGCATTATAATTTGGTATTGCAGGCGGGGGGACAAACAAAAGTTTCACCAAAATTTCAGTCTCTTGGATCTGTAACGAAATCAAACTTCCAAGTCAACGCAATAAAAAAATACGGCCATTTATGCCGCATATTTTGACACTCGCAAATAAACCAGTCTATTTGGTAATTTCCGTTGGCCCAGCAGCATGAAGTTTGGCGAGAAGCAAGGTCAAGTAAAGAGGAAAATCCGAAAATTGGTAATTTATGAACTGCAAAGTTAAGTTTGTTCTTCAATCCGGGATCAAAAATTATAGACCGTGTCTTGAAGTAACATTTAGTACGTATTTCATTCAAATCGGTACTCTCCACTCTATTAAAAGTTATTTTTCAATTGAAAAGTTAAGTTTGTCCTTCAATCCTGATTTGGGAATTCAGGCAGCCAATCAAGCACAGCTTTGAGACGGAACCTTTAGGGCGTAAATCCTACTCATATTTGTCCGGCTTTTTAACATAAATAAAACAGGTTTATATGATTCTAAATGCCTTACTTAAAATAGGTACTAATTATTATTCATTTTACTATTATCACCACCATTAATTTGTAATATCTACTCTAGTGCCGCCATTGAACCGAAGTAAAACCCACATGTTAGAAAGGTTAGTTTACGACTAATTGTGATAACTTTGACAGAGTGGGCCGATTTTAATTAAATATAGACTAAATTATATAATTCAAGATACAGACTATGGCTATATTTCCAATTTCCTTAAATCTCTTAAAAAGAAGACACAAAAAATCAATATTACATGTGAATTTTAAAATCATCCCCCAAACAGGTAAAATAGAGGTTTTACCTGTTTGGGGGATGATTTAAAAAAAAACGCCGAAATGTGTAATTCTTTATTTCTTAACAAAAGCATAAATTTTAATTTTCATATCTCTAACTTAAGAAATGCTGGATTTGCCATACATACTGTCATCCCCTGTAGGATCTCTCATCTCATGCCCTTTAGGATTATTTTTTGAGACAAAAAGTACCCTATATCCTTCTCCAGGATGGCATCTATCTCTTTACCAAATTTTATCGAAATCCGTTCAGTGGTTTAGCCGTGAAAAGGTAACAAACATACATACAGGCACAGTTACTTTCGAATTTATAATATTTAGTATGGATGAATTGATGATTGACTGCTTAGCTCTATAAAAGTATAGCATGATGATAATCATTTAAAAGGTTAAATCTGTAACTATCTGCTACATTCGTTCCTTATTCAGCCCAGTGAAGTATTGGAATAATTCAACTGTTGTATAGTGGTATATTGTGTTCATTTAAATAATGGTAGCCTCATTAAAAAGATTTTTCAACATACAAAGGTATATTGTGTTCTATCTCTTCTTGCCTATGTATGGGAAGTTTTTTTTGCAATTTCTGACTTTTTTCGTGCTCAAACCTCAGTTGGCCTAATATAGTTTTTTGATCTTAGTAATAAGAAATAGGCTCGCTCGATCAAAAAAAATTTTGTGAAAACTGGCCATTTTCTTGCTGACTGTACAATTTTTTCAAAATCTGTGAATGTAAATCAAAATGTTTTAAAAAGTTAAGGACAGTCTCCTTCCCTTGTAGCGACAACGGTTTTGTACCTGCCCTTATTGCCCCATCTCAAAATCCACCCTGTATATGCTGTGATTGACTGCTTAGCTCCATAAAGGTATAGCGTGATGATAATCTTTTAAAAGGTTAAATCCGTAACTATCTGCAATATTCTAACCTTTTGGCTAGTCTTTTTACAATTTGCGGTAAACTATAGAAGAATACAGAATAATTTTATTATATAAAACTGAAAAAAAAAAAAAAAAAAAAAAAAAAAAAAAAAAAAAAAACAAAAATAATAATAATGATACTAACAAACTATTTAACTTGTAAACAAACTTTTTCTGGAAGTAATAAAAGGCTTTTTTATTTTATTTATTTTTATTTATAGAAGAATACGAACATAATGCTACATTGCTCATTCCCCATAGCAAATAGTGTGACAATAATTTTTGAAAAATCTATTGTGATGTTTCCATTATTTGACTTATAGATTATTTATACCAACTTTGAAGTTAATTAAGCCACACAGTAAAATCCTCTACTGTGTAAAAATGACGTTTCACCCCGTAAGGGGTTGATTTTCAAAAAACTCTGATATACGTTTTTATTTATTTTCAGTTTTAATTATAAATACTGAGTTTCGAGTTAATCAGACCATTCGTCAAAATTCTTCCATACAAACTTTGACATCCCCCAATCCTCCTTTAAAGGGGGTACTTTAGAAAAACGAAAAATGGCAAACTTTATAATTTACAAAGATAAGTATTCGTGCCAAGTTTCAAGTTTACTAACTCAAGGAAAAACATTTTTCATACAAACTAAATCCCCCCTTTTCACCCCCTTAAAGGTCGAATTTCCAAAAATCCGTTCTTAGCGAACGTCTTCTAAGTATAAACTACCTCCCTACCAAATTTCATCTTTTTACGTCAAGTGGTTTTCGATACTTCGTGATGAAGACAGTGAGTGTGAGTCGCGTGAGTGAGTGAGTGACCTTTCGCTTTTATATATTTAGATTATGCATATATATTTGGAATTGACTCATTACTAACTTTTATTTGATACCAATAATGTATTTTTATTTAACCTACCCCTCCTTTTTTGTATTTGCAGATGCAATATATAAATATTATATAGCCTATGTCACTGCCACTATTAAGACGAACCTAACGACACCTCATAATTATGTTAAAATCCATCAAGCCGTTTAGGCTACAGAGCGTGCCAAAGAAATAGACATACATACATACATACAAACATACATACATACATACAAACTCTCGAAAAACATTACCCTCCTTCTGGGGCAGTCGGGTAAAAATGGTGAAGAACCGACATGTCCAGGAACCAAAGAAGACATGACTGTGATGCCCACCAACCCGCATTGGCTCGCGTGGTGACTTACATAGAAGGCTTAAGTTAGTCCCAGCAGTAGGCACATATAGGGTGTAAAAAGATTACAAAGCCATCATGTACGCATTATGTACATAAAACTAAGTAATATTGTACAATAATTAATGCTGGGAAACGTCTTTTATTTTTTAAGTGAAAAATCGCAGTTTATGGAAGCGCGCATGTAACGGACGCAAAACATTGTGCGTGTATATGCAACGGTACAGGTTATACATAACGTATGTAACTGGCGAAATGTGGGTGTACCTGCTACAGGGACACCTCTGCCCAACCCTTCGTTTCCCCTTGTTTCCTACAAGGCGTGATGTTATGTTATGTTTATACATAAGTATAAAACTTGTAAAAAAAAGTCTAAAAATGCTGGAACATTTATGTTCAATATACCCGTAACTAAAGGTTCCCAGGAATAATTATAAAAAAATACTAAAAACTTACACAATGTCCTCCAAGGCTGCGTTGACTGATGGATGTAGCGATGGACTCTGTTTGCAGTTCGGCGCAACGACCGCACGACTGTGCGGCTTGTTTCCAGCCATTCTGCAGTCCTGGAAACTGGAATATTATTGCAGTGTCAGTCAAGGTGTGATCGGTTATGAAGATAGTATATAAGTAATATTTTTCTTTTCGGAAGGTACCATGGCTCAGTGGGTCACCTAGAACAACAATAGTTTCGTTTAACAGTACTACCTATAGTTCGGAAGCGCTCGCAATTGGACCCGAACCACAGATTACCCTCTCTAGATACAGCATTGCAGGCAGTTTTCATTCGCCACTAATAAGTGTTACGGACTTTATTAAAAGTCTTGACATTAGATCTGCGAGTTTTGTTTGAAGTTAAAGTTTTTTTTCATAAAAATTAAATAAATCTCGTAAACCAGAAGAAAGTTAAATTATGCCGTAAATTGGTATGGAAAGTCATCCATAACAGCCGTGGACATATCTGCCGGTGTTCTGGTTGGTAGACCGTACGGAGGTGTGGCGCTGTTGTGGAGGAAGTCGTTATTTGCGTCGGTATCGGTTATTAAGTGTTCTAGTGATCGTGTTGTGTGTATTAAAATAGCACAGGGCGAGCGGTCTTTGCTAATATTTAGTGTGTACATGCCCACTGACTGTGCCGAAAATCGTGCCGAGTTTACGAGTTGTCTAAGTGAGATTATCTCGGTGATTGAGAGCAGTGATGTGGAGTCGGTTTTTGTTTTGGGAGACTTTAACGCGCACCCAGGGACTCGATTCTCACGTGAGTTACTTTTAACATGTACTGATCAATCATGGTCTTGCATTGATACAGAACTTTTACCGCAAGACTCACATACTTTTACTAGCTCCGCTAACGGTGCTCTCCGTTGGTTGGATCACTGTTTTGTAACTGAGGCCGCCAGACATTTGGTGAATAGTGCGTCTATTTTGTATGGCGTTTATGTGTCGGACCATATTCCATTATTAATAGAGTGTAACATTAATTTAATTAAACCTAAGATTATTGAATCCCACATTTCTTGTAACAAAGTTATTTGGGGTGAGAGGGATTTAGAACAGATAAATAAGTATTATGATTACTGTAATAGCAACTTAAAACAAATAGATTTTCCTCCAGAATTTTGTAAATGTGCTGATAATATGTGTCACAAACTTGAGCATCGGTTGGTGATTGATAGGTTGTATAGTGAGTTGATTTGTATTTTGAGAAGAGGAGCTGAACTCACTCATGCAGGATCGGTTAAAAGGCATCATAAAGGAAATTATGTAGTAGGGTGGAACAAACACGTTCGCGAGGCTCACCGTGATGCCCGACTGTGTTATCAATTGTGGCTGTTATACAACAAACCTACTTCTGGACGTATTTATGAAAATATGTGTACATCGCGCAATCTTTTTAAAACCAAATTAAAATATTGTCAAAACAATCAAGAGAAAATTAAAATGGATATGTTAGCATCTTGTCATGAAAGTAAACAATTTAATAAGTTTTGGAAATTAACTAATAAATTAAAACATAGGTCGGGGGTGCCGGTGAGCGTCGCGGGCGTGAGCGACCCCACTGATATAGCTAATGCTTTTCAAAAACATTTTAATGTAAACTCGCGTTTGTGTGGCTTTAGCGAGCCGTCAAATTGTGACGCTGGGGCGGCCGTGACCGTGGCTCCCCCTGTCAGGTTCTCCGCTAAAGAGATCGCGAGTACGATACAGAACATGGTGAGGGGAAAGTCCCCCGGTCACGACGGTCTCAGCGTAGAACATCTTAAATACGCTGGGGTACACTTACCGCGAGTACTTGCTATGGTTTTTAACCTTTGTCTAAGTCATAGTTACTTACCTGTGGAACTTAGTAATACGATCGTTGTGCCAGTAATAAAAAATAAGACGGGTGACGCCTCCGATATCTCCAACTATAGGCCGATATCGCTTGCCACTGTCTGTGCTAAGGTATTGGACAGTCTGCTAGATAAGATTCTAGCTAAAAATATCGTTCTCGAGGATGGTCAGTTTGGATTTAGACCGAACTTGTCAACGGAGAGTGCAATTTTATGCTTTAAGCAGACTGTCCAATATTATACAGACAGAAAGACTCCTGTAATAGCATGTTTCTTGGATTTATCGAGGGCTTTTGACCTGGTCAATTATGACCTGCTCTGGCATAAGCTCACTCATGACACTTCTGTCCCGGCTGATGTGATATCACTGTTCAGATATTGGTACAGTAGTCAAAAGAATACAGTTAAGTGGTCAGGCTCATATTCTGATATGTATGGGCTGGATTGTGGGGTGAGACAGGGGGGTCTGAGCTCCCCCCGTCTTTTTAACCTATACATAAACAAACTGATGGGTAGGCTCGGTAGCACTAAAATCGGTTGTCACGTGGACGGTGTTTGCGTAAACAACATCAGTTACGCTGATGATATGGTGCTGCTGAGCCCATCTATCGGTGCAATGAGAAGGCTTCTGAGAATTTGTGAAGGTTATGCAGTGGCTCACGGGCTCAAATACAATACCGATAAGAGTGAATGGCTGGTTTTTAAATCGGGTACTTTAACCTACGAACAGCTGCCGGAACTATCACTCTCTGGTTCTCCTTTAGGTCGGGTTTCGAAATTTAAGTATTTGGGTCACTGGGTCACTGATGACTTAAAAGACAATGTAGACTTAGACAGGGAGCGCAGGTCGCTGGCTGTCCGTGGCAACATGCTGGCCCGCAGGTTTGCGCGCTGTACCGATTCTGTAAAGATAACGCTTTTTAAGGCCTTCTGCCAGTCGTTTTACACGTGCAGCCTGTGGACCAAGTATACCCAGCGGGCCCTTAGCGACCTGCGCGTCCAGTACAATAACGCTTTCAGGGTGCTTTTGGGGTTGCCGTGGCGATGTAGCGCGTCAGGGATGTTTGCGGAGGCGCGCGTCGACGGGTTCGCCGCGATTATGCGGAAGCGATGCGCATCCATGATGGCGCGCTTGCGCTCCTGCTCCAATGGCATCCTGAATGTGTTTTCAGACCGGTGGGATTCTCCCCTCTTACAGCGGTGGATATGTATTCAGACACATTAGTGTACCATTGAACGAACTGTTCAATGGTACATTGGTTGTTTATTATTATTAATTAAATTTATTACTAACATTAGGCTAAGCTATACTGCTACTAACACTATATGGATGTTTATCTGAAATAAAATATTTGAATTTGAATTTGAATTTGAATAACTCGTCTTGAAGTACCAAAAATATGGCATAACATTCCACATTTTAGTAAAATAATTTGTAGGTACTGAGCCGTCCAGCAGAGTTCAAGTAATACTGGAAATCTGACAAATGTTAGGTTAGGTTTTTGTGATGTCCTTTTCTACCATTACGAAAATATATATTTTTGTCCTTTGCGTTGTCACGCTAGTGTGCTATCGATGTTTTAATAGCAATTGCAGTAGGTAATCATTTATTAAATTATGTTATTAACGGCATTGTTAAAATAAATTGAATAGGTATAGGTAATAATAATGGATATTTATGAGAAAGTGGAAATAAACGTAGGTGCTCTCGATTTTTTTAATAACATTTTTCTATCTTGTCTTTTAACTTTCTGTGGAAGATCATGATGATAAATATTGTTACTTTACTATTGTAGGTATATTCAAAGTTAAGCTTTAAGCAAAGAGAATCAATGTTACAGAAAGTTTCACAATGTGAAGTCTTACCGTTGTTTTACATAAGAAAATGCTGATGCACATAAATAATATGTTGGACTGCCCTGTCGGTATCGTGGTCACAGGCGCTATACTGCTGAGCTTGGGGTCCTGGGTTTGTCCATTAGACATTTCTTAGAACAGCCCGGAGTTTGGAAGTTGGTGGTGTGACCATGTAATACCCCGTGCCTCGGAAAGCACGTTT
Organism: Agrochola litura; assembly: GCA_949152395.1. NCBI lineage: Eukaryota > Metazoa > Arthropoda > Insecta > Lepidoptera > Noctuidae > Agrochola > Agrochola litura. The sequence continues at coordinate 1,652,616 of OX424496.1, forward strand.
GAACACGTTCAGTGCCGTGAGCCCTCCTGGAGGGTTCACCTAGTCGCATATGGGATGCCGGGAGCCCTCGCGGAGGGCTCATTTTAAATGTAGCATTATAAACCGTGAAATTAAATTCTGATGTATATTTTAACAAGATTTATAAGTACCTAAGTATATATGCGTTAGTTTTAAAATCTAAGCATTTTTATTTATTTTTTCGTTTTTGTTCACAGTTACAATAATTCACAAACAATTTAAAAGGTTGGAAACTACTTCTAGCGACAAGACCCCCTGAAAACACTACCTACTTTAATTCGATTTACAGTGTTTTATAATACGGTTTTAAATCTAATGCCGTTGACCTTCCGCGACGGTTAACTTTAGCACAAACGTAATGCCGGGAATCCTCCCGGAGGGTTCACTTCCAATATGTATCGCGGCATGGCGTATGAGTTCTATGAAAAGTGGGTGGAGTCGAAAGTGTTAAGCCGTTGGTCCTCGCCTGATCTCTCTCCGGTCGTGTCAGTTTGCCGTCCCATCGGACTATGAGAAGTGTTGTTATCGCAAAAATCTGAGCTGCCGTATGACAGTCTGGTTTGCCGTAGTTTAAGGGGAAAAATACAAAATTGTCGTATTTATATAAAAATGTCTATTCATCATATTTTTCTTCCCCTTAAAGGTTTCTTACCGTTTCTATTACTTTAGATTCATGATTATCTAATGTGTACTTTTCCTTGCTATTCGCACATGTCGCAAGGCACCTTAAACTTGGTACAGTATCCTTGATGTTTTGCCTTGTTAGGGTTCCGTAGTAAACAAGGAACCCTTATAGTTTCGTCATGTCCGTCTGTCTGCCTGTCTGTCTGTCCGTCTGTCTGTCCGTCTATCTGTCAAACTCAACTCAAACTCAAACTCAAAGCATTTATTTCAATTAAACCATTTACAGGCACTTTTGAATTGTCAAGGAATCGGTCAGTCAGAAATAGGTATGAAGCTAGTTGCCCATTCCAAAGCGTAGTAGGTACCTATGGAGAAGAACGGGCAAGAAACTCCACGGACACTCTTTTAAATAAAAAATTGTTACAAAATATTGGTTACATCATTCATGTTGAAATTATACATGTGAGAACAATGTAGAAAGACGTGCACGTTAGAAGCGTCCGGAATAAATAGATAAAACAAAGAACAATTCAAAAAAATAAAATAAAAATAAGCCCTGGCAGCTAAGAGATGACCAGTCCCAACTGACGGCGCCCGTTCACGAACATGACGCATGGATTAGCACCATTCAGCTCAACCATTTTGAAGGGAGCTAAATGATCCAACACACGCACCACCATCAGCGAAACATTTGAGTGAGCATGACATACTCACAGCCGCCAGGGCAGATTCAAGTCAATGCAAGACATATTACCCGGTAAATGGTAACTCTTTAGTACATAGTACTCACACCTGTGCTATGCAATTATATAATACAATGGAGATTGAGTTTATACAATGCAAAGATAGTCTTACAATCTTCAGCAGCTCCAACAGTATTTGCAAATGTTAATCAATTAGATGTGGAGCAGGACCAGCATTGAGCCAAGCATTTTTATCAGCGATGTAATCCCCCAACGTATAATATGCCTGCCTGCATAGTGTGCGTTTTATACAAGATTTGAATTTCGTCTCATTCAGTTGAAGTATGTGGGGAGGAATTTTATTGTAACATTTTAAACAGTATCCCATAAAAGATGAATCTACTTTAGCCAGTCTGAAACCTGGTTGAACTAATAGGTCCCTATTTCTTGTACTATAATTATGTCTATCACCTCTTTTGCTAAAAAGATGTAAATTCTTTCTTACGTACATGATGTTTTCATAGATATATTGACAAGGTACCGTCATGATGTTAATATCCTTAAACAGTTTCCTTAGAGAATCGCGCCTGCGGAGATAATATATGGCTCTGATCGCTCTTTTCTGCAGAATAAAAATAGACTCTATGTCTGCAGCCCGTCCCCACAGTAAAATACCGTAAGACATGATACTATGAAAGTAGCTAAAATAGACTAGCCTCGCGGTATCTACATCAGTAAATTGACGGATTTTTCTGACAGCATATGCTGCTGAACTTAGCCGTCCTGCAAGAGATGTTAAATGAGGACCCCATTGCAGCCTTGAGTCGAGCGTGATCCCTAGGAAAACAGTTTTGTCGACAAATTCTAGTTTCTCTTGATTCAATACTATCTCACAATTACTACTTTTGACATTTGGTAAAGAAAATTTTATGCACTTAGTTTTTTTTCCATTTAATACTAAATTATTAGCAGTGAACCAATTTTGGACCTGCAGTAGGGCGTTATTTACGTCGTTAAAATTTGTAGCACGTCTATCTACCTTAAAAATTAAAGAAGTATCGTCAGCAAATAACACCATTTGTGGTTGATTTTTTAATAAATGGAGTAGATCATTTATATACACTAAGAAGAGGAATGGACCCAATATCGAGCCTTGTGGCACACCTATTTTTACTTTTAAACCTAGTGAATTGATACCGTTTATTTGAACTTGCTGTTGTCTATCATTTAAATAAGATTTTACTAAATTGAGTGCAAGTTTTCCAAGTCCGTAATGCTCAAGTTTCAAGAGTAAGGTTTCGTGATCGACGCAATCAAATGCTTTGGAGAGGTCACAAAAGATCCCTATGGCGTCTTGAGCCTCTTCCCACGCGTTAAAAATGTGTCTTAATAGGGTTACACCGGCGTCGGTCGTACAACGTCCTTTGGTGAATCCATACTGTTGATCGTGAAGGATTTTATTTGTGTTAAAATGATTGAGCATTTGATTAAGCATTACCTTTTCAAACACCTTGCTGAATACCGGCAACACGGATACGGGTCTATAATTATTGGCGTCTTTACTGTCCCCGGATTTGAAAAGTGGTATTACCTTACTGTATTTCATTAAATCCGGGAAGACTCCTTGATCCACACACAAATTAAATATTAAAGCTAAGTAAGGCGCTATGGTCTCAATTATGGAGGTACAGACTTTAATGGACATCCCCCAAAGATCTTCGGTCAATTTGATCTTGATTTGTTTAAAAGCTTTTATTACTGTTATGGGGTTAATATGCTTAAAGTTAAATTCAATCGGGCATGCTGAAACGTTGGCCCTTACTAAATCAAAAGAGAGCGAGGGCGAGGAATTTAAGGTTTCAGTAGTTTTAAGTGGGATACTGGTAAAGAAATTTACAAATTCTTGAGCAACTTCTTTGCTATTGCAAATGAGACCACCACATGACTTCTTCAGTGTATAATCAGAATTATGCTTTTTGTTTCTGTTCGTTTCATTATTGATAATTTTCCAAACTGTCTGTATTTTATTGTCTGCTGATTTAACCTTGTTGCTAATGTATAAGGCTTTAGCTGCCTTACAAGTGTTCTTAAAAGTTCTAGAGTAAGTAGCAACATACTTATTAAAAGTTTCCGTGTTAATATAAGGCTTAAGGCCATACAGCTCGAAAAGTCTATCCCTACTTTTCCTGAGTCCTGTAGTTGCCCAGTCACTAAATAAAAACTTAGGGCTGATAGTTTTAGTGTTCTTCTTAAAACAATTATCGAACTCGGATTGGACTAACGAAAAGAATTCTTTATACAAAATATTAACATTGTTCATTGTAAGGACCTGATTACTTAACTTACAAATTAAAGTGCTATTATATTTATTTAAATTAACAGCTGTTATTGGTCTGAATTGTATCTTCACTTTTTGTAATGGTATGTTAGACTCAAAAGTTACGGATTGACCACTGTGATCCGAAGGGAGATAATTAACTATGGCTTTATCTAAATAGTCACAGCAACAAAACACATTATCAATACATGTAGCAGTAGATGTAGTTATTCGGGTCGGTTCCACAAACACATGTGACAGATTGAATGATTTGAACAAATTTAAAAATCTACCGGTTATTGAATTATTTTCTAAAATATTAATGTTAAAGTCACCACAGATAATTACTGATTTACTACAAGTTGCAAGTTTTGCCAAAACATCTTCCATTACTGACTCAAATATAGAGTAGTTTTGATAATTTGGGGGTCTATAAACGCACACTATTACATGCTTATCTAGCTCAACACAAGACAGTTCAATGCTATGTTCAACCGATAGTTCAACTATGTCATTACGGGTTTTTGATTTAATACAACTTTTAATTAAGATTAATGAACCACCACGTAGCATTGATTTTCGGTTAAAACAACTAGCCACACTATAATTCTCATAGTTAATTAACATTTCATAATCTTTTAACCAATGCTCAGTTAAACATATAATGTCAAACATTGTTTTTTCTAAAAACAATTCAATTTCCAATTGTTTGGAAGAAAAACCTTGAATATTTTGATGTAATAATTTCAAGGATTTCTGCTTAGCCCCTTTTGTACAGTTAACTATGTTAGTGCTAGAAAATACCTTTTTGTTATCAAGTTTAATCATACTGATATTGGTATCTTCTGTTGTCTTACAAACTAGTTTAAACTATTAGTGCTAACCACCTTAACATTAGTACTATTACTAATTGTGGTACTAATTCTATATGACTTCGACATACTAATTATGTCTGGGTTAATATTAAAAGCTAATAGCCTAGCTATTTGACGTCTAAAACTAATGGGCAGATACACAGTATCCCTAGTCGACCTGAGCTTATCAACAAAAATGTTGGTGTCAAAAACAAAAATGTTGGTGTCAAACCGTGTCCGTCTGTCTGTCCGTCTGTCTGTCCGTCTGTCTGTCCGTCTGTCTGTCCGTCTGTCTGTCCGTCTGTCTGTCTGTCTGTCTGTCTGTCCGCGGCTTAGCTCAGAGACGCTTAGTACTAGAAAGCTGTAATTTGTTATGGGTATACATATTAATCACGCCAACAAAGTGGTAAAATAAAACCATGAAAAAAAAATTTTTTTTCAGGTAGGTACCTCCCCTAGGCGTAAAGTGAGGATGATTTTTTTTTCTCAATAATCCCATATTGTGCGTGTCGTTGGAAAGGTCGTTCAAAAATATTGTGAGTTTGCGAAGACCATTTTTAGATTTAGGGATCCGTTTTCAAAATATTAAGCTTTAAAGTGCTAATTTTTGTTAGAGTCAAGTGTCCCCTTGCAAGTTTAATGGTTGGTTTTGGGTATGTGAGAAAATTCACGGCAGTAGCATATATAACGAAATTAAAAGGAAAACTATACAAGTTAACGAGTAATAATCGACCAACTTACATTTGCGGTTCCAAAAACATGTTCTCCCATACAGAATGTGTTTTTCAACTACAAAGTTAAGTTTGTTCTTGGCATAAATTCATCCCAATTACGGAACCGTGTGCGTGGACCGACACGCAGTTGGCCGGTTTTTTATTTTTAATTTAGTTGACATGGATTTTTTGAAAGTCATTTTCAATTTTGACAATTAGGTGGTAGTTTCTGGGTTAGTGGCAACATTGACGATTTTTTTCTCTAATAATAAGGTGCACAGCCTCTACAAGTGAGAGAAATTTGAGTTTCATTTTCATTTCATTCATTACGCTTGTGAAAAATTATTCGTTTTACCTATATTCAATTGCCGTATTTTGTGATACGGCAATCACAGGCCAGCCGTATGCCGTATTTTCCGAAAAAATATCGTGGAATGTCGTATAATATGGCAATTGCCGTATCAATAACAATACTGACTATGAAATTGAGGGAAGAGAGAGTGCACCTGTGTCTGCGCACACACTTGTGCACTATAGGCTGGTCTCCGTTGAAATTGTTCGCCATGACCGAAAATACGGTCTGGAGGTCACGAATGCAGTTTTTTAATACATTTTTCTTTGGATATTTCTCATTGGAAACCAATTATGCCTAGAAATGCACCATAATGTGTGTAACACACGATCAATCACAATCTGTTTCATTTGACAGTTCAACAACATTAATTGCGTTATTTACGTTGTTGAGCAGACAAATTTTTCGAACAAAATTATGATGCCATGGATTAGCAATAATGCCCTTCGAAATAAAGACTGTGATTGATATACAGGGTGGCAGGGACATCGACGCGAAAACTGAAACCATGGATTCAGTACATGATTCAGAACCTGCGTTGAAATTTTTCATCGGTTATTAAAAATAAATCTGCTGTTTCATGGAAAAGTGCAATACTTACGCAGGCAAAAACTAAAATACCTACTGATCCAAAAATTAAGACACCGACTTCCGAAATTAAAGTTATTTTTCACTTTGTAGTGTAGAAATGTGGGTGTTGTATTACTATAGGTAGGTACCTACACCTCTGCCCTGTCTTTCGAGGATTTTTTTTTTTTTTTAAAACGTTGCCCCACACTAGTAATTTCTCCTGTATCGTGGGTGCGTTTACAAACATTTAAACTCACATACACAAACAGCCAGACCCGGAACAACTACTTGTAGGTCATAAAAATATTTGTTCCGTGCGGGAATCGAACCCGCGACACGCAGCGCAGCAGTCAATCGCTTAACCACTGTGCCAACCGTGCCGTCTAAAAGCGTTACAAGCGTGATGTTATGTGTCACCTAATTATTGTAACTCTTAGTTTACATTTCAATATTTTTTTAAATTTTCTCTTTTGTTATGATAATTTGAGAACTTATCAATTAGTTAACAGTTAAATATATCATAATTATCATTAGTTAAATCAACCAAGCTGTTTAGGTTAAATTACTTATTGAAAAAACAATAATTTTTATTTAGCTTTTCACTGACAGATTTTTTTATGTGTGTCGTAGTAACAGTTACTACTACACGTTAAGAAGTTAAAATAAAAATAAAATAAAAAAATAAAAAAGCCTTTTATTTCATGCATTAGAAAGAAGATAAGATTACAATTTATAACATTTTGTTTTTAAATTATTATTTATCTACAAGTATTATGTATGTAATACACAGTAGTTTTGCTATCATTCCATAATTATTTATTAGTGTTTTCCTATGGTAATTAAAATTAAATTATAATAATAACAGTTATAGTAATAATAGTTAGAAAAAAAAGTATAAATTAAATTTCATTGTAAATATTTATAAAAAATCGTTGAATTATTAATTAAAATTAAATGTTAATAAAAAATAGCATGCATGAACCCCTCAAGTAGTGAGGGTAAAGGCCTCCTCCAGAGAACACCAGCGGTCTCGGTCTCTGGCTTCTGTCAGCCAGTTTTTGCCTGCGACTCGTGTGATGTCGTCCGCCCATCTTGTTACAGGTCTTCCTCTTTTCCGAGTGCCTGTAGGACCTGGCCATGACGTCATGCGAACTGTCCATCGATCGTCGCTCATTCTTGCTACGTGTCCTGCCCATCTCCATTTTAACTTTAGAGCGTAGGTGAGAGCATCTTTTACTCCTGTCTTTTGTCTAATGATAGTGTGTCGAATTTTTTGACATTTTCTGATTTTTGTGACGCTTCTCTCCATGCTTCGCTGGCAGGACGTGATTTTATTTTTCACTCTTTTAGTAAGTTTCCACGTTTGACAGGCGTAGGTTAAAGAAGGTAAAAGACATGTGTCCATGACTTTGCTCTTGATTTTCATCGGCATCTGACTTTTGAGAACTTCCTTTAGGCTCCAAAACTTTTTCCATGTTGTTATTATTCTTCTATCTACTTCTGCATCGTTGTTCAGTTTTTGGAACGAAATTTGTTTCCCTAGGTAGATATAGCTCTCTACGTATTCCACTGGTGTGTTGTCAAAGCATATGGAGTTTTGTGCGGCATTTGTCATGAGTTTAGTTTTGCTCAAGTTAACTTCCAGTCCAGCTTCTCTGCTTGCTTGTTGTAACGTATGTAGCATTGACTCCAGACCTGTGCTGTTTTCTGATAGGAGGACAATATCGTCTGCGAACCTAAGGTGACTAATATGTTTCCCTTTACACATATGCCGACTCCATCCCAATTTAATTTGCCGATAATCGATTCCAGTACTGCTATAAAGATTCGAGGCGATAGGGGGTCGCCTTGCCGTACTCCTCTTTTGATGGGGATAGGTGGACCTGCGGTTTCTAGTTTCACTCTACTAGTGTTATTCTCGTAAAGGTGTTTTAAGACTTGGATGTACTTTCTCTCCACTTTTTGCGATTGTAAAGCTTTCCATATTGAGGGATGTAGAATTGTATCAAAAGCTTTCTGATAGTCTACAAATCCTATGTAGAGTGGACGTTGGTACTCTTGGTATTTTGCAATAAGCAATTCTAAGGAGTGGATGTGATCTATTGTGGAATAGCTCCTTCGAAATCCAGCTTGTTCAATCGGTTGACTTTTTCTAGAGTAGTACTGATTCTCTTCTCTAAAGTTGATGAGAATAATTTATAGAGTGATGGAAGAAGGCTAATTGGTCGATAATTGCCTATGTTTTTGGGTCACCTTTTTTAAACAACAAGATAATATTAGACTCAGACCACTGTGTAGGTGTTGTAGAGGAACTTAGTATTAAATTAAATAGATGTGTCAGAGGGTTCACTAGGAAAGCACCAGCTATTTTTATGGCCTCATTTGTTATTCTGTCAGGTCCTGGACTTTTCTCTGCTTTTAACCTTTTAATTCCTAAAATAATTTCTAGTTCATGTACTGGTTTTATTTCTACGTTATTGTCCTCATTTTCTAATTCACTTTGGTCTACGTCTTGACGTACTGGGGCACTCTACAAGTTTTTATAAAAGTTTGTTGCATGGCACAAGAAACAATAGAGGCGAACGACTAATAGAATTCGCATACGAAAACAAACTTTCTATAATAAACACTTTTTATAAAAAGAAGAATAATCAAAGATGGACCTGGCGATCTCCAGACGGTACCACTAAAAACGAACTAGACTATGTATTGACTAATTTACAAAACAACGTGCAAAATATACAAGTTATCAACCTGAATTTTCCTATGGACCACAGATTCGTGAGAGCAACATTTCTTGTACAGAAACCAAAGGTAACCAGAATGAACTATGCTAACAACTCGAAAAGTTCACTAAAAAACGAAGAAGAAATATCTAGATATCAACAATCCCTCAGCGAATGCTACGAAGACCTCATGAAATGTCAAGAAATGAACTCGGTACAGGAATGTTACGACAAAATAGTAGACATTTTGGAAACTAGTCTAAAGAAAGCCCTCATACACAATAGAGACAAAGCAAGAAGCAGTGTGATATCAACTCATACTACAAAGCTAATACAACGCAGAAGCGTGCTACAAAAAATCAAACCAAAGACGCGTGCTATGAAAAATGAATTGAAAGCACTGTATAAGCTAGTAAGTAAATACGTTCGAAGAGACTCAAACTCAAACTCAAACTCAAAGCATTTATTTCAATTAAACCATTTACAGGCATTTTTGAATTGTCAAAGAATCGGTCAGTTAGTCAGAAAGTTGAAGCTAGTTGCCCATTCCAAAACGTAGATCTCTATGGAGAAGAACGGGCAAGAAACTCCAAGGCCACTCTTTTAAATATATATATTACAAAATTCTGGGTACATTATTCTTGTTGCTTCTATATGTGAGAACAATGTACAAAAAATAATCAAAGCAGTTGAAAATATCTGATTAAAAATAAGCCCTGGCAGATAAGAGATGACCAGTCTCAACTGACGGCGCCCGTTCACGAACATGACGCGTGGATCAGCACCATCCAGCTCAACCATTTTGTAGGGAACCGAATGATCCAACACACTCGCCACCATCAGCGAGACATTTAAGTGAGCTTGACATTCTCTCAACTGCCATGCTCTTTCAAGTCAACATACATCTTAATAACATAATAAACGGCTCCATGGTACTCACATTTACAAAAAAAAAATCTAAAAATGCTTCTAAATTATACAAAACTATAGTTTGCAATGTATTTAAGAAATTAATAGAATTTGACTACCAAAAAGTAAGAAAATCATTATTATCTAATTGGAGCATTAAACAATTTACTTGGTAAAATAAAAAATAAACATTAAGTTTGTAATGTCAAAAACAGAATTCAAAAAAGGGAAAGCAACTCTTCCAAATATTAAAATTTTAACTAGTGAGCCCAAGTGGCTGTGGAGCAGGACCAGCATTAAGCCAAGCATTTTTATCTACGATATAATCATCCAACTTATAATATGCTTGTCTACATAGTGTGCGTTTAATGCATGTTTTAAATTTCTTCTCATTTAGTTGAAGAATATCGAGTGGTATTTTATTATAACATTTTACACAGTACCCCATAAAGGAAGTGTGAACTTTAGACAATCTAAAACGTGGTTGATCTAATTTGTTCCTATTTCTAGTGTTAAAATTATGCCTGTCACTTATCTTATTAAAAAGGTGTAGATTTTTTCGAACATACATAATGTTTACTGACTGACTGACTACTCGAGCCATCGAAAACATACCATTGAAAAACACCTTAATTCTACAGGAAGTCTTAAAAAAGCTTACAAGGAACTACGATCTCATAAAACATGGATAGAAGGACTTCACGACCCTCAAAAAACAACGCTAAGAAGTTACTACTTATTTAATATTAATAAAGTTAATTCAGTGACATATAAGTGTCGCTAGCGATGGACATTTGGACCAAGCCCAGTTCATTTTCGCCCAATGTCCTTTATGGTGCTGGGCTTATGGCTAAGTAATAACAGCCGCACGGGTCGATGGACCAGGTTAAGCTACGCTTGCCGCGGTTGGTGTGACCCATCTTTACATACCTACCAAGATCTCTCCGTTCCTCGGAAAACACGTTAACCCGTTGGTTCCGGGCTCCCCGCTATCATTCGTAGATCTTTGACGGTCGTTACGGGTCGTCAGAAGCCCGAAATTCTGACAACCAGGCTTACCAAGAGGTATCGTATTAACCAGTAATTGGGTTGTGGAGGTCAGATAGGTAATTAATCCATGTAAAATACTGGTATTCAGCTGCAACCGGTTAGACTGGAAGCTGACACCAACGTATTGTGTGTAAGAAAACATCTAAGTACCTACATCTTTTTAATAAAATAAGTGATAGACATAATGTTAACATTAGAAATAATGAAAAAATAGATCCATACATCTTTTATGGGGTAAGTACTTACTGTGTTAAATGTTACAAGAAAATACCTTGTGATATATTACAAATAAATAAAAATTTTAAACTCATATTAAAAGTACACTTTGTGAGGATTATATCCAAGTTAAGAATGCTTGGAAACATGCTGGACGTCATGCTCCCTAGCAACCCCATCACCTGTTTTTCCATTTATAAATTTATAATATGTACTCAATTTGTACAGACTTCATTTTTGTTACGCTGTAGACTTAGAGCATCTCTCCAGCAACCCCAAGTTAAAATATGAGGAAACTTACGAAGATGGTTATTGTAACTATTAACAAAGAAGTGTCTGAAAATAATTGTACTGTTGTTTTTACCATTAAATATGCAAGCTGACTACATAGGTCAAGTTAAAAATTCTCGGCCTATTGGCATAAGCGCCTGAGCAAAAATACATAGCAAAGTAAGCTCAATTTTTTTATTTTCTAAACGCTTTATATTTTTGTTGTTTTCTTACATTCTTCAACATGAAGCGTGGAAAAGGGTTATCTGTAAGTTAAAACAGACTTAACAGTTAAAAGAAACGAACCAAGAATTCTCCATCATAATGAAATTGTACCTAAGCCTATTATTCAATCATAGGTAGTGTGAGTGATAAATATAACAGCTATAGGGAAATATTTATAGTTTTAAATTATAATGTACCAATAGTTATGCGTACCTAACTATTATTATACATTGTTTTTACAATTATTACTTTACAACGCCTAATAATTTTATGTGTACAAAGCTTATTATACACTTTGCTAAGTATTATTGCTCAGGCGCTTATAAATGATTTTCCGATCTTAGACATTCTGTCAGGATTCAAATTGTTAAGAGCTTAGTTAAGTATTATCAATTTCAATAAAGCCACAAAAACAGTCTCTAAAAGTAAGGTTTCAATAGTCTCTCTTCCCGCCACTTTGCTGTTATAACATTCATAACCTAAAACAGGGACATTTTTCTAACCTTTAATTTTTAAGGCCTTTTTGCTTAATATTTGCTATGGAGAATATAGGATGCAAGAGCAAGCGTAGGAAGCTCGAAATTTTAGCATCCCGCTTCGAATAAATTAAGTTTTCTTTCTCTTTGACCATTCATACAAAAATAGTAGTAAATTTATCGATATACTTATAGAAAAGTTGAAGATGTAGGAGAATATACATAGGATACAATACCGAGCGAAGCGAGCTTGAAAAATTTAGCACCAGCATGGGATAGGTTAGACCAGCGATTCCTAAAGTGGGTTCCGCGGAACCTAGGGGTTCCGTATAAAAGTCACCAGGGTTTCGCGAAATTATTCAAATAAAAATGTTAAATAATACCACAGTTAAGTACAAATATTATTTTAATGCGATGCTAACCGTCCTAGATTATGAAGCATTCATAGATCTTCAAAGTTCATCCACATTAAAACACACATTTGAGTATAATATCCCTGAATGAGTTTTGGGTTGGTGTTAGGAGTGAATACCCTGATGTAGCCAAAAAGGCTATCTTAACTGTGATCCCATTTGTCACAACGTATCGTTGTGAAACAGGTTTTTCAGCTTACACTTAGATCAAAAACAAATTCAGGTCGAAATTGGATGGTACCCCATTATGTGCAAGCAACTGTCGGACATAATACCGAACTGTAAAGCAATATAGATGAAACAGTGAAATAATTTCATTCTTTACAATAAAAGTTAAAGTAAAGAAGGAAAGTGGAACTTTTAAAATATTTCTAATAAAAGTTTTTGTTCTTATTTAAATTAAATCTTTGATTTGTTATCATTTGATATGGGGTTCCATAAAACAAAAGGTACCTATTTGGTGAGTGTTCCGTTATCTTGAAAGTTTAGGAACCCCTGGGTTAGACTCTCTCAGAGAATGCATGTGAATATGAGTTGGAGGATTTCATTCACTCAGTAAATACTAGGTCAAAGTCGATAAAAATACACTAGGTATTTAAAAAATCGTTTTTTGTCCAACCCTGACTGTTGCACTTAAGTATTTTTGTAACCTATCCTAACTAATTAAAGTAGGTACCTACTACCAACTCATCGCTATGACCAATACATAAGCACTTGACTCCTAATTACGTGCTAATTACCTCATGGCACGCCAAGAGAGGGCACCTAATGGCGTGAAAACCGACAGGTGGCGTAATTGTAGGTAACTAATGATAATTATGATATGCAGTAGCTCGTAGAGTATTCATTTTCTGTGGGCAGGAGGGTACGTTGCACCAATCAGGTCACACGCTAACATTATTGATGATGTGATAGCTACAGTTAATCGGTAACTGATAAAGTGATAACGGCTTACTTCTTTGCTTGCTCGCCGTGATATATGCCATTTTTTTGTTACTGTAATACCTACATGATACGGCAAATTAAATTATGATAAGGGGTAAGTAGGTAACCAGTCTTACCAAAGGGTATCTTATTACCTGCCCAATAACAGGGTTGTGGAGGTCAGATCCATGTAAAATACTGGTATTTACCTGCATCCAGATAGACTAGAAACCGACCCCAACATAGTTGACAAGGATCAGCATCATCATTTCAGCCGAAAGACGTCCACTGCTGGACATAGGCCTCCCCAAAGCACCGCCACTTCGACCGATTCTGTGCTTTCCGCATCCAGCGTATTCCTGCGGCCTTCACAAGGTCATCGGTCCATCTTGTGGGAGGCCTTCCAACGCTACGTCTTCCGGTACGTGGTCGCCACTCCAGAACCTTTCGACCCTATCGGCCATCCGTTCTGCGAGCAATGTGCCCTGCCCATTGCCACTTAAGTTTGGCAATTCTTCGGGCTATGTCGGTTACCTTGGTTCTCCTGCGGATCTCTTCATTTCTGATTCGATCACGTAGGGAAACTCCAAGCATAGCCCTCTCCATTGCCCTTTGGGTGACTTTTAGCCTTCTGATAAGGCCTTAAGGCCCAAGGTTGATAAGGATACCTACCTATAATCTGTTTCAGTACTTATGCAATTCTGTTTACTTAAGAACGCAGCGACGCATGAATTGTCCATACCTACAAACGTAATACCTACTTAAATCATTTGAAATTTCGGCATATTTCCACCATATTATGTTATTATTAGGATTAAGACAGTGTTTATCTAGGGTCCTAGGTACATCTTCTTTCCAAAAAACTTTTCTAAAATGAAGTTTAAAACTAATTTAATTTCGCACATTTTTACAGCGCAAATGACATGTCTTTATATTGTTTTCCTGTAATATAAACAACAATATTTATAATATTGTTTCTGCAGAAACATACCTTATATTATCAAGATACAATTATCGAAAAAATAATGGAAAAATATTAAGTTTTACGGAACCCATCCAAATTTATCATAAATTTTCGAAAGCTATCACGTCAAGCGATAATTGTCAATGTGTGCGTGGTAGTATTGCTCACTGTAGGTGTATATCGCTCCGACAGGCACTCACACTAGCGCAACGTGCTTGGAATTGAATTTTGAAAACATCTCGATTTGTAGTTGCGAGCCGTGTTCGCAGGCCTCTTAAACCTAGCCTTTCATCTTATTCATTGTTCGCGATTGAAAGAGTAATAAATACCTAAGTACTTATGTAGGTACTTCATGGATTGACTTCAATAGAGGTATAAACTTTTGATTTCACGCACGTTCACTAGAACAATGAGGAGCGTTCGTAGACTCTAAGGGGGCGTTAGCCGACGTTCGCACGGACGTAATAAAATCGCGGCTGGATTTTCAACTCTCAGAGTTAAGCCGAGCGTTGAGAATCCAACACGCTGGAACACACTCGTCCCAGCGCGTTGAAAAAACACACTGTTGGATTTTCAACTCTCGGCGCTAAGCAGAGCGTTGAAAATCAAGTGCATGAAAAAAAATCGCCGCGATTTTATTACGTCCGTGCGAACGTGGACTTAGGTACTCATACCACAGTATTAAACTGTGCTCATAAAGTGCGATTCTCAACGAAGAACAACCGCATTTCGTTCAGGAATAGGGTTAACAATACCTACCCACATAGGTAATAATTAAGTACCTAGGCACCAATTCTACCTAAAATGATGTTCTCGACCTCATAACTAAAATAGATTGCATATTTTAATTTGGCCCGTTTTTATGAGAAATCAGTAGGTACTTAACTCTAGTCATGCGTGAAGATCGAACAGCAACTTTTATAAAACCCTCATTTAATCTAACAATCCTCGATATGTTCTAAAGATTAAACTGAACAGTAACATTACGCACAGTAATGTACTGTTCTAAACCCCTACATACATATCTGCCGGAAACCCCACGAAAGATAACGATTCTATTTAAATAACACTTTCGATAACCACCTACCTTCACCCAGGCCTTCGTAGTCCAGTCTCCGGCGTGTTATACCAGCCATGGTCACTATCACCTCAGACACAATATGTACACACTGCAGGGAATATCATGACTCCCAGTTGGTAAACAAATAACTGATAACACTGACGCGGGCAGCGAAGCTATACTGCGTAATGTCATCACTATCTATATGTTCACATGTTTTCCTTTTCACTCAGCGCGAATTAAAACAGCTAGTGTTGTAAATTAACTTTATTATCATTATCAATTTGTGAATCAACAAATGCTTTTAACTAATAAGCTTTAATACTTTACAAACTTAACTGTTTAGGAATACTTTCATTAATACTGTGTAAGACCGGACCTAGTGTTGAAGTGAACAAAGTTTAATACACTATGCAATAACATGGTAATTTATTCTGTGAATATTTGTAGAACTGACGTGTGAGGAACCGCAACCTTATTACATTGAACTGATGAGAGAAACGTATTTGTTCTTGAAAATTAGATTTTTACATAATAAAACATAGCATGCAATCAAAGAGTAAAAATTATATCACTCAATTCTTTTCAACTCTCTTGTCTCCCGTCACCTATACGTAATAATTATTTTCTACTCTGAACCGACGCAGGTACATTTATTAGGAGTGCTAGTAACCTAATGTGTTGAATTAACTAATAGAATTGTTGTTAATTAGTGGTACTATATCTTCTAAGTCCGACTTTTCACTTTCACTCGTCTCTGTAAAAGAAAGAATATCATTGTTCATTTATTTTATTTTCTGTTCTGCTAAATTGTATAGTCAACAAAAGAGTTAGGTGTAGGTACCTACATACAGGCAAAAATAATCATTTCAATCATATTCAGCACAAGTAGGACATGCTATCCGTATATCATTAGTTTCACTAGCTGGATAAAACGAATAATATGAATAGTTCCTTTTTTTCTCATCAAAATCAGTAATAGTAAAACGGGTATTCAGTATCGTGAAAATTCATGCGATATCTTCAAAAATCCATCTAATGACACAATTATCAGATTGATCATAAAGATAATTGAAAAGTGCAAAAAGCACTTTGGGCTTTTTTGGGCCTAAGCCCAGAGCTCGACTTCAGTTGACGGACATGGTACTAAGTGATTACCAAAAACAGAGAGAAACTGAACAACCATTAACTTTAACAGAACAAATAAGCAAAGTGATCGAAAGGACCATGCCAAATACACCATCGACATCCACTGCAACTGCAATCAGTTGCAGTGGACGTGGTGCTGTTAAAGTAAATTATGTTTCAATTTCTCTCTGCTGCTGGTAATCACTGAGTACCTTCTACTTCATCATCATCGCTGTCATCAATTAAAGTCGAGTCGTCGATTAGAGACTCTGCCGATTACAAATAGCACTCCTTGAAAGAGGGGGACCAAGAAATATTCATCTTAGTTAAGTATACAACCGCCTGATCACAATTCTTGCAACAGTGGTCGAAGTTGAAAAGTATTTTCCTCCACTGGTTACTTAAATATGTAATAAATGGAGGACATCTCTAAACGAAGCAACATTGCATTACTTGAGTTTCCTTAGGTCTCATTACCAAATAATGTTCCAACTGCTGGGATACAGGCCTCGATCCTCTGTGGAAGAGGGAGGGGGTATTAATTCACCACGCGGACCCAGTGCGGATGTCACATGTCTTCGATTTTTTTGGTTCTAGGACATGTCGGTTTCCTTCACCGTTTTGAGAGCAGTGGTGGAGAAATTAAATACACGAAAGTGCCTTCCGGGGTTCGAACTCGGGACCTACACTCATAAGTCGCGGCCGATACCACTAGGACACCACTGCTCTCCTCTGATAGTGTTCAGGAAGTATCCGAATTATCCGGATAGTAAAGTTGGTCGGATAAAAGCACAAGCACAACATTGTTTGAAAAGAATTGTAGTAACTCGCTTGTACACTTATTTCTTTTTCGACTGTACATTACCCGCATAATATCACACAATTATAAACATTATGATAGTATAAAATCAGCGATTTGACGGGGTTTAATCGACCCTATAAGAATAAAAAACAAAAGGATTTCATTCCTATGTTGTAAGCAGATGTTTAACACAACTGGGTTAGTACTACAATCATGATAATGAAACAAGCTTTCAAGAAATAAAAAGCCACATATAAAATAAAAATCAAGCAAATAAAACCTGCAACACCTGGTTTAATTATAAGCTCTATTGTTTTGAAACAAGGTTTATATTTGAACAACAAACACAAGCTCCACTGACCTTTGCATCCATACTGTAGCGTGTACCATACCTTACAAGTACGTGGATCTGTTGGAATGTATGGGACACCTAACAAAACTTAAAACGTAGTGAAGTATTCGATTGTGACTTATAAGAAGCAAAACATTGACTTAGTAATACATTCTTATTACAAATAACTGATATTTTCTGACAATAACAGGAACTCTAATAAAACAAGTATAATCAAAATGTACATTTGTTATATTTCACATAAAAAATACATTTAACAGTATATGATACAGCGGGCTTGCGTTTTGTGTAACATCAATAATTAACACATATTTACACACTTAGCACTACAGCGGCTGTATACGCTAATTTTTAACCATTCACATTTTTGAGCTCCGATTATGTTAATCCAATTATGTGCACTAACTATTATATTAAATTCATTTAAACCGACTAGATGAGAGAGGACAGTAAACATTTTGTGTCTCTAGCAGTTGCAAGCGTTCCTAGCACTTCATACATATTATATATACTATAGCACATACATTTGGAAGAAAAAGTATATTTATGTAGTTAGAGGTACGAGAGCGAAGATTAGATTAGCGGCAGATGTTAGATGACAGCAGGAGCAAGATGCATCATAATGGAGATTGAAGATACATTCAAAACTTATTGGTAGGACATAATTTAGATTTTATTCACCGGCTATCTATATCTTAACTTCTAGACATGTTTCTATAATAGTACTCGATATAGATCTATATAAATGGAAAGACTGAACATCTAAAAGTCACAAACTGAGTATTGCCTAGGGTTCAACAGTCGTTTTAACATTTTATAACAAGTTGTATTCAATAATTGTGTTGGTTATTCATATATCTATCTAGTTTGTTACAATCCTCGCCAGTCGGCCGCACTCCTGGCTAGTACTCATAATATTAATTACTAAAGTAACCCGCTAAGAGTTTGCCATCTCTTACTTTATAGACACTTTCCCAACTACTTACTATTATTAAACTATACCACATTTCCTTCTAACATAATGGTGCTGATTAACAGAAATTGTAATAAAAATGTACATTTGTTTAAACTAAATGTTTTTAAAGACTTGATGAATACTTTGCACTTTTAGCTATTTACATACAGTCATAATCTCTGATGTATTTGTTCTAGCTGACGTCTACCTGATCTACTGAACTATCTGTTTCATTAAAAATAATAACTACTAATCATTTATTCAAGGTCACATTCTGTTCAAAAGTAATCTAATAACAAAGAATTTAAATATCCGCAGAAATTAATCTTTAGTGACGCACGAAAACGTCATCAAAAGGCAATCAGCGCGGATGGATATGAAAATTAAAAATAAATAAACGTATTATTTACATCAGACCAGCTGAGCAACCTAAGTTTGCTAGTTAACAGAATGTGACCTCGACATGAGTCGCACGAGTCGAAATAAATGTCATGTAGGAAGTGCGATTAAATTGTATCTATTATTAGTGTTATGTTGATATGAATCAGTTTGATTAGCAGAGAAATACTTAAGTAAACAGTCCATTCGCTGACAACCGCGATGTTGACAATTCAAGCATTCAGTTAGGATTAAGAATAAGAAAATTTTATTTAAAGGACGTCCAATAGTGCTAGTTAATTCCCTAATTTTGAATTTGTCCAGTTTTTAGTGGACCACGATGTGACATCAACATCGCGTATGTCACACATACGGTTAAGTGGCAAGCCTCCAAGTCCCTGACT
This sequence comes from Agrochola litura, assembly GCA_949152395.1. Taxonomy (NCBI): domain Eukaryota; kingdom Metazoa; phylum Arthropoda; class Insecta; order Lepidoptera; family Noctuidae; genus Agrochola; species Agrochola litura. The sequence goes on from OX424496.1 coordinate 1,671,999, forward strand.
TACTGGTCACAGCTTCCTATGTATATGTGATAACTTTTATCCAATAGTCGCACGTCATCTACAACAATGATGCACAATATATGACTAGTGATGGGCTTTGTCGAGAACATTCCGATTAGGAACGACCTCTCGACACATCACTAAAATGTGACTTGTTAGTATTGAAGGACCCAACACCTTTAGTACGAAGCGTTAGTAGATAGAAGGCATGCTCTCCTGTCTATCCCGCAATGGTTAAAGATTCATGTTTGCAGACAGTACAGATGCGATTTAGAAAGAAGTTTAATTTTGAAAATATGTTGAGTGCAAACGGATTTTTTTAAGTAAAAAAATTTATGTGGCTATTTTAATTTCTGAGGCTTCAATATACGTTTAAAAAAAGACTTGTTATGATTAATTTAATTTCAAGTATATTTGCCCCGCTATCGTCTATAACAAATTGTTCTTGTAAATTACTTTCTATTGGTTCTTTATGATCAAATATTGCTTTTTCTTAGCTCCTAAGGATATACCGTCATCTTTTCTTTATTTCAGCATCAGACTGATAATCTACAGGTAGTTATTTATTCTACAATAGCTGTGATAAAGAACACGTAAGTATACCTAACAGTACTACACTGAAATTATCTGAAGTGGTTATTACCATTATATTCGAGAGCCGGCGGTCGCGCCACATGACCCGCAGCCATCTTGGATTTCTTACATACAATAAGTTACACGTTGATATACATTCCCGTTGTTACTCGCTAACTATCCTGGCACACAAGTTACAGTACCCGGGCGTTGATAGGATACATTGAGCGTGACCATCACACTGGCATGAGTGACAGACGACGCGAGACCAACCTGAACTTTGTCGTAAACTCGATGCATCTTATACCGGGTTCACACGACCCGATTTTAGTTGATCAACTGCCAAGCCGAAAGCGATTTGAACCGTCTGAACAGACTTTAAATGAAATTGAATTTCAAATTCAAAGTATTTTTAATTAAATAACGAAAGTTGTCCAACTAAAATCGAATCGTGTCAACCCGGTATTAACGACCGGGTGCTATAATACCGTTTGTTGACGTTAATGTTAGCATTTTTACACGGTACGAAATTCGACCTTATGTCACTACTATAACAGTTATTTTTACTTTGTTTTAACACGTATATTTTCTTGTGTTTGGACGTCCTATGTTTTCGTATATTAGTGTATTGTTAGTTAGAGAAGAGAAAGTAGAACGGTGTGAGAGCACCGCAGCCTTGTCCCATAACATTATACATACCGATCCTTGACTAATCAACAAATTAGTTAAACGAAGTCCGTTTTGAACGCTGCCGACATTTTTGAAGTACAACGAAATTTTTAAAACGAAATTTCTTTGTACGTTGAAACTGAAACATTGTATTTTATACAACTCTGATTACACGACCTTTAAGGCAGGGAGACGTTTGGAAATTCGCGTAAATTTTTTGATATATCTACACATGAAATAAGTTAATTCGACCTCACTATAAATTATCGCAGCAGCGTACAAAACTAACTTATAGGCTATAGCAGACACGTTACTTTTAGCGTTGGCGATCGGCGATTTTGTAACTTTACAATGTTGCAATGCGTTTTGGCGACTCAGCGTTAGGTCGCGATACAAAATTGAGCATAGAGCCATTTTCTTTAGATGCCAAAGCTTCACTAAATAACTGCGACTGGCATCCAAATGAGTGCAAAGTCTAGAGTTCAATGAATCTTCAGAAAACCGACCAAATCACTAATTACCGATGCTAAAAGCCCCGTATCTGGCGCCCATAGACAAGCAACAAAAACAGTGGCATGTGCGGCCCCGGGCGCGCGCAGTGGCCACAAGTCGGCGGCACTAGGAGTGCGCGTGCGCGTGCGCGTGCGCGTGCGCGTGGTGCGAGTGCGTGCGCTTGAACCGGCGCGTACCGTTGGCGGCGGCGGCCGCGCCCGCGATGCGGAACAGGTGGATGCGCAGGTGCGTGCAGATCTCCAGGCAGATCTGCCCGCAGTAGCGCACCAGGTCCACGCATACCCATATCTGTAACACAAAAAAGTACGTTCATATAGTCATATTGTTAGACAAAATTGCTTGTAAAGGGAAGATGTCAAAAACCTGGCAAATCCAGTAATGTTTTAGACGAGTTCTCTATTCGGCACCTTCGGTATACGTACCATACACAGCCACAGCACGTAGTACTCGGGCAGCGCGTGGTTGAAGTACTGGTTGAGGAACAGCATGGCGGGGCCTAGTAGCGACCAGTCGTAGTAGTCCATCTCACTCTTGGTCATATGAGCCACCTGTAAACACCATAATTATGCTTACTAAATGTTGAAGTTGATTGGAAGGAAGAAGTTTTTTTTAACATTTTGCGAAAATGATTCATTCGTATTCTATCAAACTCAAACTCAAAGCATTTATTTCAATTAAACCATTCACAGGCACTTTTGAATTGTCAAGGAATCGGTCAGTCAGAAATAGGTATGAAGCTAGTTGCCCATTCCAAAGCGTAGTAGGTACCTATGGAGAAGAACGGGCAAGAAACTCCACGAACACTCTTTTAATAAAAAATTGTTACAAAATATTGGTTACATCATTCATGTTGAAATTAACATGTGAGAACAATGTAGAAAGACGTGCACGTTAGAAGCGTCCGTAATAAAAAGATAAAACAAAGAACAATTCAAAAAATTAAAATAAAAATAAGCCCTGGCAGCTAAGAGATGACCAGTCCCAACTGACGGCGCCCGTTCACGAACATGACGCATGGATTAGCACCATTCAGCTCAACCATTTTGAATCACATAGGTAATGTGCTTATAGAAGGCAAAACTGTGGCAAAAGTAAACATAATTTTGGCTGCCAGAAAATAAATTACTACATATTATAAAACAAAGTCCCTCCAGCCCGTCAGCCTGTCTGTCTGAACGCGATAAACTCAAAAACTACCGAAAGGATTTTTAAACGGTTTTCCCCAATGGACGGAGTGATTCATGAAGAAGGTTTAGGTTTATAATTCATAGTTTAAAAACATATTTCAAGTGGAATGAAGATCAGTTACATTTTAAAATCTAACCCACATCGCCGCTCGACGCAACAGGCTGATGCGACACTACGACAGAAAAATAACTGTAGGCATATAATTATGCTCTGCTACCAGTGCGAAGTCGGGGCGGGTTGATAGTGAATTTATAAAATATTTCCTTCCATTTTTTGGGCGTCACAATATCATACCTACCTACAAGCTACGTAGATAACAAAGCAAAATTCAAGCCAATAAATCCACAAAAAGGCCAAAGATAGCATCAAAAAGAAGATCAAATGGCACTGAAAACACAACACTCAAAAATAGTTTTAAAAAATTGTATCACTTACCACGAGTCTATTGGTGACCTTAGCAGCAACCATGCCGAACGCCATTATGTACAGGGATGGGTGATGCTGGTACACGTTGGACTCGCTCTTCTGGAAGATGATGAAAGCCGGCACCACGACCAGCGAGAACGGGATCACCGGCGACAGGATACTCGTGCCCTACGGAAATTACTGGGTGTACCACGGCCTTTGTAGGACGAACGGACCATCACATTGTAGGCTGTCATTGCAAGAACTGTTAACTTATTTTTTTGTCAGCAAGTTTTTAATTTCAAAATTTCTCATTTTAGTGATTAATTTAAAAATAAGTTAGGGACAATTTCAGCACAACAAAGCGCTACATGCTAAGCACTACTTACAAACTAACATGCAACGTCAAACAAGCAACAAAATCTAAAATGCAACCTGAAAAAAGCAACAAAATCATGCGGTTAGTAACAAGCCATACAGAACATACAATGAATGCGACACCCGTGCACTATGAGACACAGCACAACACTACAGGACGGACGGTACAACACTAGTGATCGAGTCAGTCATCGAGCATCGTCACGTGAGCATAGCGCGGTGGTCGGCGCGTTAGTACAGTCTGTGCAGCATTTGTATTGTTAAGTGTTATTCTTACAGCACAATGCTAATCAAAAAGTCTTACTGCGACGGTGGAGCCGTTTTTCCCCACTCCGCCCTTCATAATGACGGTAACGTACCCGCCGACTAGGTACAGCGTGAGCAACACGACTGCGTAGTTGGATATCAGATTCAAGCTGATGTTTATCGGTAACTGTAGTGTTAGACCGTGATATGCGATGATGTGATGGTCACATGATGACGTCATGCGGTTAGACCGGCGGCGGGCGGCGTCGGGGACGCGGGACGGCGGCCATAACAGAAAGAGAAACACATACATGCCATTAATATCAATTACATCAACTACGTAACGGAACAGACTGGAAGCGTACGACATCCATTACATTGACTCTTGTTGTATGTGCTGTCTTCACTCATTTATGGTCATGTGTTATTTGTACTGAACTGTTGTGAACTATGTGGAAGTAAGTGGTGATTACTGACTAACAGACTGATAGTATGTAGATAATATTACTAATGACTGAAGGAGATTGCATGTTGCACTTAAACATAGATATGTGTGTGTGTGTTACCATCAGTGAACCTCTCTGAACATAATTTTATTATTTAATATTACATAATTACATAGATTATGACATTTAAAATGAAATACATATACTTAAAAACCTTATACGTCCCACACGTATCTTTAGTTGTTAGGTTACAAAAGTTAATGACATTAAATTTATGGTAAAACTATGTAGTCTTCGAGATACATACAACACACACAACTGGCGCAATATGGCTGTAGTTTAGGTACACCTCTACCTAACCCTTCGTGTATTACAGGTGTGATATTGTGTGTCTTCGACATAAAAACAGACGCTTTTGTTAGAGTACCAATTATAATATTTTACAGTGGTAACATTGCAACGTTCTAGAACAAAGTCATGTGACCTTCTAGTTCTGTCAAAGATGGATCCTGTCTTGATCCTGTGGTTTTTTTGTATTGTGCTCTATATCGTGCTTCATCATAATTAAATGGGATGCAATAAATCTGTGTTATTTCTTTCAAAGACCTAATAAGCTTTACACCATAAAAACCCGTGCGATAACTTAATTTAAATTATAATGTGCAAAACCACCTAAGAATAAATTAAATATATAAGAGATTTAGAACAGAGGTCTCATGGTTACATCACAAGTAAGCACCACAATACAATATCTTCTAATTATTGCGATTTTATGTGTCGGTCAAATAAATAGAACAAAATTTGCCGCCCTATAGGTATGTAGGCAATGTGTGGTAGACTAATTATCCTCAAGAATTTTATACTAACATGGGCTGTGCCCACAAAATGTTGTTGATAATAAGAAATTAGTATTATACCTATACGTATAGGTAAGGATACTGTTTAAATAAATCGTGCCGGTTTATGTAGAACCATGTTTGCCGTTTTAATTAACGGTTGGTTGCTTATTTGCCTTTTTCTTTATTTAATTAGGGACTTTTATAATCGCAATGCGTATGACAGTCCCATCGTACCCTAAATACACACTGCTAAATTTCCTTTAATTTATATTACAAGGGCACTTATTTGTGCATAGTTAGAATACTTGATGGCCCCGTTTTTTTTTATAATACTTTGACTTTTTCGTCAGGATCTATATAAAACACCGTACATTGATTTTCATAATAAAAGATGTCCAAAATTTCCATATTTATTTTTTAAATTAAGGCTCAATTTAATATTCCGTTCGACCACAAGAACTGTTTGCCCACCCGTAATGAAAAAAGTTAATAGACATTGAGACAATAATGTAGATCTTCAGCTGTTGCGGCTTCAGAGTTATTTACACGATATGTTCCATGCAGCTGGTTAAATCACGAAATGTGACGATTCAGTCGTTATGTTCTTTTATTGTTCACGTTTTTTTTAAGGTTATTACTTAAAGGAAAATACTTTTTATTAAAATGAATAGGGTTTTCATTACGAGACGCAAGGAAAATGGCAGATTTTTTGCGCATATTAGTTCGATATTTAAATAGTAACTGAAACAAAGATGGCGGCTCATTTCCAAGACTGAATCGTCGCATCAACCGACGTCCCACGAACGAATGTAAACAATATGTAATCTTACAGCGACGGTCGATCCGTTTTTGCCACATCCTCTAACACGGAATGTGGAAAAAAAGTTGGTGGCAAAGTAAAACTGAAGGGCGACGCATGTGGCCGTAAGTTGCAGGCTCAGCGGCACGCCCAGTGGTGGGATCTGCGCATGAGTGGGCAGTTACACCAGGGATCAGACACACACAACACACCCTACTCCAGGGATGGCGAACTTTTTGCATACGGCTTAAAAAAAACTAGACTAGCACTCGGTTTCTGAATTGAGAATTTGAGGTTGAGAACTTTCAAACTCTACTTTAGCATTACTTATAGCTTGTGAAATTCAAAATTACTTTCGTTTTTGCAAAGAATTTTTGAATTTCGCGAGCTCTTTGAAGGTATCACGTTAAGTAATGCTTAACTAGAGTTTGTCAAGTTCTCGATTTAGAAACCGGGTACTAGTGGCCTAAACAAGCTGGCCACCGATATCTGAGAAAAGCTCGGTTAAATTAAACAAAAACACAGAAAAATTATTTCCAATACAGTAGATACCTAGTTAGGTACTCAATAAACATTACAAAAAAAGAACAATGCACTGTATTATAGAAAGAAAAGGGTAAATCCATTGTAGGTATTTCAATTTCTAAGGCACCTACACTACAATCGATGCCGGGACCTTTCTGTCACATACCACAGGTTCGCCATCCCTGTCCCACTCCTTACATACCTCGGAGGCAATGTATAACAAAGACGTCATAGTCAACAATCATATAGTGCACAAAACTGTTGAGTTTTGTTTTGTCAAACTTTGGACCATATATTTGGTTAATTATAATGACTCCACTCGACAGCTGGTCGTCAAGACATAGCGCGGGTAACTACACTGCATGAATTCTTCAAAATGAGTGAAGACCCACATTTAAGACAAAATAAAAGGGAGACGCACCAGTCACAATATTGAGAGTCAAATTAACTATGAAGGCTTTTCCAAACACGAGCGATAGAATATCAATACACTATAGTAGATACAAGTACAGGACCCAGGCGAAGTGTGACAACGTGACAAGTCGCGCTTTCCAAACAGACCAACATACAGGTATACAACTTGCTAGTTCCGTCCGTCAGTGTCGTTTGACATTATTTTAATTTGAATGTGCAAGAGAAGAAAGGCGTGAGTTTATGTTTGCCATTTTATTGTAAATTATTGTTTTAAATTGTGACTTTTTATGGATCGTGTGGTCTGCAATAAAGATTTTTAATTTTATTTTTATTGCGCAAATTTTCACCATGACGCTAAGAACGTCGCAGGAGTAACATTATGTACACCGGTGTGGCACTAACCAGTCTATATCGCACTTATGTGGGAAGCCTTCACGTTAACACGACTAACAAAACCTACACGGAAACAAAGACATTCTTAAATAATATTTATCATAGATCATGCTCCATGAAGAGACAGTAATATCATGTTATTTCGTATAAAAAAAAACCTGCAAATAAAATACTTAATACATCGATTCTACAAAATACTTCAACTTTAGTTACAATGAATCAAACTACATGTAGGTGCTCCGTGGTCGCAACAGGGAGCATAGTCTAGGTACATTAATTAATCAATTTCATGCTATTAAAAAAACCCACATGATATAAAGCGATGGAACCAAAAGTGTCTTAGTTATAAGTACAGATTAAAACTAAGTTTACTGTGGCACTCACACGGACAATATATCACTTTCTGATAATTATTTGACTATTTGCTTACAATATTACACGTGTATTACTTTTATAAAGATTCACAGCAATTTTTCATTACGTACATCTTACAGTAAGTATATCTATCCATGGAACGACATACATAAATTATAATTATATCGTTTTTATAACAAAATACAAGTTTAATCTAGATTCCATCTTATAGGAAATCAAAACAAAACCTTTTAATAATAACAGGAAGGTACAGTACGAAACATTATAAGCAAAAGTATGTTAAAAATCTGTATCGTGTTATAATCGCGTGAAAGTGCCGTACACTAAATGCTGCCAATCTGAAGCTACTGACCGCGCTGGGTTATGTCAACCGACGATGCCATACAGTACGATACAATTTAGATACCCAATCTGTAACCCAATCAGTGCCGTGTAGGAGACTCAATTCAAACATACACTGTGTCAAGATGATAGCACAAAGATAAAAATACAAAAGTAAGTACTTAAATAAATTAACACTTCTTTTTAAAGCAGAAAGTAAAACGGACTCTTTACTCAAGAGTTCCACTTTGGAAAGTAAGAACGCTCTCCTAGACTTCTTAAAACAAAATATTCTGACAGGTTCGATCAAGAATGCTGTCAGAAAATATTTGTAAAAAATAAGTGTAAACATTTGCCAAGATCCTCGATGGCCTTTTTACTCTTTTCTCTAATTATACTCGCGCTTGCGTTGGCTATAGCACAGCTGATAGTTAGGGGAAGAATAACATAACTAAATAACAATAATCTTTATTCTGCCATCTTGAAAGTTAAAACAATTGAAAAAACACTACTAAATTCGTTGAAAAATTATTTTTTTAATTTTGGTCTCCCACGCGGGGTATGTGGGACTAAAGAGATGTCTCACAGCGACGGTGGAGCCGTTCTTGCCCACTCCGCCGGAGACGATGGCGGCGAGGAGTGCGCCCACCGTGAGGACTGCGCCCCCCACGGCCACCAGCGCCAGCGAGTAGCGGACCTCGAGCCCTCCGCCCACCTAGTGCACAGGTGCGTTACAAGTGTGCAGCGCCTAGCCACGACCAAGTTCCACCAAATAGAAGCCACGCTCTTGCGACTGATCTAACCAAAATTCTAGGTAAACAGAAATAACTATTTTACGAAAGTCCTTTATAGTACTGCTTAGAAATTTGCTTGCAACATGAAAACAATAAAGTAACCTTAAAATTGACTTGAAATATTTTACTAATATACACACGAGCTTTTCATAGTACACTTCTAGTTGGCAGAACTGTGATCAGATTGTGCAATGATCGACTGGACAAAGGCGTTGTGGTAGTATTCAGTTCAGGTCGAGTCAAGTTGTACCTGATGACGACGTGGAACACGGACAGATCACGACTATAGCGGTCATGTGGGTATTTTTAAACATCACCTAACAGTTATAGCTGGTGGTTCATTTAGTATTTGGTCATTTGTATAACAATTGTTTGGTGCCACACAAAAGGATTACAGATAATTGATCTGGAACTAGGTTTGCTTTCAACTTTGTTGTGTGACGAATCTTCTGATAAATGTTTATAAGGCTTTAATGACTGCCGTAATTCTTTCGTGTGTTCATCAATATTCGTGAGACAACATCAATATAATCTCAAACAACTTGTTCTGTGTAAGTGGTGCGTTATTCAAATGTTAGATAACTTAACATCGGACAACACTGAACTAACATTACGATATAATTTGTGTGTTATACCAGGCTCGCTTGCGAACAAAATGACTTGCATTCTGTTTTTGTTGAGATCATTTTATTGAGAAGTACAAACGTAATTTGTTTGAACATAAACTGCAATCGACGAAGGCAACACGTCTGATACGTGATGACGTTTACGTTTACAGCAGTCTTTGATAAACATGGTGCCTTTACGAACAATTTTGTTTGACGTCAGTATTCTGCAAGTCATTTTGCATCGCTAGCCTATCATACGCAGTGCAGAACAGTTGGATGACGTTACCTGAGTGGCCCAGAAGCTGGATCCCAGCGTAGCGGACACCAGGTGGATGGCGATAATGGAGTACTGGGCCTCCGTCACGTCTATCCTGCCCATCTTGAGGGTCCCTGTGACGTAGGCCTGCCAGTGCGCGCAGTAGAATAGCGTCATGGCGCAGAAACACTGGAAAGTTACAGAGCATTTATAAGAATAGGTTAGTCTTTTATCATTACTTAAAGTACAATTGCTTTATTCATGCATTTCATGTTGTAGTTTTCTAAATTGAAACATTTTATTGGCCCGTACTTAATGCTAAAGATTCTTATAATAGTGTGGTTGGCCTATTTCTTTTTTTATCAGTCATCCGTCCAATTTGTAAATGAGTGGAGTTCAAGATTTTCTCGCTGCATAATTTGTTATTTGTTGATTATACACAGATGCAGTTAACCTCGAATTGGCTTCAGCAAATTATATCCACGCTACAATTGAGGTATTATATCAAACATAATCTTGGAGAAAACTTGCAATTTCCGAATAATTCACGTGGTCTAGACTTCGATAAATTTCAGGTACACAATTCGTAAGAAAAGTAAATTGTGCAAATCCGTCAGTAGGTTACAACTGTTACAACAGAGATTTAACAGCCTTTCGTTTAATATCGCCAATTAACAAGGCAAAAAAGCAAAAGATAATCGATTTGAATAATCTCGGTCATATTTAGGTAAAACTTAAAATAGTGAATCACACAGATTGGCCAGTTTCCAGAGTTTGGCGGTATCCGGGCGCGTTCGCTTGGCAGCACTCCCAAATAAGAATATTGAGATAATGAGGGCCATGTCACGAGTGAGGACTATCTACGTAGGTACCGAGTTCATTCACGACTGATTCTCTAATGTGCTGGTCAGGGTATAAAGGTTAAGATTATTTGAAGGCTGGACTATAGATGGCTAGATTTTGGATTCATCGTCCTATTTTCTCTTAATAATTGAAGAGAAGAGAAACCAAGAGGCATCTCCGTCATTTGTTTTTTTGCGACGACCTCCTTTTCTACTCTCACAACTGTTTCGCGCGGAATATGGCAGTGGTTCGTAATAATTATAAACTTTCACTATGCCCAGTTTCATTCTAATCTGTTGAGTCGTTTTTGTGTGATATGGTAACATGCAGCTTCTGTATCAATCGTTTTTAAAATAAAGAAATGAAACATGAAATATGGATCATTCTTTCATTTTTAGCAAAGCTACAGATAAGTAGGGAAGCTCAGTTTCCACTTTGGCTAGACAGTACAACTTTTCAACTTGATTTTCGCCGCTACAAGTTTTCAACCTACTATAATTATGCTTTATTGATTCTACTTTCTCAGTATTCTTGTTATTTATTACGAGAAAAACGAGTAGCTAAACTATTAAGTACCAATTCGCAATATACATGGGTAAATACTCCTACGCGTCAATTACGAGCTAGATAGTTATGTAATGTCTCCAAATAAACAATAACAACAAACTCACTAGCATTCCTCTAATAATTGAATCAGCGAACTATTGTCACCGTTTTCGACCTTGCTTTCAAGACACGTTTCCGTAAAGAATAAAATAATACTAATTGTATTAGCAAGCAGAAACTAATATACTCCATACATAGTCAATACACGGAATTCTATAGGGACTTCACCGTTAATTTTGAATAGAGTCCCAAAGGAAACGAGAAAGTTAATTACGAAGTACTTACGTCAAAAGTACTTATCTAAATTACGTTTCAATATACTAATTAGTCACAAGCATTCGCGACATATCGCAGGTTAATAATAATTATGAAGATTACCGATAGTCGTAGTAGTCTTATGGTTCGACATTATTTCCTTTAGTCATCGTCGTAATGGGTGGGACCATTTATCGACTAATAGCAAGTTTATGGCTATGGTATTATGGAATATCGAAGAAATAATGCACCTGGGCTTGGCTGAGGCCTTTTTTGACCTTGCAAAACGGCTCTTCATTCTTCTTAGAAGGGCCGATATAATCATTTAATTGAGCATAGAATGTGATTCATGTTACGTACTTATGACTGCCTATTTAATTAAGACGTTGACAATCGAGCGATAAAGAGGGCCTTTTTAGCCTAGAATCAGATCCGTAGAATAGATTAGCGTTAGATAGGTTCTCTGGGGCGGCGAAAAGTGAATAGATTAGCCAGATAGCAAGGTCGGGGCTGGCTTCTTATCTTAGAATTGTTGAAAACAAGCGTGCGCCCGATGGAATTTCCCAAACTTTTATCCACTAAGTATTAAACTCGTTTAGGGGATGATTTAAAAAAAAATCCTTTCTATTTTCTCACCTTCGGCATTTAACACTTTCAACTCCACCCACTTTTGATAGGACTCATACGCCATGCCGCCATACATATTGGAAGTGAACCCTCCGGGAGGGTTCCCGGCATTACATTTGCGCTAAAGTTAACCATCGCGGACGGTCAACGGCTTAAAACCGTGTTATAAAACACTGTAAAACGAAGTAAAATTGTGTTTTCAGGGGGTCTTGTATACGTAGTTTCCAACCTTTTAATTTTTTTGTGAATATTTGTAACCATGAACAAAAAACAAGAAAAAACATAAAAAGCTTTGATTCAATCAACTTACTTTTATAGTAAATACTTAGAAGATGAGACTTTAACATTACGTCCTTGTTAATTCAAACATACCTGAAAGAACATCCACGTAGGGTACTCTCCCAACTTGACAGCTATACATGCTCCTAGTGCTATGAAGACTGTTGATATGCTGTCACAGCCGTGGTCGAAGAGTTCGCCCAGCGGCGACTGGGTGCCGGTCCGGCGCGCCTGTTTGCCATCGATAGCGTCCAGGCTCTGGTAGATGAAGACTCCTAGTGCGCATAGTGCGCATGCCCATCGCGGAGGCTCCTGCCTCGCGTCTGGACTGAACCTGCGGCGTCAAATGATAGGTTAAATAGCTGGTAGAATAGATAAGGTATTGTCAACGGGTAGTACTAGAAACCTCGTTAATACTGTAAAGAGCACCTGCGGAACTTAAGCTCAATGACGAACAAGATAGGACCTAATATTGTGCCCTGTTGCACACCGTACGTAGATCGTGATTTAGATCGATATAGTTCCTGCACCCTAATTGCGTAATACACGATCAATCACAATATGAATCATTTTGAAACAGATTGCTAATCCATTGCGTCATAAGTTCAAAAAGTCTGCTCTACAACGTAAATAACGCAATGAATGTTGTTGAACTGTCAAAATCATTTACGGAAATGTGTTACGCAATTATATAGCGGGTCAGATTATTAAGGGCGATTTGAGCATCAGGTTTATTATCTTTAAGGTCATTGACTGCGATTTTGCTAGATTTATTAAGCTTGAATAGGATCACTAAGGCCGTAGAGTTACGCGCGTAGGTGTAAAACGTCTTACAGGTCACTACGCACGGAAGGCTGATTGGTCATTGCAGTACGGTATTTTTAGACCCCAAGTAGAACGTGTTGAATATACGTTTGATTGAATGCAAACCGTAGTTACGTCAGTTGGCCGATTGCTTTGGATACACCAGTCATTATTGCCGTATTGCGATGTATAGGCAAGCAAGCGTGACTGATCTCATCTAATGATGTGTGACGTATGCGTAAGTACATATGGGGTCGCATACGCGCATCCATAAAGTTCCTGAGGTTTCAAGGTGAAGAACAAGGAATGAGATCGTATGACGAATTGGTCGCTTCTTTACTACTGGCGCCCATAAATTATACCGACTTTTCGTTAAAAATATGTTTGTGTTATTGTGAGCTATGAGGAAATCATACACACAATTGGGTATTGATTAATTGACTACAATCAGTGCTACGCATTTCACAAAGTACAAACAACCAAGGTTTTGTTTTAAATTGAGTATAGAAAAAAATAAAAAAATCATAAAAATCGAGAAAAAAAATTACGTAGTAAGTTATTACTTACTACGTAATTTTTTTTCTCGATTTGTCGAAATTTGTCTACGATTCTGACGTCATTCTAAGGCCTCTGCCTCGAATTTTTCGGGCAGCGGGGCGGCGGCGGCGGCGGCGCGGGCAACGCAGACCAGTACCCTAATTGCGTAATACAACACAATCACAATCTGTTTCGATTCGAAACAGATTGCTAATCTATTGCTTCATAAGTTGGAAAAAAAAATCTGCTCAACAACGTAAATAACGCAATGAATGTTGTTGAACTGTCAAAATGAAACAAATTAGGCAAAATTGTTTACGAAAATAAGTTACGCAATTAGGGTACCCTTCTCGAAACCAGCGAGCAGATCGAGCGGCACTATAGCGGCGTAGTGTTGTGTTCGTGATTGTGTCGTCGAGATATTTGTTTTTATTCGCGAACGAAATGTCTGAACAACGACATCTTTTTGATTCAAATTTATTCCTAACGCTCGATTTATTGTGGGCAAAAGAAGAAATGAATCCCTACTATAGGGCAAGGAAAAGAAAAGGCGAGTTTTATCGAAATTATGAAGAACGACAATGTCCTAACAAATTCTTCGACTGACCATACACCAGAATGAGTGTAGAAACTTTAGACTATATTCTTGAAGCTATTGAGGGCGATTTAGAGTCTGGAATTAATCCAAAACGATTTAGAGGCCCTTATATTATATTTAATTTCTTCCGATATTTAATTTCTTCCCATAACTGGTTAATTACTCTTCTATTTTTATGGTTCACATCTTTGCTGTTCCATTACGGTGTCCTTTCAAAAAATGCTGAAGTAATTTGCTCTAACTCGTCCGAGGATATTTCGACGCGTCACAAAAATAAATTGCACAACACTACAATGCAGACGCGCGGGGCGGTCAACAAAAACGTATTTTGACACTTCTTTATCTCGCGACGAGAGACCGATGATCATCTATCTCATCATCTCATCGTTTTACAGTAGCTACCTTGTGTTTGGACTTAATTCATTTCTATTGATGAGAACTTTGCACCCATATAGGTTATAAGTGCCATTACAGGTCTGATAATGGAGACCATAGATAGTCGAGGGTATTCCTCAACGATTTACAGCAGTTACCTTTTTTTGGGCTTACCTACTTCATACGGTTCAATATGCCAAAAGGTTTTTTTGTACAAAAATAATACCTAATTAAGATTGAAGTTTTACACAGGAATACCACTACGTACTAGGCATGCTGATGCGTCAATTTGACTGAATTTAAGTTGCGTAATCGCGTCATCTCTAGCAATGCTCTTTCGTCGTGTGGCCTACTCAATAATTTGTTTGAATCAAGTCAGGCTATTCCTTCCAAAGTTTTAACACGACTCAGAGCAACATACACCTGTCCTTTAGCGAAATTTTTTAACCGACTTCTAAAAGGAGGAGGTTATCAATTCGGTTGTTAATATATATATTTTTTTTTTATGTATGTTCGGGCATAACTCAATCATAATAATTATGACTCTTATCTTACTTCCTCCATCAATCCAATATAATTGCATCAATAACAATAAGGTGTTAATATTATCTTAATGCATCACAATAAATTAATAATAATAAGCATAAAAGTAAACAACAATACAAGTGCAGAGTCATGATGAGTTGGAGTCTGTGAACTTAAGAACAATCTTCTAATTGACAATTGACTTCTCACTTTACCCTTTTAATAAAGTGTGTGATAAACACGTAGGTCAAAACAAATAGTCCCTTTCAGGTAGGTAATTATAGGAGATCCTCAAAATAACTACAACTTCTCATCTTTTCATCTAACAAGCAATACAAAAAAGCTACTTGCAAAGTGCCAAAAAAATGTAAATATGTCTTTAACCACATTTATGTGTTTTTTATGCGCTATTAAATACACTTGAATGTTGCTTTTACTTGTATATTGCACGGTCGCGGGAATGTTTCATGGTAAGTTAGTGGCTTTTTTACATTGCTCGTCAGTGTATTTGTGTTATCTGACTGGATTGAATCCATAGTCCCCAGTCTACTTTCGTAAAAGTATATTCAAATGAGTTTAATTAACATACCTACCTACCCAACTACTACTAAACTTATGTTTTATTAATGAACATAAAGATTAGTTTAAATATTTGGCCTGATTTCCAATCAAAAGAAATACCCAATAAAAATGGTGAAGTGTGGGCGTTTTGGTTGACTGTCTTATGAAATTTTGACATTAGAAAAATGCTGATTTTCAGCCTAGTTTAAATAAATGACTATTTGTCATCAATTCTTTTTTAACTAAGTTTCAAGTTATTTGTTAACATAACATCAGAGGGGCTTGTGGCTAAGTAATAACAGCTGCACGGGTCGATCGATCAGGATGAGCTACGCTTGCCGCAGTTGGTCCGTGAATGGGTGACCATCTTTACATACCAAGTCCCCTCCGTGCCTCGGAAAGCATGTTATGCCGTTGGTCCCGGCTGTAATTTGTAGATCTTTGACAGTTGTTACGGGTAGTTAGAAGCCCAAAAGTCTGACAACCAGTCTTACCAAGGGGTATCGTATTACCCAGTTACTGGGTTGTGGAGGTCAGATAGGCAGTCGCTCCATGTAAAATACTGGTATTCAGCTGCATCCGGTTAGACTGGAAGCCGACCCCAACATAGTTGGGAAAAGGCTAGGCAGATGATGAACATCACACCTTGTTTCCCCGAAGGGTTAGGCATATTTGTTAACATTATAGTAAAATGCAATGATCATACAAATTGTAAAATGTTATCAATGTAAAGTAGAGTAACAGCAAGTACTATAAAACATGTTTTTTTGCAATCTAAATGAGCTTAAGTATTTTTACAAAAAGAAACAGGTGTTCAGAGCATAGTTTAAGTATTAAAACCTTTATTAAGCTGAGAAGTTAAGTATGAATTTTTTTCAGCCAAGATACAATGGGTACTTAAAATAAAGTAAAGCCCTAAATCTGAATGTTCAATGGGAACCCTATTTTATTTTAGAAAATGGGTATGGTACCTCTTGTTAATAAGATCATTACAAAACAGTACAGAAATTACATTCTATTCTATTTTCTTAATAATGTAATTTCATACATCACACCCAAAGTATACCACGCTGATGCAATGTAGGGCCAAGGTTAGTACATTTATACCTGGATTTAAAATAGAGTTACTTTATCTAATCTTATATCAGACAGTTTGACATTAACTCAAAACTGTGATAACATCAGTTACTTATCATGCTACATTAACTTTACTCTAAACTTTAGCACTGTTATGCTGATAGATTAAATAAATTCCACCAAGCCTTATGAAGAATTTTATTTTTATTATTTTATAGTATAACAAAAAATTCTATAATTCTAAATTCTGGTTATTATTATTAGAATTGTATTGCTAAGCTAATATTCTACCTTGTGACAGTCAATGAATTTATTAATTTTGCACTTGGCTGATTACTTGTAAGTTGATAACAAATCACATAGGTAAAGTAAAAATAAAACGTTTATGTGTCAGGTCAGAACTATACAGATTCCAAGCAGAAATCAAAGTCTATACCTAATTGAAGTTAGTTGAAGGTCCTCATTGATAAATGATAAGACTGGAGAGACAGTTATAATTGTGTTCCGGCTATCTTATCGAAACAGACGGTGGCGCGACGTCGCCTTGACCAATGGCACGCCAGTTATTTCAAGCATTACAATATGTAAACATGCGTGAAACTATAATTAATTATTGAATGAAAAAGGCTATGATTACAGTGCATCTATGTAGGACTACTATTACAGACCGTTAGAAAGTCTTAGAGCCAGCAGAAAATGAAAGTCGTTACGGTCGGGCGAGATCTGTGACACAGTTCCTATAATGTATTGATATAACCTTCAAGGTACTTACCAAACTAGTATAAGTGTGGTGACTATATTTACAATTAAACCTAATATTGTGATGAGATTCGGTGCGAGCCATAACGGCGTTTTAGATACTAGCCAGCACCACCACGGTTGGAGCCATGCATCCAATATACTGGCACTCGTACAAGAATATTTGTGTTCACTTAGTCTTTTTAACTGGGCAGCATTGAGTATTCTCTCTTTATAGAACTGCATTTTAATTCACTGTCACGACATTACAATGCACAACTAAATTCCACCACTAACTATATTCATAAGTTAGAATTCACAAAATCGCAACGCAAATCACATTCACATCACAGTTCACACTGTTCACTATTCTGACATGACACCATAAACAATTTGACAGATTTTTTACGCAGCGGTGTTCTGTCATCCAGCCACGCGTACGCCGTAGACAATATTATTGACAGTTACAAAGAATGTTGCCAACAAATAAATTATGTTACAATTCTAGGAGCTTTTGCTTTTACCCGGCTACCCCAGAAGGAGGGTAATGTTTTTCGAGAGTATGTATTGCAGTGTTTCACTGCTAATAAACCTCTTCGCAAGAAAATAGGTTGTCTAATTTTCTTATTTTGTGGAATATTTTTTTTGACACAAATTCAAATTTTATTTGATGGAAACAAAAGATGAAAAAGATTGGAGTTTTTTCAGTTGTCAACTACCTTTGCGTTGGAGCATCTTGTCCGGTGGATATATATTTTTAAGCTATTGCATAGCTTTTATCGCGGGCTTTGAGCGCGGCGACCGAATCAAGAAATTCTGTAACGAAAATAAAACCTAACAGCCCCCACTCCGCCTACCATGTAATGACGGATGATGACATAAAACAAAAATTACGTCCCCATGACAACATCACGTTGTCATGGGAACTACGTTGTGTTGTTTTTGTTTTATGTCATCATCTGTCATCATCCCAAGTGTAGCGTTGACAAATAGGAAGTATGGAGGTTACAAATGCAAATGCTATGCAATAGCTTTACCGCGGCAGTCCCCGAGTGCCACACGTTTTTTTTTGTTTGTGAACACCCACGTGTTGTTTGATGCTGTGTTAAATAACGTGAAACGATGGGCCAAACGTTTTCGCTATCACATTAGGCATCTCATGATCTAGCCTTATAACAATTATTCACAAAATTAATCAAAATCAAATTATTTTTTTCACGCCTTCAAATCTGACGGCTTATTTATAATTTCCTTTTTTCTCGCGTACTCCGTTTTTTATTTTGTTTTAATATATCATGTGATTTTACCTAAATTCAGTGAATACCACCTTTTATTCTATAACATCATCAACAACATCTATCTTTCTTTTAACAAAGGACTTAAACATAACTGGCGAAATGTGGGTGTGCCTACTACAGGTTACACCTCTGCCCAACCCTTCGGGGAAACAAGGCGTGATGTTATGTGTTGTATTCTATAACCTACGTCGTCCAGGGTTCGATTAAATTCCCGGCCAACATTTGACTTGTGGCAAATCATCTACAGCAGCGGTGGCCCAGTAGTAACGGCCCCGACTTAGTAGTGGTTCAGTCGTGGGTTCGAACCCAGGCAGGCGCTTTACTTTGTGTATTTTAATTTCGTCACCACTGCTCTCAAAACGGTGAAAGAAAACATCATGTGGAAACCGGCATGTCCTAGAACCAAAAAAATCGAAGACATGTGACATCTACCAACCCGCACTGGGCCCGCGTGGTAGATTCCCTACTCCCCCTGGGCCTACTCCCTCTCACCGAGAGAAGGCATGTGTCCCAGCAGTGGGAACATTATAAGCTGATTATGAGCTGAAATCATCTACATACATTTTTGCTACAGTATGTATGTTTCAAGAATAAAAATGCTTCAATTAATTTATTAGTTTATTAGTAAACGCGATACAAAAACTGCTTTGACTTTTTTTAAATTCATAAATCATTAAATAAAACTACAAACCACCGATAGAACGAATGGGGGTTTTATGTTGAGAATGTGAGATTCGCTACTAGTTCATCTGTAGACGAACGATTAGTATGAAATAATTTATTAATTAGGTAGATATTTATCTTTTTCCCTAACCCTGTAGTTCTGTACAGGGTTCGATGACCGTTGGAGCACGGGAGGAGTTTGCGCTATAGTTGCAGAATGTATCTAGGTATATACAGATAAAAAAGATATGAAACATTGTAAACTGCTAAAAATAAATGAGGCATTGTACAACACAAAGCTTTATTTCAACAATAATTACATTACAATTATTACAAAGATATAATACTTTCCAGTCATAAACTGCTTCATAAATGAGAATTACTGATAGAATTACAAAACAAAATGAAGACAAAAATATATTTTGATAAAGAAACATTTATATCTCAGTTTTACTTGTTATTCTATTTACTTATCTACATACAAGTTAATTTAGTACTTACATTATTATATTATAAAATATTATCAAACTTCGTTACGTATAGGTATTTCAGCATGACAAAATTAAAGCCTTATAAAAATATTTGGGAAGATATTTTATTTTCTATAAATCAATTGTAATTATAAACAGAGTAACTTGATTACTCAATAAGTCAATAATAACTCTTTATAAAATTACTTATGTTTTTATTTAGAAAATTAATTAAACCCACCGAACATTTGACATCTGAATATAGTTATCTATTTTTCGCTTGGTTTTTTCTGGTTTCAATTCGTTTTTGTAACGTTACCAATAAAGCACCAAGAACATTATGTCCGGGTAATCGTTTTCCGAAGAGCAAACGCTTAACGGAATCATCGTAGGTGAGAAGAGCGACCATATTTTGAAGTAAAAATCCCTGGCAGTATTCCAACAGTTGAGTAGCACCGTAAACCTGCAACGAAACCAGCAACATATCAAACTACGTTGAAAATGACAATGACATTTCTGTTATGAATATAGTTTTTTTTTTTTTTTTAACTTAGGGGCTTTATTTTTTTATTAGCGTTTGTGACCCTGCTCAAACATTTTTGCCATATCTAAATGGAGCAAGAACGCAATGGCTCTTACCTTAGCATGAATGTAGACTGAGACGAGGTTGTGTAGGTCTACAGACTTGGCCGCTCTCGCCTCGCAGTGCCTCTGTAGCGGCAGAAGCTGGAAGAAGGAGGCTGCGGCCAGAACCTCCAACACGTCTGTCTCAGGGATGTCCAGGCCCGAGCATCCACCCGAGTAGAGATACTTCATCACTTGCTGTGGCAAAAAAATAATATTTTAGGTAAGTAATCACTTTCGACGCGTAGAAAACATCAAAGCTGAGAATCAGCACAATTTACAAAACACAGCCCCAAAAATACCAGCCAGTCACAACTTCCTAGTGCTTTAGTGCCGAAAGCGTGACACCAGCAAAAAGTGAACAGAAATTAGGCAATTATTCCAATCATAAAACGTACCTCAAATATATGATACCGGATATCGTTGATTTGCACAAGGGGAGGGGCAGCATTGGCGACTGGTAAGGCTTCGTTCGATGATCTTGCAGGAGCCAACATGGCTCGTAATCGTGGTGACTCTGAGACAAGAACTATTTTGTGGCCATAGAACAGTCGCCCTTCAACCCTGAGGAATGAAACAGTTTTAACAATGATCATTTCTGCTGAACGAGGTTTGTGTTGACTTCCATCAAGGACGGATCCAGAGGGGGGGTCATGGGGGTCATGACCCCCCCCCCTGGGCTACCTTTAGGTCGACCACTGGTATTTTTTCTAATCTCATTGATAAATTTAATCAAATAAAAACTTTGTATGATGTTGCCACGTAGGATGTTTGCCATTGCCACACATGCGAACGACATGCAAAATAAGACTATGTGCTGTTATTATAATTAAGATAATTGACCGTGGAGTTTTCTGCCGACTCTTTTCTATAGAAAACGACCAAGTGAAACGATTCCTAGCTTCTAACGTTTCATAAGTGTCCATGTAGGTTTATCTGAAGCTAGCAACTAGACGTAGAAATTAAATACCCCAGAATAGTGTCAAGACAAACTGCCCCGGCCCCGGTCCTGGCGGCCCCCTAAATCTTAAGAAGTACTTTTTAATGATATCCCAAACACGGTCAACATAAATATTCAGTAAGAAGCAGTTTAGAGTTGGAGGCTGAGGATGAAAATTTTCGAGCTCGCTCCGCTCGCTACAATCTACATTCTCAAACTTTCTGCATAAGTCGACAAAGGAAATCCTAATTAATTGATTCAGGCGTGACCTTGCGGAAATCCTATTAATGTATGACTTAAAAAAAACTTTATCTCCTACACAAAGCGGTGTTCTAAAATTTTCGAGCTCGCTTCACTCGCTCTTCAATTCTATGTTTTTCTAACTCTCAAACTTTTCTGCATAAGTCGACAAAGCAACTCCTATTTCCGTAAGGATGTTTAATAGAAACCTAACCGAGAATTCTGAGACGAGGTGCAAAAAATTTCGAGCTCGCCTTGCTCGCGCTCCCCTACATTTTTGCTTTTCGTATCCTATTGATGAGGAGATGAAAATGCACTTCCCTGAAAAAAATTCTCTTGCCTGTTGCGAGGTCAGTTAGATTATAATTAGACACGTTATACTTGTTTTTTTTTGCTGCCATTGTAATTTTTTTTGCGAAGTGTTACTAGAAATACCTACATAAACTGAGAAGATCGCCGCCGGCCTTATTTTGTTTTGCTCCCCTGGGCCCCCGACAGGCTTAGTCCGCCACTGATTGGAACCTATCCTGACTGACCCCGACTATGTGACCCCCCCTGACTGGAAGGCTGGATCCGCCCTTGACTTCCATAGGATTCAGAAGTTTTGTTCGGAAGTTACCTAAAGGTGACGTCAGCTAGCGATGGGTTGTTGACATAAGATGGGTCGACCCTGGCTGGTGCTGGTGCCACGGGTGGCGGCGGCTGCGCCACGCCCGGCACGGACTCCCGCCCGTAGCATGCGCACAGGATGTCAGCCAGCAGTAAGACAGTGCCTTCCTTCTAAACATATGGGGGTTTTATTATTTTTGACGGCCTTTTATAACAAAGCCTTTTGTGAACCTCTGAACAGTTGATAAACAATAGCCAAATTAATAACAAAGACAAAAACAAAAATCTGTAACATTACCTTGCTGTACCGTAGAATATTGAACAGCAGGGGGAGGCACTCGTAAATAAACTGTTTACTGTAGTGGCTGTCGTCGGATGGACACACCTGAAAATAATGGTAAAAACACAAGTCAAAACATTTTCATAACATATTTTTCTCAAAAAATTATGAAACGTGTGTTACCTGAAGAAAGTCTTGTAAAAGTTGGTCGATAACGCTGTCAAGTGCTGCGTCTGCGGCGGCGGCCAGTGACAGAGTCCACGCATGTAGTGACCACGGCACGCCTAGCGCGTGTAGTTCTAATGTAATGTCTGGAAAACAAACGATTTAGGTGAGATTAATATTTCGATGTGGCAACATTAACATGACACTGATTGGTTTACGACTGTTTAGCCAGTAACTAATTTCTATTTGAATTTGCCGACATCAGAAGAAGGTCAATTCCCGTATCTAAAATGGTCATAACCTAGTCGCAATCTTATCTACAACGCTGTTGGATATGCTGCTATGTCAATACAATTTTTGTGACACAATTTCACTTACCTATAAGTCCATGACCTATGTTTACCCTGTCAATGTCATTCAGGTCCCAAAAATGCTCAAAATATCCTTGTAGCACAATCAATGTCAAAAACTTGTCAAAAATATAGGTAAATTTTAAGGATTTTTAAACAGATTGAGACTCAGATTAGAATGCGGATATTTAAAAAAATACGGGTTTTGCCCCTCTGCTCGTCGGCTAATCTATGATTTTACTCACAGTCGTAGTGGAACCAAAGTACGTCCTTTATGTACCTACTTAGTCACTGAAATCGGTACTAATTTCGAAAATCCAGAACAGTAATTGTCCCAGATTAGGGTTACCAGGCCAAAAAATACAAAAGCCGAGACAGCCGAAAAGATTCATATTTAGCCGGACATTTTGCCCTGAAAGCCTGACACATTGGCTTAAAAAGAATAATTGATACTTTTATTTGTGTATTTATTACTGTGGGTGCCCTCTGCCCAACCCTTCGGGGAAACAAGGCATGGTGTTATGTTATTACTGTTATTAATTTGATACTTACTCTACTCTTTATATGAATCACATTTTTTTTCTTACGATCGCGAGTCATGCGTGGCGTGTCCGCGTGAGTCGTTCGCGCGTTTTCGTTCGGCATCTTTTGGTGGGGTGGGGTTGACGAAAAGCCTAACAAAAGCCGGACAGGCCAGACTTGTATACATTTGGCCAGACACGATAGTTAAAAGTCGAACACCTGGCAACCCTATCCCAGATACAACAATATTAACTAAAGATGTCATCAAAATCTCACCCAGATGGTCAGTCTCAGCAGCGCAGTACATGGCGTCATGTAGCGCTCGTTGCTGTTGCTTTGTGAAGGCGGGGTGTCGGACTGGTGGTGCAGCAGAACCCTCAGCTAACACCTCCTCCAACGACAGTACGGCTTGGGCTGCTCGCGCACCGCCCCGGACTGCAGCGCGCAGGCATGCACGACGGCCGTGCGCACAGCATACGGCCACCGCACTGTAAATGTATAACACTACCAGTTAAAACTACTCAAATTATTTAAACAAGATTAGGATTAGATTAGGGGTTTATGGTAAAAATGTAACGAGTGGAAATCTAAATCACGACTTCCGTTTGACATTCAACTGATTCAACTATACCAAACTTTAAGTACAACAGAATTTTTTGTTTTGGATATAATGAACTTCTGCAATTTTCTCACCTGTAGCAGCCATACTGTGCAGCAGCAGAGTAGCACAAGGCATCGTTAAGTTGCGTGGAAAGGAAAGGGTCTGCTCCATGTGACAGCAACAACTGTACGAGCTCCAAGTTACCGACGCCACAGGCCACCTGATAACACAAGATGCTATTAGGAAGGAAGGAATTTAAAAAAATCGAAAAAAACAAACCAAAATCTATTGGCCGTCCGTAAGCTGCTTAAAACGTTACAGTTAGTACATACCTGTAAAGGCGTAAGAGTGCAAACGTCGTCTCCCCTCGCAGGCGCCCCGTCCACCCTGGCGCCCGCGGCCAGCAGGCGCCGCGAGCACTCCACGGCGCCCCCGCCGGCGCCACTACACGCGTACACCAGCGCTGTCCAACCTGAGGGTAACCTTAGTTTAAGTGTCTGGCAACACTTTGAATCATAAGGTTCACCGCACAATGAGCAGCAAAATGTTCGAGCAACTTTTCATTGATTTAAAAGAGTTGAAAATAGCGTGAAAGAAATAATTTAAATTATTTATATTTAGTCAAAACTTGTCCGCAAAGTACATGCTCGAGTATTTTACTGCTCAGTATGTGCAACTGCTGACCATGAAGTTCAAGTGAACATCTATGGGCTATCAGTAAGAAGATAGTTAACCTGCTGTGGGCGGTGTGTACGTGGGGGTAGTTTGTTGTGTGGATGGCGAGCGCGGCGACAGCGGCAGCGCGCAGTGAGCTGCGCACGCGCCGCCAGTCTCAATGTTAGGGTCCGCACCCGCTTCTAGTAACATCTGAAATAAAACCATAATTTGCTACTATTTAAGAGCCGGCAAACCATTCAGTATGTGGGGCGACACAAATAATGTAGAACTACCGCTACTACGAAAATATTTGCTGCTAATGCCCGTTTTTACCGACAACTAAGTGACACCTAAATTAATCCCTAAATAAAAGTGCACTGTTGGATTTTCAACTCTCAGAGCTGAGCCTAGCGTTGAAAATCAAACAGTGCATTTTTATTTAGGGATTAGTCTCTTTCAATGCATATCATATTATCGTCTCATACAGCCCTACTGTATGTTGTCCCTTGGTAGAAACTGTTTAGTGAATAATGGACAAAGTGAACCTCAAATTTTTAAGCCAAATTTTTTCACCCTTAGGATAAAGAGGCCCCCCCCCTTCTTTATCCTAAGGGTGGTTTATCCTAAGTGGTATAATTCTTATTTCATATTGTATTTTTAGGTTTTCAATAGAAAACCAACTTACAGCAACAATCTGCTCATCGCCAGCAAACGCCGCTTTCATGAGCGCCGTTAGTCCCGAAGCATCTGGTGCGTCGATGCCAGCTGATGGCAGCAACGGCCGCACTCCGCCCACCAGCTCTGGTCTCCCGCTGAGCAAGGCTCGTTGAGCGACTCCAACGGCGGCCCTGCTGAGCTCGTCAGCTGTGCGGGCGCAGCGGGACCATACTGGCTCTATAGCTTCTTCTAGTCTGAGGATTTTAAAGAAAGTTTGCTATTACCTATTATACTAATCCTAACTAGCGACCCGCCTTCGCACGCTTTTTACAACTTGATAAAACATGAAGATTTCTTATAAATAATAGCACAGATTACATAGGTATACTATAATAGTAATAGGTATCTTTGTTAAATATTAATGTGTCATACACATAAACCCTCCGAATTAAATTCTGTGAGTAGGTAATGTTGAAATCCGCATCAATCAAAACCCGTCGCGTAATTTAGAATAACAACGCGGTCACGAAAAGAGATTATACAAGCCGTGTGCCCGATGAGTTGCCCCGTCGGTAACAATGACGAAGTTCCATACAAACATTCATCCCATATTTAACCCCTTTAGGGAATTAATTTTCAAAAAATCCTTCCGTGGTGCTCATATTCGTTATTTATTTTTGAATTTTAATTTGAATTTCTATAGAACTTTTGTGTAAAATGTCATGCTTCTAGACCCTGCGGTTAAGCCTGTGCGTTGTCTGTCAGTGGATGGAGAATTTTTAATTAATTAATTAGATAGTATTGAGTACGAATGATATATGTTATGTTACGTGATAGGTCTGGGCGGGCAGTCGGCATGCGGCAGCAGCAGCCGCGCGGCCTGCATGACGTCGTCCGCGTCGGGCACGGCGGGCGGCGGGCGCAGCGCGGCGTGCGCGCGCAGCACGCGCACCCACTCGCCCAGCGGCGGCAACGCGCCCGCGCCGCGCTCGCCCCACAGCCCCGCGCCGCCGCAGCTACCGCCACGAGCGCTTGAGTGCTCCAACTAACAAGAAGGAACGACACTCATGAATTATTATATCGGGAAAAAATCGGACAAAACAACAAAATCCATTGCTTTTTATGATTGAAAATTTCGTCTGCTTGACAGTAAAACAACGCATTGGATTTTGTTATATTGTCAAAATAAAAGGAATTTTTATTCCAAGGGTGATACCATGGTGATACGCTATCAGAATACTGGTTTTAGATGATAATAATTACAGCAATATGTAAAGTAAAGGAAAATTATAAAACACACACCTGAGAGCATCTCATAAAATAGTACAAAGCTCGTTCAGCAGCCGGGGAGAGGGGCGCGAGCCTCGGGTGTACTCTCCGCAACACAGCCCGCAACTCCGACGCGGAACCAGCACACGTGGTCAGCAGAACTGACGCAGTCGAACCCCCAGAACTGTTGTTAGACCCAGCTGAGGTTCCTGAACCACCTGCACATCATAAAAACACTCGTAAAACTAGTTTAGTATTTTGATCGTTCGGTACGGATTTATATGACTTATGATACGTACCGGAACCATTGGTAGTGATACCAGAGTCGTGACTAAGTCCCAACGCCCTATGTTCAGGACGGGACACTCCTGATGATGACCCGGAACCCAGTGAGCTCATGGATTCCCAACGAGATAGTGATAAGGCGCCTGTAATTTCAAATACGACTAGTAAAGTACTGGAAAATGTCAATTGAAAATGATTATCGTATAGGATTACATGGGAATCTAGGATCAACATATCACACATAAGACGTGTCAAGAATCCGGAGACTTTTATTAAGGTACAAGCGTTAGATTTGGTTTTAGACCCGAGAAAACCGAACTGACCGAAAACATACATAAATTAGTTGCTTACCTGAAGCAACTCTCCCAGCATTCAGGTGGCTGTACGGCTGCAACAGCCCCCAGAGATCAGCACAGTTAGCGACCGTGTGGTCCACTACAGCGGGTGTGATGGGAGAGCTGGCTGCACTGCTGCCGGATATCAGCGCGATCTCCTCCAGTAGCGTCTCCATGCCAGCGCAGAGGTAGATCGCTGCGTATCTGAACACAATAGCAAATAAATTATGAAGAAAGAGCATCGTTTGGCAAAGTGGCTAAAAGTTTTTTATTATATCTCATACATTAAACTGCTTATCAAAGTTAGAGGTAACACCAGTGAGTAAGTTATAAAATATACTTGTGTTGGGGCTGCCTCGCTACTTCCCTCAGGGCAATAGCGCACTAGCGGCCAGGTCGCAGCGTCCAGCGAGATAGATACATATGAAATCGCCAGGGAGCACGCGCACCTGGCCGCTAGTGCGCTATTGCCCATAGTGTCTACTTTTTAAATGTTAACATGATTTAACTTAAACAGTAAAACAATGTACTAGTAAGTAAATAAATTGACAAGCATTGGCTAGCTACTGCGCTAAGCTGCGGTGCAGTTCTGACGTCGAGGAAACCACAACAAACAGTTACGAGGAGCTTTACTTATCATAGAAACCGGTTGCTTTATTTAGTAAGAGCAGGATGTCTTCGATTATAATAGCCACTTACTCATGTACGAATGACGCGACACGGACATCCAGCATCCACCTTTGGAACCGTCCTGGAGCGAGGCTGGTTCGTGCTCGAGCTGCTGAGCCCAGGCGTCTCGCAGCGCTGCCCGATGTCGCGTACATTGTCGCTGCTCGTTGGCAACCCTGACGAATAAAGGACCAATTTGTTTTAGGCCAAAATAATAAATAACAGATCTGCTTCGACAGTCACTTTCGACTTTAGAGAAGTAAACATTCTCGCTCTAGTAATTTCATTAGAAATTATTTTTCTCTCACCTTAATGCACGCGTCAGCGAGCGGCGTGCTGAGAACTATCCTGAACGCGCCGGCTACTTCGTGCTTAGAGCAGAAGCCGAAGTTCTGGGAAAGACGTTGGGCTTCGCGGGATATCCTGACCAGTGCCCTGGAATCGCATACATTGAATAGGCTAAGTTAGCATAAACACCACAAGACGGAGAATTCGTTGTGATCAATTTTATTTTGTAACTTTAAAGTAGATGGACAGGAGTTTACTTCACGATGTAATGGTATGAAACGTTTGTGAAGAAAAAGAAAGTATTTACCTTTGTAATAAGTAGGCGAGTCTGGACGGTGTATCTGGTGCCATCCTGGGCGCTATATCTCTGCACCGTCCAGCTTGCAATGCGCGACTGACCTCGCTGGCTGTCCAGGGTACACAGCGAAGCTCCACCAGCCTGCAATAAGTACCAGGTAGACTACAGACATGATTGCTCCTTGTATCATGATCGTATTGCTAAACGATTTACAGAGGCAGAAATGATATCAACCCATAGAGATAATAATTATGTACACGCATTTATTAGGGCATAGAAAAGCAAAAAGCACGGAATATTGCACGGAATGTGGAAGACTTAATCCTTATGTTCTAGTTGCTCAGTGAGAATGATCTTTAGCAGAGAAATTAGGAATGGCAGGCAGAGTTAAATAATGGATTATCAGGGATGGAAGACATACCTATTATGCGAGTCAACCCATACGAACTCATCGGCACTGGTAACGTTGGTGCAGACAGTATCGAGCGACGGCTGCCGCACCAGCGGAGCTCGCCTCCTTCGAGCCTCTGCCGCGCTGCCGCTTTCTGGAAACAAAAGTCAACGCACTTATTACAAACGAGGATCAAACTGAATGCGCATTTTAACAATTTACGATTCAAATTTATTGGCATCAGACCGTAACTGGGTGTTCCATCAAAACACATCGAGTGTTCGAGACCCAACCATGCCTTGGAGCCGGAGCTAACATAAAACGATTGAACCTTATATCAGTATTTCAGTTGCTTCATTTAATTACTTTGCATACTTATTGTAAAGAACTGAAGAGTGTCGCTGGGCAGTTTGTAGCGCCACTTCTTCTTCCCAGCTAAAACACTAGGAGAGGTGGTGAAGGACGTTTGTTTTGGGGGACAGTCTTATGTAATTTTGATGGTCGAAAAAGAATATTTTTTAACGTTGAATAATTGATTTTTGATTTTGATTTTCAGTATTAGGTATGTTTAGTTTGCAAAATATTAACATACCCTGAGCCCCGTTATTGCTGCCGCCGCCGGCGCTTGATGCACTCGTGGCGGTGCTGCTGCTGTCTCTAGAGCGTAGTGTCAGCTGTTTGATGGCTGACCGAATATCCTCCAGTCCTCCACCTCCAGGCCATGGTGACTGTAACTGTAGGATTACAAGGGTTATAAAAGAAAGCCATTGAGTGTTCAAAAATGCACTTAAAACTTATAATTGCAACTTTCATTACTTACCTTCCACCCATGTACAAAGCTTATCACTCCATGCATTGGGCCTTAAGGACTTGTTTCTCGAAAATTAATATTAAGGTTAAGAATTGCTATGGATTTATCTTAAAAACTGTTTTAAAAAACCTCGAGAGAAAAAATGGTCTGAATGAGTTTTGATATGGGAAGAGACATTGGGATGGGACAATCACAGACTGGTGTACCTACCTTATTATGTGGTCGATGCTTGGTCCGGGCGTGTGGCGGCTGGCGTGTCCGGCGTGGCTCCTCCCTGCCCGCCTCCCCGCCACCCCCGCTGTCCGACATGGATGCGTGGCCGGATGACCTGTTCTCGTCTGAGCTGCTGTTGCATTCGCGGACGCCATTCTGTATTGAAGACTATATGGGTTAGTGATGCTCTTGGTAAGTAAGTATCTATTTGCGAAGAACGGGGATGTTAAATTGCTACCGATATTCAGTCAAAACTGAAAGAGTTATTTCGTTTTACTTTTGTGAAAAGGGTGTTATCCAGATCATGTCAATATTATCGTTGCATCGTCAGTTTCTGTTTATCCTCAGATTAATTTTTATTCCATAACACGCCATTCAATAGGTACCTACTTACAATATTTACAGAAATTACAGAGTATATTCTCAGGACTTCCTGAGAATATGCTCTGTAATTTTTGTATAGTATTTTTACGACACCACGTTCCGATTAATCTTAACAACATGAATGAATTAAATCATCCGTCTCCATTAAGATAAAGAGAGCTCATCAGTCTTATGAAACATGCGCTGACGCATCTGCATGTATCCAACATGGCTGCCATTGTCGCTCATGCTTTCGCTTTCAACAATATTTAAAGCTTCCCACCGATTACGCTTTTCCCTATCAAGAGATCGTGGGAGTTTGTTAAGAACAATGGTAATTTATTTTTTCTGGCGGCAACACTTTCGCCGCGTAACGCTCGCTCGGATAATTATTGTAATGGTTAACGACGATGTGATCGCGACTAATTATTAATTAGCTCACGAATCATGATGAATGCAGTACTGCAATCAATGAACTACTGAAGAGTAATTTCTTAGTATTTCAACGCTAGATTACCTAGGTACTGGAATTCATAACGATAACGAGATAGAGACGCATTATGAAAGAAGAGTGCCCCACGAAGTTTAAAAGGGATATAGAGAAGCTGATTTGTTATTTATTATCTACCAAAGAATTTGCAGTTCTTTTCCTACAATGTTTGAAATGCGTCCAAGCACTCATTTTTACCAGGTGCACATGGTGTTGTGAACCAATTTCCATGCACGTAACAGATTTTAATCTGTCCAATATCTGGATCCCGTAACTATAATGTCGCTTTCGCGTGCTCTTGCGCAGTTAACAAATCATTATTCGATCGCTATCCATGATGACCCGATGACATCAATTTATTACTGGTCTATCAATTTTCTTATACTCACTTACATATTCTACTGAGCGATTCTACGTCCATCTGCCGATTTTCAAAAAGCCTATCGAAAGTTAAAGGAACCACGAATGACATCACTATTACAATACTTACTTGCGTGTTAATATCGGTGTCAAAACCGTTACGAGCATTGTTTCGGTAATTGAATTTGGCAATTGTTTTGTTATTTAAATGTTTTTACCAATATTAATTGAAGAACTCATTTTACGAGAATTGTTGGGCAACCCTATTTGACTACTTGGCTTTCCGGGGTTAACATTGCATCGGCAAACGCAGGTTAATGTGAATTATGAGTTTTTAAGCGCACAGCAAAGTGTGCTTAATGAAAATTGCACTGAAAGATTTTATAGGTTTTGCAATAACTATAGTGTAGTTGCAGTATAGCTACGAAATCGTATATTTGTAAGTGGCGAGCATTGTAATGAAACTGGTAATTTAACATCAAAAAGCTAATTAATTTGCAAAAGAGAAGATTCCTACCTACTTAAGTTTAGAGACAAAATATTACATTGAAACCACATTTAACGACATTAATTGGAGCCTCTACAGAGCTCGCATATTAATTGCACCTAGTATCGATGGCTGGCCAATCGAGGTGTGGTCTTGGAGTCTTGGTCAACACTATGCTACTACGCTATGAGTAAAAAATATTAATAAAACAGTTATACGATTTTAATATGTAGGTAGGTTAAGGTGTTAATTGTATAAAACCATAAAATATGGAAAGACTATTAAGAATGGAAAAAGAAAACTGTTGCGCCGACCTCAATTAACATGGGGGAAGGACAGTAAGATGATAATGTTGAAAAGATAGAAGGAAATGTCCTCAGAAGACTAGAGGAGAAAAACCTAAAGTGTCAGCTTTTGCAAACAATTATGTTATAGGTAGCCATGACGAGATTCCTTCTTGTCATTCCCACTTAGTTTTTAAGTAAATTAATAGAATTTTAAGTTGAAAAACTTCTATCGTATATTCGTGCCTCACAATACTTTCAACATTAATCTGAAACTTCTCCGAAATCACTCCCATAACGAGGTCTTTGATCTGTTCCGAAGTTACAAGTAACTGTATGTTGTTTAATTATTAACAAGTGAACTGTAAATTGTTGTGAAGTATCTTAACATTCTCAACCACAAATAGATCGTGGTGTTTACAAACTGAGACAGCGTCAAAGTGATCAAACTAATATGTGGATGAAACCGCAGAGCTGCGGTTGGTGTATACATAAAGGCTGTTTATTTTATCACCTGTTTTATTTTGGTAAGGTATTTTGTGCCCGCCATACTGATCGACTTTACCTATGTACTATGAAGCTTAGACACATCCCATTCATCACACAATAACTTTTCCAAAAGGCACAGTAACCGAACATCAGTAGTGGCTAAATTACGAAAACTGCTGTCAACGCCAAATTGAAAACCGGCCAAGTGCATGTCGGACCACGCACAATGTAGGGTTCCGTAGTTGGGATGTTATTTATCCCAAGAACAAACTTAACTTTCTAGTTGAAAAAAAAATCTTTCATACAGAATGTATGGGTGAATATGTTTTTACAACCGCAAATTTAAGTTGGTCGATTATTACTCGTTAACTTGTAAAGCCTACTCAGCTGTGATAGTTTTCCTTTTAAATTCGTTATATAAGCTACTGCCGTGAATTTTTTCACATACCTAAAACCAACCATTTAGCTGGCAGGGGGGGGGGGGGACACTTGACTCTAATAACCAATTTGCACTTTAAAGCTTAATATTTCGCAAACGGATCTCTGAATTCAAAAATGGTTTTAGCACACTCACAATGTTTTTGAAAGACCTTTCCAACGATACCCCACAACAAGGAAAAAAAAAAGACATCCCTACTTTACGTGTAGGTTACGAGGTACCCTAAAAAAAAATATTTTTCATAATTTTATTTTACCACTTTGTCGGCATGATTAATATGTATACCCATGCCAAATTACAACTTTCTAGTACTGACAGTCTTGGAGCTAGACCGCGGACAGACAGACAGACAGACGGACATGACGAAACTATAAGGGTTCCTTGTTTACTACGGAACCCTAAAAAATGGACGTGCATTTGCCTGTATAATGCTGTTGTTGTTACCTACCCCTTACTTACCTAACCTTCTGTACAAAGTTATAAGGTTAGTGTTTTCTTGCGAATAGGAAAAGGGGTTTTGGAATTTTGGAAAATTAAAACTGCCTGTAAAGACGCTCCCTCATCGGGAGCATTCGCCTGTAATGTAACCTTTACCCGCACCTAGCTGTGTTACTTCTACCTATAATATTTAATTGGGTAGTTGCCTAGGTAAAAAAAAAAGATTTTCTATTTAGTCCGTCTTTCAGATAATAAAAAAATACTAGACACGTATTTTTTGCTTTATCATATTAATAAAAAATAACTTAGAAAACACGCATTAAAGTTGGGGAGTGGGGGCTCGTTACGTCAAAACGTCGTCGTATAAAATCTAGCAAGGCGTGACGTCATGCCACATTTTAACTTAATGTATCGCCGTAATCTTTTGATTACGTCAAAAAAGAAAAAATACGTGTTCAATTTTTGTTTTTAATCTACAAGACGGACAAAAAATATTTTTTTTGGACACAGGCCTATTATAAGTGTAGGTTTCAATTATCTCTCTACATTACCTAGCAGCTGACGGCCTGCGCAGTCTACTTGCAAAACCCTTGCCGTTACATTGGAATCTTGGATTGTAACATTACAGGCGAATGCTCCCGGTGAGGGAGCATGTCATTTTGACCTTGTCAGCTTTTTAAAACGGTGATTTTTGCCAACACTTGTCTTGAACTAACCTGTGCGGGCGCAGTTTCAACCGGTCTATGATGATGGTCGTGTTTCGGCGGTCGTCTTTCAAGTGCGTAGCTGTTCTGAGCGGGCGCGCTGCGGACGGGCGCGCTGGCCACAGTCAGCTGGGACACTGCGCCCACTGCCTTCAGCTGCGCCGAGCTAGGACCTTCTGTTGATGGCGGTGGGGGTTCCTCGTGGATGGCTGAGAAGAAGCAGTAGACATTAGAGAAGATAATTGCCCATTTATTTGAGTGGATATCCTGTTAGCTGAACGGCTTTCTGGTTAAAAATTCTACTAATTGCTTCCACAAATTTAAAGGGTGGGTGGATGTGGATCTGGATGACTCTAATAATCAGACTACATTATCCAGTTTATCCAGTCACCGATTAGGGGCTACAACTCAAACACCTTGAAGAACAATTTCAAGACTTTTATTCTACTATATTATGTACCTACTCAGATAAAGAGGCAGTACCTACCTACAGAAGATGCAAGTTATTTAACCTAAAATGGATACCAGCTACTAAAAACCGTATGATTTTTTTTGGAAAATGTAAGTCTTCCACAACATGATACAGTCCCGTTAGAGTTTAATTATTATCATACAGATTCATGAGCATAGCGGAAGTCTAGTCAGTTAAATATGAACTTATGACTATGTTAATTTTATAGCGCTTAATGTTATGCTGAATTTTATTTGTTAGCTTTCCATGGCTTGTAGGTATTGTATTGTGTCTGGCCCCGTTTTTGGGAATTTGCCACTTTATACAACTTGGTCACCCTTTCGGGTTTTACAGCTGAATGTAACTTATGGAGATTAAACAATTTGTTTTAGTCTTGCAGCCCTTGTGGGCTCTACACAAGGCCGTAGCTAGACTTGAATTTAAGGTAGGGCAGCTGTTGTTACAGATAGGGCGGAAGTAACTATGTTGATTTGTTCTGGTCAATTGATTTTAAGCTTTCTTGACTGATATTTGTAATGTGTGAGTCAGTTAATACTTAATTGTCGGGGTAATATACAGATAATAAAAATAAAAAGTAATTTATTCTGATAATATTTATTCTCCAATCATGTCCAAACCGACTTAGAGCTCATTCACACGAAGACGAATCGTGATTTTTCACGAATCGTGTTTTTTCACGATTCGTTATTTTTTTTGACGGGAGCAATGCTTTTTATATACCCATGTTCACACGCTTCACGAATCGTGAAAAAAGACGTAGACGGATCGTCGGTCACTGTTTTATACCGAATCGTCAAAGACGTATCCCGTGTGAATGCGCCCTTACTCAATATAAAGTCTTTCCTTAAAACAACTGAATTCGAATAAGATTCAGAATAAAGAATTATTTTATTGTGATTGTAAGATGCCGTGGTTAATTCGGAATTGTTTAGATGTCATAACTTAGCTTCACAGTACTTTGCTTATTATTAGTTGATATTTAGAATACTTAGTTGGTTTTTTTATTGGTATTTTAAGGTAGGGCATTGCCCCACAATGCCTCCCCTTCGCTACGGCCCTGGCTCTACAACGAGGATAGAGTCCACCGCAGTAATTCTACTGAGGTATCTTTATCACGATCCGGAAGACGTCTTCAGCTTGGCATAAGCCTATTAGATGGACGATGACGCTGACTTCACAGACGAATAAGGTTGCGAGAAGGAGTTGAACACTTGTAATTTCGAAAGAATGAATGATCAGAAACTTTTTAAAAAAAAGAAAAAAAAAAATAACAGCCGTCAGCTAAATTGTTACCATCCAAAACTATCTTTTTTTTCCTTTCCTTAGGTATTTTATAAAAGTCCAACATACGTTTATTGGTGGGTGAGGTCGGCCTCGGCGGCGTGGTGGCTCGGTGCGCGTGCGGCGGCGGCGAAAGGCGGCGCGCGTGCGCGGGCGCAGGTGCGGCGGCCGTCCCGCTCACGCGCACGCGCAGCGCTCGCGCGCCCGACACGCCGCCGCACCACGCACCCTCTTCTGATGGACGACACCCGCTTGATGGCCTGGTGACACAGAAATTAATATTTGAATCACGGGGCACTAAGCACGAACATCTTACTTAAGCATCCACAGTTCCACACCCAATAAAGCTCATATCGTAGTAAGTTTCTCTTAATAGCGCAAAAACTCCCGTTATAAATGACCCTTACCTAAATTACTTGAACCAACATTTCTCCCTAGTAAATTCGGAGCAGGACCCGGATAGGTAACTGCTTAACCGTAGTCAAAAGACTTGCAATTGCCTTGATATGGTTTCATGTATTAAATATTTAGGTGTTCATATCGACGAGAGGCTAGATTGCCGTGTTCATACGGATACTCAATGCTCCCAGCTTCGCGGCCGACATTGAAACGGTTTCGCTTGTATATCGTTCCCTGTGTGAGTCGATTATTATTTAATGCATCAAAGTGTGGGGGATGAAAGTCTCCCCCACACTGGGATGCATTAAATAATAAAACCGTGATGCTTAAGGTGGAACGAGCTCAGCGGGCAGTCCTCAAAGTTATGTATTTCCGTAAAAGGGACTACACCACAGTCCAGCTGTACTCCGAAGCCCAAGTACTCACGGTAAGAAAACTCAATGTCCTCCGCACTGTTTTGCGTCGACATTCCACGATGCCGCTAGATATAAATCTGCCCAATCGGTGGATTGGCTTTCCTTTATGTGAATCTGCTCAGTGTTGTTCTGCGCTTGCCCGACGACACTATCGTGCCTAAAGCACCAAAATATACAATAAAATCAACAAGGACCTATCAATTTGTAAACTTACCCTGCATAAGGTCAAGCAGCGGGAAGAAACAGAGAAAAATTTTGAAAAAAAATCGAAACACGAATTCCACACTATGAGAGGCACTCAACTTACCATTCACCGAGATCCAAATCAATCTTTCCTTAACATTCAATTCAATTTACACACACGGGTAGGTACAAACACACACCCACACTCACGCATACACACAATCACCATTAAAGGCTATTTCGAACTATTTTTTATTGTTTTATACAATTTTTGTCTTTTTTATTTCTCCTTTATAAATCTTATTGCACATAGTATTTCCTCCCGGGAGAGGGCACTGGCTCTTGTAACACAGGTTAACCACCTAGCACAAGTGTCAGGGACTTCACACAATTTGTAATCACTTCTTAAGTAATAAAGATTATTATTATTATTAAAAGACATATTCAAAATATTACACCTTGAAATGATGTAGAATTTCAGTAAAACTTTTCAGAAACTTAACAAAATGATGTCCAGAAGATAAATAAACTAAGATGAACAGTTGATGGAGCTTGCCTGGATAATAATAATGAATTCGCAATAATATTGTAGGACGTTTATAAAGTTATGATAGGCCCGAAAGGATGTTTGATAATAGCTGGACATGATTTCAGGTCAAATAGTTTATAGTTGCATAAGTTAAATAAGTTAAATAAGAGATACTTAGTGACAGTTTGTTTCTAAAATAGCGTGGCCAGAAATATCTAGTGGTTATACTATTATAAAATTCCAACTCAAAAGTTGTCGCCTGAATCTACAGAGTTCATCATACCGCTTCTAACTGTCAACTGCACAAAAACATTAGCTGCACTCAATTTCCCAATAACCTGTGCCCCCGAGGCGTGGCTAGCGTGCTAACGGGCTGCCGGGCTGCCGGGCCGGTGTCAACGGAACGCCTGATCCGGCGCAATGCGTGACTAAGGACCAGTCGCCACTTAGCCACGCGGCCGGTACTGCCGCGACCAATCGCCCTAATACCACAACACAATATGCTGTTACTTGTAACATCTCACTCCACATCTACCAACTAGCCGTCAGCCGTAATACTTTTGTGCACGACGTTCCGATAAATGAGAATATAATGCTTTGCGGCCAGTATTATGCCTCATCTACATTAACACTGCTGCATGCGTTAAGTTGTCATAACACTGCTTTGGAGCACATTATACCGTTTCCAGCACATTATACTTACCTATACTACTTTACATCAAAAGGCTTAATCTTCGCAAGAAGTGCGCACGAGTTGTCCACAACTGCATTCGGACATTGGAATGCGGAGAGCTAAGCATGCTGTGTGCCTATTGACCGAGTTGTCGACTAATGTAAAGGAGCTATTCTGGATTAGGTTACCATCTGTGTAACTGTTGGTTTGGCGACGGTTTCTGTATTAGAGTTGAAGATGAAGTGCTGGATTATCTAGTTTTGTTCGTTTCTTAATCACATTACCTACGTTTTGTCAAATAAAATGTTCGTCAACCCTCAACTTTACACTCGCAGTTCTTTATACTTAAGCATAGCTTCAAGACACAATAATTATATTTTGTTTCTTTCGGAAAACGAGAAGTGTAATGTGTTTCACTGTGAAGTATGAAGGTAACTTAAAAATTATTAATGTACGAGATACTACGTGTACAACCAACTTTTTCAATAACTTAAACACCAAAAGAAATGCTCCCATTTCATTAAAAAAACCTGTCACGCAATTCAGTATTTACCTTATTTATGTCCCAAGGAAAATGAGAATCAAAACTTAACAAAGACGACCACGTCTTTGGCCTAAAGATAGTACAATAGTCGTAATAGATTCACAAATAGAGGACTACACAGACGAGGTGGAGAGGCGTGACTGTGGCGTGACCGTGGCGCAGGCGAGCATGGCCAATTGTATGATGATGTTACAGGTGGAACTAACCGTTTTTGTATCCACCAGCCATGTGAACTGATTTCCTTGGATTGTGTTTTGTCAAAGAAGGAAATAGAATTGAAGTTAAAAAGCTTCCGGTTAAACTGGAAACGAATGCTAATAAAGTTGGAAATAGGAATGATAATGGAAACCAAGAAGGAATTTTTACCAATTAAATATTGCACCTAAGTAGAAATGTACCACTACGTTGTGTCAGTTATGAAGGAAAAAGCATAAATTACTCTAAAGAGATAACGGATTCAACAATAGTTTGAAAAGATTACGTGGAGGAAATCGTGATCTTCCTAATAACTACACTGATGATAATAAAGCGAAATTGATTAATTCCTAAAACTTCATACAAAAAAGAAATTATCAATTTGCAATTCCCGTTAAACTAGGAATTGATAGACAGTAACACTGAAGTCCAAATGAAATATGTATCAAAATCTTTTAAGTTAATATTAAAAATTAAAGGCATGAATGAAATACGTGAGGTTCCTAACCACAGAACGATAAAAGCTTTCTTTGGTCACGTTCAAGAACATAAGAATGACGATGCAATTCTGATCACCAATGTTTACAAGTATAACGTTGAGTGACATTAACAAAATAGCTGCAAAAAAGAAATCTTTTATTGCCTTCATAATCAAGGAACATGAAAATGTTAATGGAGCAGTTATACTGAGAATATTCTAGCTCAATTGTAAAACGCAGCCGGTTACTAAGTTTCGCAATACCCCCGAAGTAGAGCAATTGTTTTGTTCATGGCAGTCACGTGACAGGAAGTCTGACCGCTAAGCTTAACCTCCTGAGCCTCTAACAATAGTCCTCTACAGAGGTTTCCATAACGAATAATCACAGGCCATAGAAATTGGCGTATAGAAAACAAATTCAGAAGATGCCTAACTAAGTTACTAACATTATGCACGTTAATTGGTTTGGCAGTTTTCTTGAAGATTACAAACTGATTGTGTAAGGGATGCAGAACTAAAGAAGGGATGAATTATGGTCATGTACCTATATGGTGATACAATTCTCTTTGTCCTTCATAAAGAGAATAATGTCACTACATGTCTCATCCTCCTGCCATTATCCCAATTTTATTTGGGGTCTGCCCAATAGTGACGTGTGTTTCTTCTCTACATCTCTATCAGCTGTCATCTCAGTGTTCACTTTCTTCCTAGCCATAATAATTTTTCACATAATCCATCCATCTTTTCTTTTATCACTACTTAATCTGAGAAATAAAATCCTATAAAGATAAAGAACGTAAAATGCACAGTAAAATGAGAAACTCTACATAAGCAATGTCATGCATGCATAATATTTACGTAATTTATGAATTGGATTAGACATACTTTAAAAAAAAAGTAGTTGGTAAAAATTACATAAAAACTATCGAATGAATTTCCCCTTTATTTGTTTTTTTTAGGGTTCCGTAGTAAACAAGGAACCCTTATAGTTTCGTCATGTCCGTCTGTCTGTCTGTCTGTCTGTCTATCCGCGGTCTAGCTCCAAGACTGTTAGTATTAGAAAGTTGTAATTTGGCATGGGTATACATACATATTAATCATGCCGACAAAGTGGTAAAATAAAATTATGAAAAATAAATTTTTTTAGGGTACCTCCCCTACACGTAAAGTGGGATGTTTTTTTTTTTTTCTATCCCTTGGTGTGGGGTATCGCTGGAAAGGTCTTTCAAAAACATTGTGAGTGTATTCAAACCATTTTTGAATTCAGAGTTTAAGCTTTAAAGTGGAAAATTTTGTTAGAGTCAAGTATCCCCCCCCCTGCCAGCTAAATGGTTGATTTTAGGTATGTGAAAAAATTCACGGCAGTAGCTTATACAAAGTTAAGTTTGTTCTTGGGATAAATTCATCCCAACTACGGAACCCTACATTGTGCGTGGTCCAACATGCACTTGGCCGGTTTTTTTTCATTGTCCATGGTCAACACGTTTCAGTATGTACGAATTAAATGGTTTTATCAAAAATCTGGATGGTTTTGATAATTGATTTGTCTTGATTGTTATCTTCAATCACGGCTTGTTATAGGTCTTTAACTTTTGCTAAGCTAAGGAGGTGCCACAGTCAGACCATTTGCCTTCGCAGCCGCAGATCAAAATGTGGTACTCAAATATATCTGAGGAGTAAAAATTTGTTTCAAAAGTGATGCTCTTACGTCACATAAATGAGCTAGCGCGTAATAATTGTCGC
Organism: Agrochola litura; assembly: GCA_949152395.1. Classification (NCBI taxonomy): domain Eukaryota; kingdom Metazoa; phylum Arthropoda; class Insecta; order Lepidoptera; family Noctuidae; genus Agrochola; species Agrochola litura. The sequence continues at coordinate 1,713,168 of OX424496.1, forward strand.
CCAAGCATGAACACAATGCGATGCGCCCATAACAAACGCCTGCTCATACCAATATGCGCTCCAAGCGAATCACGACTATGTTGCCCTGAAAATTGTTCTTGATGAGTACAAAAATAGCATCACAGGATATTGTGACATGCTGTCCTTGGTCACCCTTCACGGACATTTAACTGTTTTGATCATTTTGAATGTCATCATCATGTGGGTAAATGAAGGCATTTCCTGTTGTTATTGACTACTGACTAGTAAAACAAGTCAAGGGCCCAAGTCTGTTTGGGTAAGCAAAAAGCTGGTCATGCAAAAGTGGAACGTAAAGTCCATCAGCATGCAACAATGATTTAGCTCAAAATCGTCGAATCGATTGAGGCAAGCAGGCGACAATGCTCGTGACCGATAGATTAAGGTGCCACAGTAGACAACTGGGCTTCGGCACCCAATCGAGCGTGAGTGCCGTGACACAGGGTAAGCACGACGTATTGGCTAATGCAGCCAGGCTATGGGCGCCGGGTTGGCTAACGCGTGTCTCCTGGCTTTGAAAGCCTTGCAGTTATGTTTATTTGAACGACTGAGTGCACCTTAAGATGAGTCATTAGGACAAACGGTAGGTTACACACGAAAACGTTGAGAATTATCTGATGGATGGAACAACAAAAAGAGCGTTTGTTTAACATGATCGTCTTACTGAACTTAACAACTGAAAAGATGTCCGTTTAACAAAGTAGAAAGCTTAGATGTTACAATTATCACTGTTTTGTTTATAATATGAGCAAGCAGTCAGCATTATGCAATCATCTTTGGATACTTAATTAGTAAGTAATTCAGTTGTTTAATCCAATTATCCGCGAACGAAACTTCAGGCTGTTGACGTTGGTCTAGTGATCTTAGGTTCGATTCCCAGGTAGGGCAAAGTGTTATTGAGTTTGTCTATCTAGAATTTCTCAGTAGCAGCCCGATGGCAATAGGCTCGCATACATGGGACTTTAACATAATTGTGGTGAAATGTGGTTGTAATATAGTTACATCTCTGCCCAACTTCAGGCTATTAAAGACACGTTTCGTACGAAAATACCAATGTTGAAAAATTAATTTTCAGTAATGCACCGCTATCTTCATATTTCTCCGATGGTATTCGAATACGTTGATTATCGAAATATAAGGCATTATAGTATGTCAAACTTTCACCAATTCAGTTTTGTATGCGCATGAATTCGTCGAAAAAGTATAACAAATTCAACTTGAATAAGAACGTAATGATAATTAACTCCGAGATAAAAGATCGCGCCGGGTTATTACGAAACCGGCATTCATTTTTAAGAGCATCACCATTTTTAATTGAATTGTAAATAGTTTTAATGTTGATTGTGTTGAATTCTCAGGGAAGTTAGTAAAGGTGCTAGAAAAAAACTGACAATCCGGTAAACAAGAAAATCTAAGAGGCAGAACAAAAGATGATCTGAACGGTTAAGCGGAACCTTCGATGTAGATTGAAAGAGATGTGTCATTTAAAATTCAGATGTGACTTGAGACGATAAGGTCGAGAATGCAAGTGCGTGTGTTGGGACGGTCTTGGCCCAAAGATCGGTATCGCCACAAAGAAGCAGAAGCTCGCACGAGTTCGTCGACCAACAACACACGATTGTTATCGACGGAATCACTACGCAATTAACGCGAATGTCTTCCCGAACGCTCACACGTCGGAAAAAATATGGTGTGTGTCTGTTATGTAAGGAAATATAAGAATCATTGAATAGTTAGAAGAAAAGTTTGTAAACACACGGTTGAAGTAAACCAGCTACGCTCTCTCTATGTGAAAATATAACTCTCAAGTGACAGCGGCTCTTAGGTAATTGAAACCAGGCGAATTACGTACCAGGACTAACGATTTCTTAACGAGGCACAAGTAAATGGTAATAGATTTCTACAGGCTTCTAGCCAATAACATTTAATTAGAAAAGACTATTGCTAGTATAGAAAAGAAGGAGGGTCGAGGCGTTTTCCTTGCAGTGGGATAATACTGGCTAGTTAGATGAAAATTAGATAGTAAAGTCGCGAATTAAGACGGATTTCTCGGTATGTGTAAACTTTCCTAAAAACTGTGACCTAAGAAACCAAGTGACATAGTTCGAAGAGGTCATACAAACTGTAACAATATTTACACTACTTCGACTGGCCTGCTTCCTACACAATTAACAATACTTGAGCTCTCGGGTCACACAGTAACTGTTAAAATTATGAATATTGCGATTATAAAACAAAGCAGATGGGATCGAGGTCATGTCGTCTGGAGCAGACATAACAGCATCTTTGTTCTTACCGCTTCCTCCAGTCTTGGATGAAGCTCCAGTCGCAGTGCTCATCTTCGTCGAGCACCGTAGCCTCATGGTGGTCAATCCCGCCGCCATGCACCAGCTCGACCAGCTGCCGAGCTCTTTCGAAATTACCCTCAAACTCCACCACTAGGAACCCGTCAGAACTCATCGTTCCAAACACGTCCTTCTTGTACGTCGCATCGTTAATCGTTACCACGTCCACTGTATCTTTACTGTCATCAGCCTTAATTTCAGAATAAATAGCTTCTGGTACTTGAACTTCAGATACCATCTGTGTATTACCTCCGCCCTTTTCTACTTCCCTACTCAGTCCCAGGTTACCCGTTTCTTCTAAGAGTCTATTGGCATAAATGACTTCTTCTTTAGCGGGCTCCTCTTTGAGTCGATATTCTTCTTTCTTTTGCTCATTATGTTTGCGAATTATGGAATCTCCAAAATAAATTACAACTTTATTGTTATTCTGTGTGATCTTATTCGCTAATCCACCTTCAGTAAGAGGTAAGTTTACTTTTTTGTTTTTTTCCTGTGAGAGTCTCTGCGCTAATTCCTCGTAACACGGAAGCCGGTTGTTGTATGCCTTTTTGTCCGCAGAGAACTTGCTAAGCTCTTCCTTCCTCTTTTCCACGCTTTGGTATACTGGTGGTCGACAACACTCATCGAACTGGGACTGGGAGTTCCTTATGGAGGGTCGGGGTTCACTATAGATATGTTCTGTGGGCGACGACACCTGCGGCAAAGGAATGTACTTTTCATGAACATTCTTGGAAGAAGGACCTTCAGTCTTTCTGAAATTCAGAACACTACGACGTACTTTTGAATCTGAAGCATCACTAATGTTTGTTTTCTTGTTACGGGAGTTCCCGAGGAGTTTGAACAGAGCCTTGTGTTCGGACTGCGGCTTTACCCGGTCGGTACTGGGCGCGCGGCGCATGCCGAACGGTCCCGACTCCTCCTCAGAGGGGTGCGGATACAGCTGCTCGCAGCTAGTGGACTTGTGCGTCGTGATCCTTGTCTTGTTGGAGGTGAGTGGGTCTCTGCTCTGCCAGTGCCTGACGGAGAGGCGCGCGGCTCCGCGGATGAACTTCATGGGCTCCCACGCCTCCGCCTTTTTCAGTATGAAATTGTCGCACATGTTGTTTTTGTTGTTGGGTTTCCTGGAGTCCGCGGCGCGACAGGACTGCAGCTCGCGGCAGAGGAAGCACGAACAACGCGCGGGGCACAGCATGTCTGCGCGGGCGTGCCGGCCGCACTGAGCGCGCGCTGCGCCGGCGACGCTCGCCGTTACCCTCCAAGCAGCATTGTTGCCGTCGCCATCGCCCCGCTACAAAGTCTCGCGGTAATTGCCGACACACGTGTTATCCATGGATTAATGTTACCGTTTTGATGAAAGCTCTATGCGCTCGATCTTGAGAATTTTTAATTGTTCTCTCGTTGATTACTTTTAAAAGATCAGTTAATAAAATCGGTCGTTTGATATTTATAGACAGTTTAAATGGGTGTGCACATGGTCGGGCGGCGCTGGAGTGGTTTGTGAGATGTGTGGCGGAGCTCGGACTCTGGAGTCTGGACGGTAACACTTGCATATGAAACTCGTCTATATTCAATGCGAGGTGAACGAAACCATAAGTTGTGTAAGCTAAATATAGAGCACACTTCAAACAGAGGGGTTATTACTGAATCACTCGCAATGTAATGATATACCGAGCCTGCATGAATCGCCGGCTCTGCAGTTTGTTTCCCGAGATATTTATTTATTACGTCAGCATACAAAATGAACCAGGAAATACACTCGATAAAATTTTTGCAATTCGTTAAATAAGTACAGTAATTCACAGAAATGTGTTAACATTATATTACATAAAGCGAAAAAGAAATGTCTTGCCGATAAGATTGTTTAATTCAAATTATAATTAAGAAAGTGAAAACCTTATCAAATTAATTTACAACTGGAACTAAAAATATCAAAACATTAGCTTTAGCACTAATTAGAAATACCTAATTGAAGTGCTTTCGTACAAATTGGTAAAATTGGAAGGTGTTCATGCAAAGACCGATATCCTAACCTTCTATCGGCCTTTTCTATAGGACTTGAACTTTGAATGAAATGAATCTGAATCGTATTGGTAAAAAAAAAAATCTAATCTTATCTCAACTTAAAATGAAACTGACATCAAAACGGTTATTGCCAGCTAAGTGCACAAATATTGTTGTTATATGTTGGTAGATACTTAATTCCTTATGAGAGCAGACTTTTGCAAGCATTGAAATATCAGCACAAATTATTTATACAGTATACGTACTCACTCTGAGAGGATAATCTACAACTTTTACATCGCTGAATAAAAGACTGAAAAAAAAATGCGATCAGTTTTCAGCAAGTAGATTAGTAAGTAAATTAATTGTAAGTAGTGAATCAGTAAAATAAAACTCTTTTGAATGGACAAGGATGAGACTAAATGAGAAAAACATAATTTATGTAACTGTACCAAGAACACGAAACTATTCATTTCACACAAGTGGAAATCTAAAAGTCAAAGTCAAAAACGTTTATTGCGAACTAAGTGTACAATGTTGGTGATCTATTTTTCTCTTATCTACTTAAAAAGCGCACGCGCCGATATCGAGTGTGTTGCGAATAGCGACCGCCGGCTATGTTATGATGGCCCACTATTATAATATAATATAAGTTATAACGCATAATATTATGCGTTTCCGTTCCGGTATCAACACAATTAGACCAATTATAAATATATATCGGACGTACAGACAGACTTATGTGCTTTCGTTTTATAAATGTTTGAGTTATGAACAAATTACAACGTACGCATATTTCTGTAGGTTGATAACAGGAACTTATTCATTATTCCTTCGATCCGCCAAAATAAATCAATACTTACATAATTCTGAGTTTTAGGCTAAATATCAGCAAACGTCCTACAGCCAAAACTCTAGCTTTAAAAAGTGTTTTGACGAACTTTTGAATTGTAACGATTAATTACAATGATAAAAATGATAAATGATTTTATTTCTGTAAGTAGGTTTGTACAAACACTTTTACACGTCAATCATATTTTAAAACTAGATGAGGTCGGCGTTTCCTATCTGACTACTCTGAGAAGAAAGGCCGAAACAAACTCAGAGGTCTCAGTCTCTTTTAAAGTCCACACATAATCTTGGTCAGATCATGTGAAGGCCATGTGGATTGGTGTCTGAAGTGGTCTTTTGAAGAAGGCACCACACAGATTGAGAGGGCCTGTCCAGTCAGTGCACGCATTTGTCAGTTATCGTGCAGCTCAACTCAGAATTTAAGGAGATCAACGATTCGACGAACAATACCAAAAAAAACGAAATGTGGGTGTACTTGTAGCAGGTACACCCACATTTCGCCAGTTATGTTTAAGTCCCATGTAATAGGGGGTGAGCCTATTGCCATCAACCGGGCACAATTCCAGACTTCTGAGAATGTTCCTGCTGAAGTTCCTGCTACTGAGAAATTCCGGATAGAAAAACACTTTACCCAATCCGGGAATCGAACCCAGGACCAGACAATACTGACAGACAGGGAATAAGTAAGTACCTTATGATTAATTCGGAATATTTCTGAAAGCAATAAGTACTCCTGAAAACGGCAAGTTTCTCCCTGTCCCTTGATAATCAGTACCTTTACTTGGACTCCTGTTCTAGACACTGCTATTGGTTTCTATTCCATAGTTTACTAAGTAGTTACTTAATGTAATATTTTAAAACTAAGTAGAACTAAGTATTGCTTCTAGGTAAGTTATTTATAGCATCAAAGAGTCACCCACGTGTTCCTGACGGCTCACAAAGTAATGAAAGTTCCAGTGTGTGAAACTTCAGGAAGTGCCTACTACCTCATATATAAGTACCTACATTTTTCACTTCTGCGTATGGCGTTTCCTATTTCCGTGATTTGCTACGCGCACTGTTAGTGCTACGCTACACTACGGTTGCTGATAAAAACAGCGTTTTATTTTGTTATCTTTTGAATGTAATTATGCAGTACCTACCTAAATGTTTTATGCAATTTTCGGTCTACTTACTGTAACTAAGTACTTACTAGCACCGACTAATGAATTATGTTAATATGGTATACCTACGAAAAAGTAGGCACTTAGGTAAATTAGTAACTGAAATAACTTTAGCTGCAACCAGCTGCAACGCTTACGGCGCGGACTGGTGACAGGAAGGCAGTGTTCCTCAGGTTTATTTTCAGCTAAAACGACAGACTTTGTAACACCAACTAACATATAAAACTGTGCCAAAATAACTTAGGTAACTTTTGAACTCTTTTGAATTACGAAATTATAATAAAGTTACGAAAAAACCGAGTGAAAAAATAATAAAACAAGCAAGTAACAGTTACTTTCATTGCATAAATACGGGTATTGTTCACTTCATAATCATAGTGAGATTCAAAACATATTTCCCATCCCAGCCAGAGAAAGTCCTTCGCTTTATATAAACTTTATTTAGCTATTGTTTTACTTAATTTTCACATGGAAAACTCTGTTTGTTATAGATGAGTACCCGATGATAATACACGACACAATGTCGTTATAAGAAGTTTTATGGTTTCGTTGACACCTAAGTAAGAGTTGGAACGACACTTCAGAGTCAACCAGGGAAAGGGCTAAAATTATCCCGGTCACAGTGATGCAGCGTGGCCAGAGGACAGGAACTAATGCTGGTAATTTTGCGGACGTCGAGGCCACCAAAATGGATGGGTAGTGTGTCTTGCAGCCACGCTCGGTCGTTCAATTTAAAATGGATGTGATATGTTTAGTGTGCTGCGAATAATTTTGTAAATTTTGTCCAAAAAGTATGATTGCTTCTATAAAGGGGAAGAGCGTAGAAAATATTTTGGGCCAAAACAACAGTATCTAATCAAGGTGAATGCCGATGTAAATTAATTTTGGAGAGTCTGTCTGAAATGTCGTTTAATTTTTTTTATTTTATCGTCGATGAATTGAGGAAAGCTGTCTTCTAAAATTGAGGAACCTAGGATCTGCAGCAGTGAATTTTTTCTAGGATTTTTATTTTATAATGCTTTTGCCCGCGGCTTCGCCCGCGTGGATGTCGGAAAATATCCCACAGAAACGTGCTACCGGGATTCAGAGTATCCTATGTCCTAACCCAGGTCATGGCCTATCCTATGCCTTTCATCTAGAAATCCATTCAGCCGTTACGTTATGAAAAGGTAACAGGCTGATAATAAATCTGTTTTAGGGTTCCGTACCTCAAAATGAAACATTAAAACCCTTAAAGGATTACTTCATTGTCTGTCAAGACCCTTTTTCTCAGGAACGCGTGGAGGCATCAAGTTGAAATAGATATCAAAAACTTAGATCTACGGTCTCTTGGAAGTGTAACGAAAATCAAACTTCCAAGTCAACGCAATAATGGGCACGTCACAACTGTGGCTTCGCTAGTTCCAGGTCTGCCAGGGTCGCGGGAAAGTCCGAAAGGGTTACCGTGGCCTCTGACAACACACAGGCATGCATTAAATTTCTCTAGGGTCAATTGTCTGTCGGTAATGTCAGAAAGGTAAATTTTACATAAGGTCCAGGTCACTAGATTATTTTATATTAATAAATAAAAAATTCTGTCTGTTATGTCCCTTGGTTGACACTTGGTTGATTCGCTTGACGGCTGCGGCGCAGACGCGCGGGCTTGGACGCCGCCCGTTCATTCCGCAGTTTTAGTTAATTTGGTTATACTTACAAAAGGTTTTTTCCATTCTCCAAAAAGGACGTTATTCTTGTTTTTATAGCAGAACTACAGACCTCCTCCTGAAGCTTGACTACGATTTACAGAAAAAAGTAGGTAGGAAGGTTGTAGCTGATATCAAATGCTTTACATTTACGCATTGTGTTGATTTGTATAAATTCGACGACGATTCGGTAACTGTAGAAAGAAAAGCTCTTTTGGCAAGCAGTTAAGGTATAGAGTATATTTAATTTTACTGTTTTTATATTTATTTTTATATTCTGATTTTTTAAATTTAATGGCGCTGGACATTGAATGGCATTGAATGATCAGTTAATGTATATGTATTATTAGGTCTATACTTCCTCGATTATCTACCATAGTGCGCCTGCGCACGTTGCGCCATTGTTGCGCCTAGCTAGTGAAGCCGCAAAAAATCGCAAAAACTGGAAGGAGATTTTGTTTACTTTTATTTTCATTAAAAAACAAAACCTCGGCTCCATCTTAATGCTCCAAAACTTAATCTGTTTCCACATATTTTGATTTAAAATTTTAAGAGTTAAAAAACAAAAACTAATGTTTTTCCTGTGTTTCCCCGAAAATTGACCAATAATTAATTGTGATAAGGGCAAAAGGATGACGATATTCTTGTTATTCAATAAAAACTTATCTATGATGTAGGTACCTTCACATTACGATTACGTACATTATTTTCATTTGCAGTGTTTAAATTTTATTTATTTAAAGAAAGATTTTATTTTTAGATTTTTACATGCATAGTTATCCTTTATTCAAGACGACCAACTAACTGCATCTACAAATCCTTCACCTAACAGTAAAAATCAGAAGTTACACGAACAAACAAATTACCTTCTGTTACAGTTACTTACACTGTTCTCGTGAGAATGAAAGTATCCATTGATATTTGAGGTAAAAACCCGTGTTGGCGTGAACTCGCAGTTAATTGTAGGTGTCGTCTAGTTATTATTTTATGTAATGAATGGGCGCTCCTGAGGTTTTTTGATAGCGAAACCTGTTATTGTAACGTGGATGAATGAACTGTTGCGGCTCTCAAGATCTGCTACAAGCAGTACCTAGTTTCATTCACAGCTATTTTGAGTGTGGGGAAAAGTTTGCAGCTTTTTATTAAGGCTTGTGCAGACCAGCGCGACACAAAGGCACCGCTCGTCGCTAGACGGTCAGTGCCTTTGTGTCGCGTCGCAAGTCGCGCTGGTCTGTACAAGCCTTTATACAGGGTGGCACCATCGACTCGAAAACTTTTACCATGGATTCAGAACATGATTCTGAAGCTCCATGCGTTGAAATTTTTCGTTGGTTATTTTTTTTAAATCTGCTGTTCCATACATTTGGACCACGTGGGTATTGCACTTTTCTGTGATACAGCGGATTTTTTAAATAACCGGCGAAATTTTTCAACGCAGGGTGCTTCAATATCATGTTCTGAATCCATGCTAAAAGTTTTCGCGTCAATGGTGCCACCCTGTATAAAGGCTTGTGCAGACCAGCGCGACACGCGACGCGACACAAAGGCACCGCTCGTCGCGCGACAGGCGGTGCCTTTGTGTCGCGTCGCGTGTGAAAACTTTTACCATGGATTCAGAACATGATTCTGAAGCACCCTGCGTTGAAAAATTTCGTTGGTTATAAAAAAAAATCTGCTGTTTCACAGAAAAGTGCAATACCCACGCGGTCCAAATGTATGGAACAGCAGATTTTTTTAAAAATAAGCGACGAAAAATTTCAACGCATGAAGATTCAGAATCATGTACTGAATCTATGGTAACAGTTTTCGCGTCCATGTCCCTGCCACTCTGTATAATAAAGAGAGCGTAATAAATCTAAGTGTTCTGGCTGAGTAATTAATGCAAAATGCTTAAAGTCACATAGGACCAAAATTTAATGAATACCAACATCATACAGACTAGTCAAACAGTCAAACCGTATCAAAGGCCCAATATTATATCTAATTATAGTGTATCATTTACCTTCTGAAAAGTTCCATTATCTAACAATCCATCCTATGATATCACTATTAGAATTATGTATGTTTGTAGGTGTATCTACCTCATACCTACTAGCTAACAGTACCTATACCTTATTACATATGTAAATATTATCTTGTTTGAAAATAAAATTATTCTAAAGCTGAAAAATAAACTCTTCTATGAATACTGCAACAAAAACCTGTACCTACCTACTGGTTTAATTTAAACCTATTTGTTATATATCGATCGTTCTACCATTGAGTCGTCAACTGCAAGCACCTACAAGTGTTGAACTCTTGTAACCTGTCATAAAAAGTTGATGAGGATTTCCCATACCTACATTTGTAAAAAGTAATGTGAACATTTGAGATCTGTCTCGTGAACATTCGCAGATTATTTCGTCATTTGGGCTGCGTTTGCGAAGGGTTGGTCAATTTTGATGTTTTTTTATTTGGGCAAAGCAACTTGGTTTTCTTATTTGAGTTTTTGTTTTATTCAGTATGGTTTAATAATGTTTTAAGGCGATAAATAAAATCTAATATATAAATTTTACGACCTGAAAAATATTTTACTAAATATGAGACTAGGTAATTTTATGTACCTATTGACGATATCCCAAAATAATCAATACAAAACATTGAACAAAATAAATCTCCGTACACCTGCCCATTCCTGAGGCCCGCAGAAATAAAATTATGTAGGTATTACGTCCAATTCAATAGAAGCCACACAGCCCTGCCCCGCGGCTACCGTGCGGCGATCGCTCAGCCATGGCGTCAGAATTGAGAAACAGGAATTATCAGAGATGTGGAATGCCATCAGTGTCCGGCTATCGGGACCGGACAGTATCGCGCCGGGGGACAAATGTCCGCTAATTATCTCAACCCGGACATACCAACGAAATATATTCAGCTCATCAGAACCAAAAAATAAGTCTAAAATCGTATGAAACAGATCATAATTTGGACATTCTCTGGGATACAAAATAAATGTTAGAAGTGGTAATTTTTTTTTAAATAGTTTGTGATTAAGTTAGAACCTACCGTAACCCAGAATACGTAACCTTCACAGGTATTTAAATCGTTCAACAAATAACTGCAAAACGGAATCAACCATCGCGGAAAGGCAAAGGGTCGAAAATATCACAGAAAATATTTGTATTGTGTGGCAAAACCATTGGAACCGTTTCGAACAACGCTATAAACATATCAACAAATGTTGGGTCCCGTTATGCATATCTGATAGCAAATAGCCCAACAGTCCGATAGATCAGATGGCTCCAATGGATTACAATGGTGGTAGATAGTGCACGAAGCGACAGCAAGGCAAGAAGAGCTTTGTTGAAATACTTTTGTAGTACTTTTCTCGATAATCAGACAGAGCTGACACTATGCGAGTTAAGATTTTGGTTTTGGCACCACGGTTATGTTTCCTGAATTAGATATGATCATCCACGCGGACGACAGGGTGTTAATACTTTATATAGGTACCAACAAGAAGAGCATGCTGTGAACAGACAAGTTCAATAGCACTTGTCCCATCTGCGAAACAAGTCCAAGATTACATGCATGGACCACAGCTACGCTCGTATTACCTATACAAGTGGAAGACGATGCATCGGCATTCTACAGATATCTCTACAACTGCATTCATTATAAGGAAAAGTAAGACCTACTCTTATCCTATTCCACCGTGTTAAAGCAGGAATTCCAGAAACGCGTCCAGCGAGGTCCACGCGCCGGCCGTCGCCGGATGACGCACGGCCGGTCCGGCTAACGGCACGGCACGTCTAACTTACGATAGGTACTGCCACATCTGTCCCATTTACGAGCACAAAACGATGCAATGTTAATTTGCGGTCTTTTACGAGCTCTCATTGGACAAGTTATGATTATGACGAATTATTGTAAACGTAAGTAGAAAGCTATTTCCGTCGGGGAAACGCTTCGGTTAGCTGTGGGAAATTCGGATGCGAGAAAAATACGCTGATCCATGTGGTAGTGAAACTAAAGGCAATATAAAAACTGTCACAGTATTATGAGTTTATGTCACAGGAACTTTTGCTACAAAATGTTTTTGATGTGTAACATCTTTCCTCTCGATTTCCTGCTGTCAAAACCAAAATCTAAAAAAATCAAAAGGGACGGAAGTGTGTTACAGAACGGCGGGGAAGCGCGCGCTATTTGATTTGACCAATGAGCGCGCGGGGTGCTAGAGTTGGCCGTCAGAAACGACCTTGACGAGGCCTCGCCCTTTAATGTTGTTTATTACCAAGGTAAGATGTCAGATGTTACACGTCATGACACATCCTAAGCGACTACTGTAAGGCTCACTAGTTATTTATTTTTTAAGTATTTGTTAAAATTATGGTCTCGTCCGAAAAGCAGTCAATGAAGAAAAAAGGTAATCGTCTTGAAAATCTTCACGCATTACCAACTATCAGAATGGTCACAGGAAGCATTCAAGTGGGGACCGGAGCCGAGTCTTTTTTATGCCAATAAATCAGTTTAATTCAAGTCAACGATAAACGATGTTTTATTGGCATAAAAAAATCATTGGCTTGAATTAAATAAATTCGATTAAGAGAAATTGGTACCTACATACAAGTCTTAACCACTACACTGTGCTAAAACGGAAGGAACGAATAAAACTAAAATATTCAACTTAGTTACTTATTCTGTTCAACTAACGCTTTTTCTAGATGTTAAATGATCTGCCTGAGCCTCGCTCCTGCAGTCCTGCTGCGCGAAAATACAAAAATGATCGCTTTCACCAACACTAGGAAAAACATTCATGCACGCGTCAATATTATTGCAATGTTGGATTTTCAACTCTCGCCGCTGAGCCGAGGCATTCATTTAGATGTCACACAAACCGGTTAAAAGACCTTTTAGACCTTCCACTCTGGACTTAAATCAGGGTTCAATGAACACATACCTTCTAGGTTTGGGTCGCAGGATCTCGTGCGGCGCGGGCTGCCTGCGCGGCGTCCAGGCGGCGCAGGCGCAGGCTCGCTCGGTGCGCGGCTCCCCCGCGCCGGCGCTGGCGCCGCTAACGCTCAGCGGCGCCTCCTCCGCTCGCGGCGTGCACGCATCCTCACTGGAAACAATAAACTCATTGTTAAAAAACTTATTTTCGTCGTAGCAGCTACGCGCTACGCCATTGCTACGAAAAAAATAATTTCGGTTCTGCAATTAATTTGATATTTTTGTACGGAAGCTGATTGTTACTCGAGGCGCCATTGCAGATAGGTACAATATTCTGTTATTTCTAGCTACCGTTGAAAGCAGATCCTTAATCTAACAAATAGCTGTAAACAAGTTATAAACAAATTGCCATTTGCTGCATAACACTCCATTACCGTAGGATCCCAAAACGTCCCAACGATAAGACAGTCTTAAATACATTCTATCTTTTAAAAGGATTATAAATATTGGCGTAAACTAATACTATTAGTAGAAAGTAACTGTTCACTTTACTGTTAACTATAGTTTATTAAATAAGATAGCCTTGTAGGCTTTGTAGTAACAAGCTGAGCTTTGGACTGCAGCTTTAAACTCCTAGATTCAAATCTTACAAACGATTGTTAATTATCGTTTGAGACGCAACCATGGTTGCCAGCTAAGTATCGTATGAACTTGCTCCGCCCGAGCCGGGCAGACCTCCACCGTATGCTCCACCGTGTCCTCAAGCCGATCCACACAATGGTGACACCCGGGTGTTTCCTCCCGCCTTATCCTAAACAGGAACCTCTCGAAGCAGCCGTGTCCGGTGAGGACCTGCGTCAGGCGGAAGGTGAGGACGCCGCCGCCGTGGCGTCTCTCAAGCCACTCCTCTGCGAAGCGGTAATGCTCGCGAAGGAGGAGGCGGAACGCGTGAGGGAGAGGCAAATTTAGCGCCCTCACGCCCCTAACCGCCGCAGGAGGAGACGCCCGGGAATCGCGAGCCGATTTCCGGCCACCGTAGGCGCGGGCTTGCGGACGGTGAGCAATGGGTAGCTTGCCGTCCGATCAGGGGCAAGCCCGGGTCGATGGCGCGTTGTGTTCCACGCGCGCCTCAAAGAGATGTCAGCAGAATTGACGGGGTTCGTTAGGGCCAATGCCTGCCGGGGATTCGAAAAAAACCGATAGGGAAATCGTGGCCCCCGGCAACAGGGCAACCGAAGGAACACGGAAGGAACACCCAGAGCGGGAGAAGTTATTTGATAATTGCCCACACAAAAAAAAAAAAAAAGCTATCGTATGAACTTTCGCCAGGCGAGCTGGAAAACGCTTGCAGTGTCACAGTGCATATTCCTTGGAATTCGCAAAAGCTTCGGTGCACCTATTTCATTTGACAACGGGATATCCAGCCTGCTCGTTCGTAAACTGTCTTAAATTCAAAAGCGATATCGAAATTCTGATGTAAGTACAGTCAGTAACAAATTATATCGATTAACGCTTCAGTTCTATAAATATGAATTATTGAGCAAAATATTTAAGTACTATCGGAACAGAAGTAAAATTAAAAAAATCTGAACTCTTAGTTAGCTATTTATATGAAACGCTACAAAGTATCGAAAAATTTTGTGTCAATTTTGATGAATATGTAAAACTACTATGGTTGCTGATCGTACAAGGTTGTGATTTCAAAGCTTTATAAAGCACAAGGGTTACCCTGACAAGCTGACCCATGACAGTCCACTCCCATTATTTGCTGCTCGGGAACTCCTATGACACATTCGTGCAATCATGCACCCTCATACGTCGCGTTCCCATCACGTACGTGGCGTGGCCGACAAGGCGCCCGTTGTTGGTGGCACAATGAGCCCCCTGTGGCCGCGTGCGGCAGGCATGCGCATGCGCAGGAACGTGCGTACTCGAGGGATTGCGGTACCGGTTCGTTGCTATTTGAACTAGATACGCGGTCTGTTTGTAGGTGATAATAAGCTTTGAAACAGCATTATTTTTGCTCTGTAGATCCTCTCTAAGATTTTTTGGGAAGGAAGATTCGTTCAAGGCCATAAATTCATAAGCAAACGTGTGCATAGAGAACACAATAGGCTGTTATCAGTTTTAGCACTTATTTACTGCTATTCCTGTTATATTCTTAGAAGTGATTGCAGTAGACATGTACCTAATGATGTAGTTGTTCTATGATTACAGCATTGTTGACGGAAAGTCATGTTTCTTACAGGCCATGATAATCGTCTAATAGATCCCCTACGTTTGACGATAACTAGAAAGGGGTTTACTTATTTATAAACGTTGCTTAAAGTTAAGTGACGTCCAAACGTCAAAAATGTATAGTTAAACAGTCGATAATATCATTGGTCGCTAATCATTATTTAACTTTATGAAGGAAAGAAAGAAAAAAAAATTATTTGCGGTAAACATGACGCATAATAGTATATATGTTACGGCTAAAACCCGAAGTGCGGCTACACCTAGTTTTAGCCGGCTAGAACTATGTGCGGCCGGTAGCAGTTGGTTAAAATTGCCTAAATGGGTCCTGGCACTCGCCGGCCGCTGCCGCGGCACCGCTCGCTTCGCTCGCTCGGCTCGTGCGGTGTGTTATGTGGTCACAGTTCTAACCTAACCCAACCTACCTTACAACCATTTTCATTTGCTACAACTAACTTTAACCAACTGCTAACCGCACCAAGTTCTAGCCGGCTAAAACTAGGTGTAGCCACACTTCGGGTTTTAGCCGTGACATATATACTGAATTTCGTGGGATTTTTTAATTTATTCTTGGTCTTTAACTTTGATCTTTTATTTAGTATTAGGTCCAATCCCAATGTATGAGAGTAGATAAAGTAGTGTATGAAACTGCACATAACTAGGTATTAAAACATTCGTGTGATACTATTAAAAACCGAGCCACCCCTCATTATGCAACAGTTTCATAAACTACTATTAGAATACAAAAATGAGAAAAAGTAAGTAAGTATGCAAAGTTTATAAATAAACACCTAAAAGTATACGCACAATATTCAATTTAATTTAAACAATAGGTTGTATCGGTACAACTAATGATGATTTTGACGACCAATGTTCGACGAATCTCGAAATCCATCCAATCCCACGTTCCTACAGTTCCTGCATCGACTACCTATTGAATAGATTCCTACGTGCAGCTTTTCTCGTAAACTTCGACATTACTTTTTATCATTACCATTGAGAAGATGAAGGGCCAAGTGAAATGACACGGGACGCCACGGTTACTGCGCCAACTATTGTTTGAAGCACGGCCCATCGCACAAGTGGGTGCGACTTCCTTGCTCTCCCCTCGGAACCTTCCACCATTGACTGGTCGAAAGTAAAGGCTTGTGTTGTGAGTTGTTCTTCTGCTAATTTTTTATTATTTTAGAAAAACATGGTTAGGTTAGATAGTTTTGAGGTAACCGTTTGAAGGAAAGATTGATTTTAGATAGGAACTTAACGGATGGCTGACACAATGCAAAATTACAATTAACTAGATCAATACATAATTAAACCATAACTATCAGCAGCCCTCACTTTTCTGACAAAAATAATAATTATGTTCGAAGATATTTTCATTTCAACATCACAACAGCGATGGTTGAAAAAATCTGTTCATGTTTGAGGAGAGACGCAACCCACTTAATTTGATTCCCAAAATTCCTTTTGGGACACTGGGTACCTTACCTACCAGAGAAACTCATTTGGTTCAAAATTACCCTATAATCATCCAAGAGGACAATAACGTTGCCTTTATTGCAGAAAACATTCCTTAGCATCCAAAATTTAATTTTACAATCTGGTGCATGTTCAAATGTCCACGTGTTTAAGAGGAATGTCTTGAATGGTAATTACTAAAGATTCATCAAAGGCCATTGATTGGGTGGTAAAACAGGACATAAACAGGACAAGATATCTTATTCAAGAATAGTTGTGAACAAAATATCAATTTTGAATTTTTTTCTTGAAATTCAAAATTTCCTCATCTGCAGTTTTGTTTTTAAAAGAATGCCAAATCTCATTCGTTTTCTTTGTTACATCTCAGGCGAGGAGCAGCCGACAGCGTGGACACGTTGTGTGTTAATAATTTGTGTGGCGGGTATAATGTAACGTCTGCGGACCATCAATCATTGCTGACAGCTGCCGATGTGCAGGATGTTTGAATTACTGAGGCGCTCGCGGCTACTGGGCTTGAGTTTAAGTGATCGACAAAAGATTCATTTATTGCTGTTAGTGCGAGTACTAAAGCCATTGGCCCAATAAAGTACCTAAGTAGTAGGTACGTTTTCTAGAGCATTCAGTGTTAAATAAGAAAACTTTTGGCAAGACCTTATTGAAGTAAGTAGTTTCAGCTCGTCAGTTTTTTCCCAGAAGACAAATACTATAGTTTCTTTTCAAGAGCTGTTTGTTGTGTGATGATGAGTGGTGAT
The DNA here is from genome assembly GCA_949152395.1 of Agrochola litura. NCBI lineage: Eukaryota > Metazoa > Arthropoda > Insecta > Lepidoptera > Noctuidae > Agrochola > Agrochola litura. The sequence goes on from OX424496.1 coordinate 1,730,624, forward strand.
GGTGACTAATAACATTAACAATTTTTCGCCCATCTTCGCGTTTATTCCACAGCAACCTCACGCAATAATCAGATACTTAGTAGAATTTTTGTGAAACAGCTTTGTAAGTTGCAAAAACTTGTGACACGATAAAGCTCATATTGTACGATACATAATTAGAATTCACATTATTCGTAGTAAACTCAACGTGTTGCTATTGATAACTCATTAAAATTTAATTAGACGTCCACATGATTGATATTGACGCGGCAAGTTATTTGAACCTTAACGACATTTGCAACAGAGCTATTTTAATATCATTTGATGGTTATTAGTGTGGGGCGGTGATAGCAACGATATTGATGTCGATGTCATAAAGGATTTACACACTTTACATAATTACTTCTCAGTTTCTCACACATTCTATTTTTGAATTTTTGTGGTCCTTCGATCCTAATCCAAGGCAATGACAATTTAATTTATTGTAAGGATCAGGATCGAAGGACCAAATAACTTTTAAGTTCTTTTAACGTATCTTCTTTCAGGTTATGATAGTTGTATCTTCAGTTATCATCAGTGTACTTAGGTTACCTACTTAGGTACACTGGTAACTGTGATGTCGAGCTCATCTAATTCCACAAATCAGGGTTAAGAAAATCTTTATTATTCTAACACATACCGCGCAATAAGAATTATTTATTAGTAGGAACTATGATAGGTACTTAACAATAAGACTATTTCTTGTTATGTAAGAAAGGTACCTCCGTCCGTACGTACAACTTTGATTGACTATTATCAGTTAGGGACAAGTTAGTAATAAATATAGTTTTATCGTAAGTTCACAAAGATAATGTTGGCAACCATGTAATGGACATTTTGAGGAAGTAAAGAGAGCCAGTAGCAAGAAAAATTGCAATAAAAAAACGCAGTAAATGAACAAAAGCTCCAAACAAAGGTGAGTTGTTAAGCCCTTCGTCTGGTACCGAACATTCACTGGCTGAATGCGCGTGCGCAGCGCGGGGGCAACACGCCTGCGCGCTTCTCTTTATTACCCAGTCACAAATTAAGGTTACGAAGATTCACTCCAAATGATCAATAACTAGGGAAACCTGGACAAAAAATCTGAACTTAATGTTCGAAAAGGTAAAATATCGCATAAGTTTGTCTTTTTTCCCCCGCAATAACATATTGTAGTTATTATAGAGACTCAGTCACTAGACTTTAATACCTAATACATCGTATCATCGTAGGAACTTGGCAAGTAATTTTCGCCAACTTGGCAAAAACATCAAAGACATGCATGGGAAAAATAAGTTCTAAGGTATAACCAAACTACATACCTACCTATATCCCCTGAACAGCTATTTCTCAAGATGCAATATTCTTCTTTTCATTTTTAACATCCCTATATGTATTTGTAAGTTCAGTTATATTTTAGGTTCACAGCGATTGTTTATCTAATAGTCTGTTATATTTGCTTCGCGCATAGTGAAAATATTAAACCATGTGTTTCCTCCTTCCAACGACTGGTCCTTCGGTACATTCTGCCTGTCCTACGTTTCTTTATTGCCCAGTAATTTGTCGTGACGAGACACCCGCATTGTTTAAAGGTGAATAACAACAAATATTTGTGTCCCACCTCGCCATGTCATCTCATACGAGATATCTTAGCAAGATACGGCGAGGCGTCCAACAATTACTTTAGATATTAAAACGAAAAGGTCATCAAATGATTTATAATGATGTTACTTACTTTTCGTTTTCCTTTTAATATTTTTGTACCCAGTTCATTTTCTTTACTTAATCAGGATTAACCTATTTGATTTAGACTTTGAATTGACTTCACTTCATTGGATTCAGTTCTTGAAACGAAACTTTAGGACCTAGGTAAATAAAGTAGAATTTCAAATACTGCACCTAGCAATATAGCGAACGCATAGTTTTTCCGAAACTATCAAATACTTACTTAACTCATAAACTGACCTTATGTTTTATTTCTTATTTCCCTTTAAATTAAAAACCCATAAATTCAAATATATATGTTGTAATTTGTACGTTCTACTAGATTGTGTGTGTGGTTTTAGACTATTCCTTTTTTAAAGACCACCATAGATCAGAAAATGCTGTTTACAAGAGAAACTAGCAAAAAATATATTGATATATTTTTGCTGTCGTTATCGACACGGTATCATGACAAAGTTAGCATTCCTTTTTGTTAATTATCTAAGTATTTTAATCTATTCACAATATTCCTTTATAATTTTAATAACAACAAAATTCTACTTTACGAATCTTAAGTAAACAGAAAACGGGTCGTATGTTATATCTCATAAAGATACTACGTTAAAAAATTTTTTTTTCGTGTCATATGAATAATTTACTTATAATGACTGCTAAAGCTCCTTTATTCGGTCATTAAATTCGATGAGCATACAATCTAAATACGATCAGTAACATCGGGAATCAATTAACTATATAACCCGATAACACAGCAGATGTTACCTAACAAGGGTGCCTCTGTCATCAGCTATGCGAGGATTATTTATTTACTAACACTGCATCATTTCCTAACGTTTGACAATCAAAAAGAAGCAAATAAAAATGTTGACGAGTACTTAAATAATTAACCGACTTTTTTATAACTTGATACACCCAATAATTTATTTACATTATAATCTTCATAACAAATAACAATGTTATTATATTATATATTTTCTTCTTAACAAAAAGGTAGAACGAAAATATTCTTTACACTGAACAATTTACACGCAGCGGGAGTTTTATCTCACTTCCAAATTATTTTGAAATCAGACAACATTTTACGTGTCCCGTGCGTCCGCGACGGTTGGCAAACCTACTGTATACCTGACACAATGGAATCCAAAAACGGACAAAAACTGGCCGAAGGAGGATTTATGTGGCCCTCTCGGATGCCACGCGTTCCTTCGGTGTATACCCTACGGCGATATTCCGCATACTGTATATTTTGATGACATCAAATCCTTTTGTAAATGTCAAGTTTTCAAGCTACGGAATAGTTGGTCATTGACCTGAATGAATTAAGTTTTTAATCGAGAGCGGGGCGTTGCGTGCTCTCGGATAGATTTGTCGGATGATTTGTTTCAATGTAAGTGCAGGGGCATGCGTTCTGTGGAAATAATTTATTGTATTTGACATGTAGGGGTCAACGGCCTTGAAAACTCTAGAAAGAGGAGGGACTGATTAAACATAGATCGACGAGAACATTGAATTATATATACCTACGACAAAAATCTATTAATCTCATCATCTAAGTATAAAACCATAACATTCACAACTTCTCGTAGGATGTTGTTCTTGGCATTTAAACATCTTACAGTCTACAAGATATTAACATACCTACCTATGACTGTATTAAATCCATTATCTTTGCAACAAAACAATATAGGTAGTGTGACAAATGAGCTATAGGTACAACAACAAATTATTGTAAATGTTCACTAACATTGCTTAACTTTCACTGTTAGCAGGTAACACGACGTCTTTCCCATGCTTTTTGCATTGGACATGGGATTCTCGCATGAAAATTATAATTGGTTATAATTTCTAAAAAAGCAAGCATCGCGACTTGAGGAGATCATGCGTCTTCTTTATATATTTTAGCTTTCAGATAAGAATGAACTGCAATGACAACAGACTCGCTTGCTGTAAGTTATGCTTGCGTCCTATGGAGAACATTGCAAGTCCACCAGACTTTGAATATTCATGTAAACAGGTATGGACATCGATGACTTCCTAAGTATTTCGTATTTTTCCTATTTTCCTCAGTAACTCAAAAGAAGTTGGTTTTGGTTTAATTATTTTTGGTCGTACCGAAGGACCGAAAATATCCGTGTCCAAAGCCGCCAATGAATATTATTCTAAAAAACCAGATTAAAACCACTTCAAATGAGAGATCAGACGCTACCTTCATTTAACTGTTCCACAAATCTGTGTAGCTGTATTTTTATTGCTGCATGCACCATGCTGCAGTATGAGGTCGATTAAAATTAGCATAAGTGTTCGTCTCGAGTGGTTTATGAAAATGTACGAAGGCACACGCCGAGTGCACTCTGATGCGTATTTAATTGCTTTTAACTTTGACATGACGTTATCCAGGCACTCCAGGCAGACTTCTTGAACTAAAATAATGTTATTAATTGTGACTTGCCTGGGTTGAAATGTGCATGAGCGACAAGCAAGAGAGATTTCAAACTGCAAAGTAAAATGTGTACAAAACAATTATTTTTTCCAGTAAAATTTAAGTTAGGTATTGTATAAACATATCAATATCATTTTGTTTGGTATTCAGTAGTTATATTTCGATAGCTAGTCTAGAAACTGCTGGGATCTTAAGTAGGTATCGGTACTTACTCCAGTTATTACTCCTACAATAATATAAAGATAGGAGATTAAGAATATAGACTCTTTATCTTATGGATTATGGAACCGGTCTGATGAGTAAGACCTAAGTAGATGCAGTGTTATGACTAGTTAGGTATCTATGTAGGTGCTCTTAAATAGCTAATTTGTAAACACAAAACCTAAGAGTGTCATGGGTTTAATTAGCCAAACACCTACCTAATGTGCACTGTTATAATTTCTAACGTGACGGTATTATCGTGGACGACCACGTCCACATCACGGCATCACGATAACACAAGAAAATATAAGACACTTTTTAATTTCCGTCACAATAACGTTATAACGTGCACGTATTTCCATACGTTTTATGGACGTGGACGCCCACGATAATATCGTCACGATAGAACTGCTAAAAGCGCACATTGGTGATAACGACGTATGAAAAGTTCAGTAAGTAGTGAGTTAGCCGACGTTCGCACGGACGTAATAAAATCGCGGCGATTTTTTTCGTGCACTGGATTTTGAACGCTCTGCTTAGCGCCGAGAGTTGAAAATCCAACAGTGTTTTTTTTCAACGCGCTGGGACCAGAGTGCGTCCCAGCGCGTTGGATCTCAACGCTCGGCTTAACACCGAGAGTTGAAAATCACTGGATTTTCAACTTGCACTGGCGCGATAAAATTCCGCCGCGATTTTATTACGTCCGTACGCACGTTGGCTTAGTGAGTGAGTCTGGAACTCTTGAATCGTCACCCAATTCCTAAGTTACATTTTTAAATTTTTGTACAAGGCGCCAGAACGTACCTATATTTAAGGTACCATAATTATTTTAGTTTTAAGTAGGTATGACGGTAGCGATAATGGTGAAATAATAGCTAGATTTTAACCGTAAGAGCTTGACATAAAATGGGGCTTAATAAGTCTGTTGTAAATAACCGTCGTAAGCAGTATTTGTAACGAAATGACCGCGGAATGTGACAGTATCGCACCGCCATCGACTGCAAATGAAGTACCTAAGTAAAGCCGAACATTGCAGCCTGCAGGTACCTACCAGACAGGTAGCAAGGCGGGGGACGCGCCAAAAACTTTAGACATTAGACAGTGGCCCATTACCGCACAGCGAATAGGTACTCGCTAACACAGCTAATGTGCCCAATTAGAACTTATTTGAGTATGACCCAGATGAGCTTTTTCATATTTAGTAGCCTGTGAAAGCAGAAATGGAATAAAACGAACATTTTCATGGTAGCTGTAGGTATCTCGTTTGGTCTGTCCGTCGCACCTAAACTGACCAGCTATTTAGCTTGTAAAGCTTAGTTTACCGAAAAGACATTAGTAGAATGAACAATTGACATGCCCGCCACTATATCCAGCCAGCCTCCACAAGTAGATGAGCACAACCAAAGCTGACTCATGCCACTTTTTTAACAGGTGTCAGAGAAGAAATCTGCAGTGATGGTACACGTACAGCCAGCTCCGGATCTAAGGGGGGCAAGCCGAGGCCCGTGCCCCGGGCGCCAACTTCAGGGGGCGACAAATTCAAGCGTAGCAGACAAGTGCACCACCCAGCACACCGCAACTTTGCAATAAATGAGACGCGCAGCACATTTATAATCTTACATTTTTTTTTTCTTTTTTGCAACAGTTTTGGCGCCCATGTTGAATTGGCGCATTATCGATCGTTACAACGTGAGTGCTATGTACTAAAGAGTTACCATTTACCGGGTAATATGTCTTGCATTGACTTGAATCTGCCCTGGCGGCTGTGAGTATGTCATGCTCACTCAAATGTTTCGCTGATGGTGGCGCGTGTGTTGGATCATTTAGCTCCCTTCAAAATGGTTGAGCTGAATGGTGCTAATCCATGCGTCATGTTCGTGAACGGGCGCCTTCAGTTGGGACTGGTCATCTCTTAGCTGCCAGGGCTTATTTTTATTTTTATTTCTGATTGATTGCCGTCCGCAATTAGCGGTTCATAATGCTTCCCGTTTTTGAGAAACGTTTTTAGTCACATTGTAGTGTACATTTGTACATCTCCTATTAGATGTGTGATCTTCATCTACTAAAGTTAGAGCATGCTGTACCTACGCAGCGCCGGATCTAGATTTTTTTGAGGCGGGGCAAAAACTGCCGTCTGCCGCCCCCCGCCAATCTTTTAGTTAGCCCCGCAAAATTAAATTTTTCTCAAAATGAAAATTTTGTCAGCAACATATTAATCAAATTGTAAAACTCAAAACTCAAACTCAAAGCATTTATTTCAATTAAACCATTTACAGGCACTTTTGAATTGTCAAGGAATCGGTCAGTCAGAAATAGGTATGAAGCTAGTTGCCCATTCCAAAGCGTAGTAGGTACCTATGGAGAAGAACGGGCAAGAAACTCCACGGACACTCTTTTAAATAAAACTCAACTTACTTAAGGTTCTCGTAGTTGTTTATAACTGGCTGATTTCAGACCATTTGGTTCCTTATTCTGTCAAATTAGTTTTCGATGAAGTCATAATGAATCATCCTCCTGTCCTCATATCAAGTTATCTGAGGTCAAGGCAGCACATCTGTTCTTTCATACATCATTAAAATTATCGACAGCTCCGAGTTCACTTCCTTCGTATTAGGTAACTACTTACTTATAATTTTTCTCAAAAACCATCCATCTTTTCTCTGTTCTAACTCGATTGTTTTATTACTATTACCATTCAAGTCGATTATTATGTCACTTGCTCATCATTCCTCTGGATCACAATGTCCATGTCCTGTGTCCATACTATGACTATCGAATACTCCACAGTTACTTAGGCGATGTCATGTTGTGTCTGCTCATTATTAATTTGAACTTTTATGATGTTTCTTTGCATTTCCCTTGTTATGTTGAGTTATGAGTGGAATTTCGTACCAATTTTTATGAATTGGACAACTCATCGACTGTAGGTCCACCTACCTACTCAATTAGGTACCTAACTAATAATTTTATGAGTCTTGTTGTTCCACAGATTAATGTTTCTATTTTCTAGTGTCATTTGGTACGTACGTGATTATTAGTACGTAATATTTGTCTGGTGTGTTAAAATTTCTTAATAGAATGAAACTATTGCAGGTAGGTAAGAACCTCGGGCACGCCACAATTGCGGCGATAAGTCCCCTCTTTGAGGAGTGGCTAGAGAGGCGCCACGGCGTTCTCACCTTCCTCCTGACGCAGGTCCTCACCGGACCCGGTTGTTTTGGGAGGTTCCTGTTCAGGATAAGGCGGGAGGAAACGCCCGGGTGTCACCACTGTGTGGATCGCCCGGAGGACACGGTAGAGCATACGGTGGAGGTCTGTCCGGCTTGGGCGGAGCATCGCTGTGTCCTCGTGGAGGCGATCGGCGGCGGTGATCTCTCGCGTCCGGCCCCAGTACAGGCCATGGTACGGAGCGAGAGGGCATGGGAGGCCGTCACCTCCTTCTGCGAAGCAATAATGCTCGCGAAGGAGGAAGCGGAGCGCGTGAGGGAGAGGCATATTTCGCGCCCTCACGCTCCTAACCGCCGCAGAAGACGCTCTGGGCGTCGGGAGTCGCAGGCCGATTCCCGGCCACCGTAGGCGCGGGCTTGCGGACGGTGAGCAATGGGTAGTTCACCGTCCGATAAGGACCAGGCCCGATGCAACGGCGCATTGTGTTCCACGCGCACCTCAAAGAGATGTCAGCAGAACTGACGGGACCCGCTAGGGCCGATGCCTGCCGGGGTTGCGAAGAAGTCCGATAGGGATATCGTGGCCTCCGATAACATGACAACTGAAGGAAAACGGGTGGGTTTTAGTCAGTAAGTCTGACACGCCCTCCCGCTCCGCCCAGAGCGGGAGAAGATATTTGATAATTTCCCACCCAAAAAAAAGATAGATAAGAACCTACCCATAATAGCTTTATTATTTCGTATCAAAAATCATGCCTGCATTTCGCGAAGGGCGGAAGGCAGCTATGGTGTTCAGTACACCCATATTTCAGCAGTTATGTTTAATTTTTTATCAATGGACCCATACATTTATTTATTAAATACTTATGTACCTAGTTTATACTTATATACCTAATTATTTTAGTTATTCCATTCAATAACATTCAGTGCCAGTAACCGGTCTGAGTAGAAGTTGGATTCGCAACTGGCTCACAGTCACACTGAGCCAGCACGTTGCATTAAGTTGTTACAACTAAAACTATGCACACAGTAGGTACTACATATCTACATAGTCCCAAGGCCCTACCAATCTATAAACATCTAGTGAACTTTCGCTGCTCGCTCCACAATAGGCGAATTTCCCACAAGCGTGGGAGTATTTTTTCCTCTAAATAAGACGATGCATACCTAGCCATCCATTCCAGTGCTCTCGGCTGTTTCACTACCACTGCACTGCACTGCACTGAAAACTTTTACTTTTTCCGGCGTACGCTGGCGTCCACAGGCGCGCTGTCGGCGGGCGGCGCAGGCGCAAGCGAGGCGCGCACGACACTGCCGCGACCCGCGCCCGGCTCTCCTATAAATTCTTTACAAGACTCGTGCCAGAGCTTGGCCCTGTACAGTCGGGCACGGCGGCACGACTGCCCGCGCGTACGCCCGCCCTTACTTTTTCAAGCTTTGCTGAAAGCTCCCCTGACGATTCTAAAGTAAGTTTGGAAGGGACCTACCTGAAATTGATTTAAGACTATCTAAGCTTTATTATAAGGACATCAGTAAAAAGCTTTTCGTTATACGTAACTCAAATAATAACAGTAAGTATCGGGTTATCATAATCATGATAATAATAATATATATTAGTAAGAACAAAGACGTGCTTCGTAATTATTGATAACAATATGAACCGTGCGAAACTTATACAGAACAAAAGGTCTCATTTGGCGCAGAGCGCAAAGGCAATAACAATTTGTTTAAAATGTTTACGCCAAAACTAAGCGAAATATTTTTATTAAAGGAAAAGGCGAGAAAACACCCAAGGTGAGAGATGATAACACAGATTTTAAACTGCATATTTTCGCGTCAAGATATAATCTTGAGCGACCACGTGGGGTTTAATTATAAAATTAAGCACAGGATTGTACCTGCGGCGGCGCGCGCGCAGCCTCCGGTCGTCGTTCGAGCAACCAGTCAGACCGCATACTCCTCCCCCGCCCGCACACCTCTGTCCCAAACTTTCAACAGTACATACGAAAACATATACTAGCTCTGACAGACAAAGTTCAAATTGGAATAAACACAATTGGTGTTTAAAACCGTATGGTGCCGAGCCCAAATACCTCTGCTATTTCGTACAAGACATGCCGTACAGAGTTCCCTACATATTTGTCCAAACTTGGCGGCTGGTGCACCGTATTGGGGCGGCATAAGGCCGCGTCTGTCCGCTCGGGTTGTAGAATGCACCTGCTTACAGGAACGTCACAATTATTGCACTTAGTAAAACATTGACTGCGTTTGTTATAACCGCCGTATTTTGATAAAACACGTAATCCTCGAACTAATAATAAAATCAAATTAATAGATAGGTACCAATACCTACGTTCACTGGGACGAGGGAGATCACGTGTATGAACGAATTTCACCTCAAAAATATGGGGCTTGCTGGTAAGTAGGTATAGTTTGTTTTTATTAGACTGAATCATGGATTTTTAAAACTTAGCATGCTCAGCATCACCACCATCACCATCTCTCCTTTGATACTGTCTGGCGCGACTTACCAACTAGATAGCATTTTAGGATCAGCGTTCTATATCACAGACAAAAAAGAATACAACTGAAAACTCTGTGGAAAAACCGGGAAAAACTCAGAAAAACTAAATTTAATTTTGACATTCCTCCTAACATCATCATAGCTCGGATCTTTCGAAAACAAAATAAGTTATCAAATAATAACATGAATCATTAAATACTCTCTTCAATACTAAACACAATTATGGATGGTAAGTGCTGTGGACAACATAAGAGTAGATACGTCGAAAATAAACTAGTTTAGAATAAAATAGGTGCCTAAAACCAACCCAAACAAGCTTCCCGACTGTCCTCTACCAAGTTACTACTACTACACTCCCATTCTACACTTTTCTCACAAGAATCAAATCCCAGCATTTGTCTGCTTGCATTGAAAGAACTAAGTCTGCCGCAGTTGGACAGTCTCTCCGAAATGGAAAATAATTGCCAACAGGTAAAACTGTGCAGTGTAGTAAATATAAGTCTGAAATCTCAATCCGCCTTGAGCAAGCGTGAAGATCAATATTCATGCTTTCCCTGTAAGAGAAGGGGCTGTTGGCCTGCAGTGGGCACGAGGGCAGCGAGTGTCCCAACGTTACAAGTCCTTAAAGATTGATCTGGTCTCACTTAGAGTAAATTTATCAGTAGTTTGAAAAAAACAAACAAATTTTGCTTACGTTTTCTAAATACCTATAGCTAGTAATTAACCTCAGACTTATCCCCTGTACCTGTCGGTAGACCGGATGTACGTACCTACGATTAATTACTAGGATGCTGATGATAGTGATAATTTCAGGCAGGCCAGGACGGCTGGGCAGGCCAGGGAGCGGGTCATCCAGGCAGGGCGGAGGATACAGGTCGAGCGGGCCACGCCGGCCCGGTGGGTCTGGAGGCAACGACAACGTCCTGCCTCTTATCACCGGGGTATTAGGCTCCAGTATACTCGCTTTCTCGCTCTACGTTTTCTCCCAAAACCATGGAGTTTTGGGAGAAAACGTACACGGGGATGAAGATGGCCCCAATTACCCCTCTGTCTCTTTGAATGAAGACCAGCTAGCCGCCGCGGGTAAAAATCCAGCCGCCGCGGCTAGCGATCCAGTCCCCGAGGCTAACGATTCACCCGACGCGGCTTGCGATCCAGCCGCCGCGGCTTACGATCCAGCCCCCGAGGCTTACCATCCAACCGCCGAGGCTTACGGAGCTTACGAGCCAGCCGTCGAAACGGAACCAAATCCTGGTCCTAAGATTTCCATCGAAAAGAAAAGGTGGCTATCAGAACATGAAGAAGAAACAATTAAAGAACGGCGGCTAAAAGAAAAACAAATGAGGGGAGAGCTGCAAAGAGAACTTTCGGAACATCTGAAAAAAGTAAAAGAAATTAGGGATGAGCTGCATAAAGAAAAGAAACCCAAAAGTCCTTGGGACTGATCGCGATATCACTACTTTATCCAGCTGGCAAGGGGTTGATACTTTTAAGGCACTCGTGTCTATCCATGCCACTTGCAGATGAACCAGACACATGGCTACCTGTCGTCGGCCCGCCGTCCTTCCATAATGTACCTATCTCCTTATCTATTACATATACAAACCTTCGCGCAACAGAACGCCTGCCATTCTCCGACCACCACCTCTGCCATTCTCCCACCGCTACTTCTACCCAGACCGCAGAACTTAAAGCCATTACCATCGCTGAAGCTGAACTTGGTGAAGAAAGTATACAAATTGAACCCAGGCAAGGTGGCCCGCACTGGAGGAACAATTGGAAAACAGAATATATTACGAATATAGATTTAATCAGTAAGAAGGATAACATAAACATATGAAAGATTACGGCTGAAAATGTCTTTTATTTATGTCCGGTTTCACGAGACCTCCATTCCTAATTAATGGAGATGCCGCTGTCGTCGTTATAAGGTTAGTATTTTACAGAACACTGGATGGGTAATTGCTACCGGAACACCAAGTTTTTTGTGAACACATGACTGACAGATTAAACTCTCAACATTGAGGTTGCCACCACACAAAAAATCTTTTCCACTCTTGAATATCGTCCGAAGGCAATTCTCGCACTTAAGGACGCGTTTACAAAATTGATAGGTAAAGAATCGAGCTACTACATTGACACAGGTCACACATACAAGTGTAAGCACGGTAAATTGCGGGAATAGTAGTCAAGTGAACAAATTTTGATATTTGAAAGTTTATTTTTTATTTGTTTATGTTATAATACATGAGAACCTACAAAAAACATTCCGTATTGCTGTTTATATTATATTTGGGCTCGTTTTGTAAGTTATGATGAGACCTTACCTCCGGACCTGATGGAGTGATCTGAAGGTGTACTTCGGTGACTGCTACTGGATCTCCTAGACTACTAGAACTAGGTCTGCCGAGTTTGGGCTCGTTTTGTTAGTTATGATGAGACCTTACCTCCGGACCTGGTAGAGTGACCTGAAGGTGTACTTCGGTGACTGCTACTGGATCTCCTAGACTACTAGAACTAGGTCTGCCGAGTTTGGGCTCGTTTTGTTAGTTATGATGAGACCTTACCTCCGGACCTGGTGGAGTGACCTGAAGGTGTACTTTGGTGACTGCTACTGGATCTCATAGACTACTAGAACTAGGTGTGCCGAGTTTGGGCTCGTTTTGTTAGTTATGATGAGACCTTACCTCCGGACCTGATAGAGTGACCTGAAGGTGTACTTCGGTGACTGCTAGTGGAACTCCCCGACGATTAGAACTAGGTGTGCCGAGTTTGGGCTCGTTTTGTTAGTTATGATGAGACCTTACCTCCGGACTTGATGGAGTGACCTGAAGGTGTACTTCGGTGACTGCTACTGGATCTCCTAGACTACTAGAACTAGGTCTGCCGAGTTTGGGCTCGTTTTGTTAGTTATGATGAGACCTTACCTCCGGACCTGGTGGAGTGACCTGAAGGTGTACTTCGGTGACTGCTACTGGATCTCCTAGACTACTAGAACTAGGTCTGCCGAGTTTGGGCTCGTTTTGTTAGTTATGATGAGACCTTACCTCCGGACCTGGTGGAGTGACCTGAAGGTGTACTTCGGTGACTGCTACTGGATCTCATAGACTACTAGAACTAGGTGTGCCGAGTTTGGGCTCGTTTTGTTAGTTATGATGAGACCTTACCTCCGGACCTGATAGAGTGACCTGAAGGTGTACTTCGGTGACTGCTAGTGGAACTCCCCGACGATTAGAACTAGGTGTGCCGAGTTTGGGCTCGTTTTGTTAGTTATGATGAGACCTTACCTCCGGACTTGATGGAGTGACCTGAAGGTGTACTTCGGTGACTGCTAGTGGAACTCCCCAACGACTAGAACTAGGTGTGCCGAGTTTGGGCTCGTTTTGTTATTTATAATGAGACCTTACCTCCGGACCTGATGAAGTGACCTGAAGGTGTACTTCGGTCACTACTAATGGATCTCCTCGACGAGTAGAACTAGGTGTGCCGAGTTTGGGCTCGTTTTGTTACTTATAATGAGACCTTACCTCCGAACCTGATGAAGTGACCTGAAAGTGTACTTCGGTGACTGCTACTGGATCTCTTAGACTACTAGAACTAGGTGTGCCGAGTTTGGGCTCGTTTTGTTAGTTATGATGAGACCTTACCTCCGGACCTGATAGAGTGACCTGAAGGTGTACTTCGGTGACTGCTAGTGGAACTCCCCGACGATTAGAACTAGGTGTGCCGAGTTTGGGCTCGTTTTGTTAGTTATGATGAGACCTTACCTCCGGACTTGATGGAGTGACCTGAAGGTGTACTTCGGTGACTGCTAGTGGAACTCCCCAACGACTAGAACTAGGTGTGCCGAGTTTGGGCTCGTTTTGTTAGTTATGATGAGACCTTACCTCCGGACTTGATGGAGTGACCTGAAGGTGTACTTCGGTGACTGCTAGTGGAACTCCCCAACGACTAGAACTAGGTGTGCCGAGTTTGGGCTCGTTTTGTTAGTTATGATGAGACCTTACCTCCGGACCTGATGAAGTGACCTGAAAGTGTACTTCGGTGACTGCTACTGGATCCCCTAGACTACTAGAACTAGGTGTGCCGAGTTTAGGCTCATTTTGTTATTTATGATGAGACCTTACCTCCGGACCTGATGAATTAGTAGTCACCGAAGTACACCTTCAGGTCACTTCATCAGGTCCAGAGGTAAGGTCTCATCATAACTAACAAAACGAGCCCAAACTCGGCACACCTAGTTTTACTCGTCGGGGAGTTCCACTAGCAGTCACCGAAGTACACCTTCAGGTCACTCCATCGAGTCCGGAGGTAAGGTCTCATCATAACTAACAAAACGAGCCCAAACTCGGCACACCTTGTTCTAGTAGTCGAGGAGATCCATTAGTAGTGACCGAAGTACACCTTCAGGTCACTTCATCAGGTCCGGAGGTAAGGTCTCATTATAACTAACAAAACGAGCCCAAACTCGGCACACCTAGTTCTACTCGTCGAGGAGATCCATTAGTAGTCACCGAAGTACACCTTCAGGTCACTTCATCAGGTACGGAGGTAAGGTCTCATCATAACTAACAAAACGAGCCCAAACTCGGCACACCTAGTTCTAGCAGTCTAGGAGATCCAGTAGCAGTCACCAAAGTACACTTTCAGGTCACTTCATCAGGTCCGGAGGTAAGGTCTCATCATGACTAACAAAAAGAACTCAAACTCGGCACACATAGTTCTAATCGTCGGGGAGTTCCACTAGCAGTCACCGAAGTACACCTTCAGGTCACTCCATCGAGTCCGGAGGTAAGGTCTCATCATAACTAACAAAACGAGCCCAAACTCGGCACACCTTGTTCTAGTAGTCGAGGAGATCCATTAGTAGTGACCGAAGTACACCTTCAGGTCACTTCATCAGGTCCGGAGGTAAGGTCTCATTATAACTAACAAAACGAGCCCAAACTCGGCACACCTAGTTCTACTCGTCGAGGAGATCCATTAGTAGTCACCGAAGTACACCTTCAGGTCACTTCATCAGGTACGGAGGTAAGGTCTCATCATAACTAACAAAACGAGCCCAAACTCGGCACACCTAGTTCTAGCAGTCTAGGAGATCCAGTAGCAGTCACCAAAGTACACTTTCAGGTCACTTCATCAGGTCCGGAGGTAAGGTCTCATCATAACCAACAAAACGAGCCCAAACTCTTCACACCTAGTTCTACTCGTCGGGGAGTTCCACTAGCAGTCACCGAAGTACACCTTCAGGTCACTCCATCGAGTCCGGAGGTAAGGTCTCATCATAACTAACACAACGAGCCCAAACTCGGTACACCTAGCTCCACTCGTTTATTGGTTCCAGTAGCAGTCTTCGAAGTACACCTTCAGGTTACTCCATTAAGACCTAAGGTAAGGTCTCATCATAACTAACACAACGAGCCCAAACCCGGTACACCTAGCTCTACTCGTTTATTGGTTCCAGTAGCAGTCTTCGAAGTACACCTTCAGGTCACTCCATTAAGACCTAAGGTAAGGTCTCATCATAACTAACACAACGAGCCCAAACCCGGTACACCTAGCTCTACTCGTTTATTGGTTCCAGTAGCAGTCTTCGAAGTACACCTTCAGGTCACTCCATCAAAACCTTAGGTAAGGTCTCATCATAACTAACACAACGAGCCCAAACTCAGTACTCCTAGCTCCACTCATTTATTGGTTCCAGTAGCAGTCTTCGAAGTACACCTTCAGGTCACTCCATCAAGACCTAAGGTAAGGTCTCATCATAACTAACACAACGAGCCCAAACTCGGCACACCTAGCTCCACTCGTTTATTGATTCCAGTTCCAGTCTTCGAAGTATACCTTCAGGTCACTCCATCAAGTCCGAAACGAAATGTAAATTTATAATCCGTAGGTAATTCAAGAAAAAATATAAAAAACTAACCTTGATTGTCCGTAGTCCGCACAAAACACGTGAAGTATCAAGTTTGGTATGTCAAATATTTTGTATTCGTACAGCGATCTTTTTCAACACGAGCTGGTGGTTACAAGCGACACAGTGTCCACTCACGACGGCGGCCGAGCGCAGACTAATATTTCGTTACAAATTTTTGTGCAATAAATCACGACAATGACCAGTAAAATAACCCTTATATTCAAGCAGTTAAGATGCCTGCGATAAAGCTAAATTTGTTAAAAAACTAAAATAGATTTGATTTTTTTTTGGAGACTATTTAGAACATTTTGGTAGTTTTTTCTACCACATTTTTGATTTGATCATGTCTGCTTACATTAAATATTTTTAAATAAATACATTTCTGTTATTAAATAGAAGAAAAATGTTCCTAAACTCAATACGATATTGTCAATTTTGTGTGAAGAGGCACCGGAAATGATTTTTTACAATATTATAAAACAAAATTTTCAAAAAAAAAATTGCCAAAATTTAAAGATGAAGGCGTAATCTATCTGTGGTAATTATTATTTGCATTTAGTTTGGTTCAGTTCTGCCGTAAAATGTACCGAAAAACTGCTTATTTTGGTCAGATTTGTAAACGCGTCCTTAAATAAAATTTAAGTAAAAACCTTTTTACCCGACTGCCCCAGAAGGAGGGTAATATTTTTCGAGAGTATGTATGTATGTATGTCTATTTCTTTGGCACGCTCTGTAGCCTAAACGGCTTAATGGATTTTAACATATGAGGTGTCGTTAGGTTCGTCTTAATAGTGGAAGTAACATAGGCTATTTATAATATTAATATATTGCATCTGCAAATACAAAAAAAAGGGAGGGGTAGGTTTAAAAAAAAAACAACGTTATTGGTATCAAATAAAAGTTAATAATGAGTCAATTCCAAATAGTTTTATATAGTGTTATATAAATATATTAATCAAACTAAAAACATTACCCTCCTGGGGCAGTCGGGTAAAAAGTTTGAAATAAAACAAATTATTTAAAAATACAAAAACCCTGCATAAACTCATAACTGAAAAGAGAAAAACAAGCATTATAATCTATAGGATTTTGGTATTGCAGACGGGGACAAACCAATAATCTGAAATTTTGGTGAAACTGTTGTTTGTCCCCCGCCTGTATTTTAAAAAGGTTTTTACTTAAATTTTATTTTGTACGTTTTAGCATTAGAATTTGTATATCTGTTCTATTACCTTCACTTGAAAGGTACTTGTAAAGACAAATCCAACGAACCCAAACACGTCGTTACATAAGTCATGGTGTGAAACCAACCAAGTTGCACTATCTAAGTCAAGCTATAATTTAGAACGGGCTATCATAATTGAATATACCTATATAAAAATAATTAACCTATATAAAATTAACTGTCTGTACTGTTGACCGTTTAGGAGTTCCTTTGTCTGAAGTAATCCCTAGGTGCAGCACCGAGATCATGATGGACTTTAGCACGGGCTATCATAATTGAATGCGTAAATAAAATTTTGTGTAGATGCTGTTGACCACTGAGGAGTTTCGATTATTCTCGATGTCCACCACTGGGGGACAGCGAAACAACTTTTAGAAATTATCCTGTTGTCCACCACTGGGGGACAGCGAAACAAATTTTAAAAATTATTCTCGTTGTCCACCACTGGGGGACAGCGTCACAACTTTCTAAATTATTTCCATTCACCATCACTGCACACTGGTGGATAGCGACATGGATTTTTAAACATTCCCTAAGGCCACCGCTGGGCGACAATGGCACAACTTTTATTTGAATTCCCACTGGCCATCAATTTAAATGATTATATGTAGAGACCTTTTTTTTTCAAATGGCATCTCGCAGTTCTGACCACTAAGGTCTTGGCTGCTTAACCGGATTTTCCTATGGGTGCCATAAGCTTCTACACTTAGAGCCTCCAGCCAGGAGCTTTTTGAACTTATTCTAAATTAAAATTAAGCGAATGCTCGCTAAGGGCACCCCCTGTGGGGTACGAACCTCGGCTTAGGACATCGCTGATGGGAGGACAGCAAGAAGGGACAGGCTGGATCAAATTTATATTTTCATCATGATTATTATGCGGGGTATTTAAAGCTCAGCTGCAACAACTGCGTGCACCTCGTTTTCGAGCAAGGGTCGGGGGGGGATGTAGAGACCAGTAAAGGATAGCTTAATATACTTACGGATTTGGTTTTTTAGCAGATAATGCTAAGGGTGAGACTAATATAAATATTCCTTAATCATATGGTAGATAATTAATAAAGTCATACATATAAACTTACTCAACTTTTATTAAATGTTTCACAAAAACGTTAAAAAATCACCCTACGACTTATTAAAGCTTTGATTGATTATTTTTTATTGAAGTGGGTAATTAACCGACATAATATTTTCACAGCCTGTTATAATTAGTTAAAATTTTTTAAATCGACTATAAGTACTCCATTTGGAATAAGATTAGACATTTAATTAAACCTTTTTTTACAGTCCGTTCAACCGATTTTGACTTCTATTGCGTTGGTGGCATGACAAATGGCAGCTGCAGTAAACAGTTGGTATTGTAACCACTTTTTTGCTTTTAATGTCATCCTTATGCCTACGGTATAGAAGTCAAAATATTAGTCTCACCTTTAGCATTATCTGCAAAAAACCAAATCCGTAAGTATATTAAGCTATCCTTTACTGGTGTCTAGATATAAACATTTAAATTGATGGCCAGTGGGAATTGGAACAAAAGTTGGGCCATTGTCGCCCAGCGGTGACCATAAGGAATGTTTAAAAATCCCTGTCGCTATCCACTAGTGTGCAGTAGAGGTGAATGGAAATAATTTAGAAAGTTGTGACGCTGTCCCTCAGTGGTGGACAACAGGGTTATTTCTAAAAGTTGTTTCGCGGTCCCCCAGTGGTGGACAACAGGATAATTTCTAAAAGTTGTTTCGCTGTCCCCCAGTGGTGGACAGCGAGAATAATTTCTAAAAGTTGTTTTGCTGTCCCCCAGTGGTGGCCAAAAAAGTGGTGGACATCGGAAATAATCGAGGAGTTTCCTCGTCTGGGTCCATCCTGGCTGCTGCAGCCAGGTCATGGGAGACTTTAGAATGGACTGTCAACATTAAATGCGTATATAAAATTTCGTGTCTGTAGGTACTGTTGACGGTTGAGGAGTTTCCTCGTCTGGAGCCAATTCTGGGTGCAGCAGTCAGGTCATGGTAGACTTTAGAAAGGACTATCAACATTACATGCGTATATAAATTTTCGTGTCTGTACTGTTGACCGTTGAAGAGTTACCTGGTCTGGAGCTAACCTTGGGTGCAGCAGCCCGATCATGGTAGACATTAGAACTGTCATAATTGAATGCGTTTATAAAATTTAGTTTTTTTGCTGTTGACTGCTGAGTTTCCTCGTCTGGAGCCAATCCTGGCTGCTACAGCCGGGTCATGGTAAACTTTAGAACGGACTATCATAATCAAATGAGTATATAAAATTTCGTGACTGTACTGTTGACCGCTGAGGTGTTTACTCCTGGAGCCAATTGTGGATCAGGCCATGGTAGACTTCAGAACGGACTATCAACATTAAATGCGTTTATAAAATTTCGTGTTTGTACTGTTGACCGTTGGAGTCCCCTGGTTTGGAGCCAATCCTGGGTGCAGTAGCCAGGTCATTGTGAACTTTTAAACGAGCTATCATAATTGAATGCATATATAAAACTTTGTGTCTGTGCTGTTGACCGCGGAGAAAATCTCTCATCTGGAAACAAACCTGGGTGCAGCAGCCAGATCATGGTGAACTTTAGAACGGGCTATCATAATTGAATGCGTATATTAAATTTCGTGTCTGTTCCGTAAACTTTTGTCGAGTTCCTTCGTCTGGAGTCAATCCTGGCTGTCAAATCAGGTCATGCATCATAAAAAAATGCGTTGTCTTCGAAACTGAACTAACATGCAAAATTTCAACTCCGTAGGATAAGAGGAAGTGGTTTTAATTCAGCTTGCAAGATTTGCTAACAACAGATTGCGAATGCGAACGTTCTTAAAAATACGGAAATTACCCGTCTGGTGTATTGCTTGCAAGCATCCTCACTCATTTGCATTGAAAGCGCGTTTATGCAAAAATACTTCTCGTACTACTAGTACGAGAAGTATTTTTGCAAAGACGCCTAGGGATTCCTAAAACTGCGGTGGCCGCCATATAGCGGCCACATATCGCACTCAAAATAAAACGACATCAAATAATAATACATGATATTGTATTTGGAACAATCTTTCTCTCTTACCGCATAATAATATAAATTATAGCTTGGTGAACGTCACTGATACAAAATATATAATAATTAATAGTAATTAATAATAACTTATGTATAGGTACACCCGTCGTCGCTCGCACGATCCCGCTACAAAACAATTTGTTTTTACAAAAATGTCGTCGCCTTATGTGTTATTTGCATTGATACTTGAAGACCGAAACACTCGAAGGCAGAATTTTATCTTGAGGCTAATTCGCACGTTTAAGCTATATACAAAAATCTTTTGGCGCGTGGCCAAAATCGGAACTAACGTCGCCATCTTGTTTTTTCAAAACATTTCACAAAACAATTGCTTTATTGTTTACCAACAGCGCCCACCCGTCAATGTCATTCGAGCGCCAAAAGATCCTTGTAAGAGTACAGTGCGTTCATTATAACATGTCCCGTGACGCGATTGGTAGCACTTCTGTCAGTCGCCATTTTGAACTTTAATATTGAAACTAAGCTTGACAAGCAATGTGCCAACATGTCGCCAAGGGAAAAGGTTATAGTGAACGGTTTGTACAGTCATCCGCACGTCCGTGGTAACAGTTGGACGTTGAGTGCCTTTGCACATAGTAATAAGGGCGGTTTTCCTAGTATTACAATACGGCCGATATAACTTGGCAGGTCTGAACATAGCCACTACGAACTTTCGCGCATGTTCTCTCACTCACACTCGCTTCATGTCACCATTTGGTTCCTAAAAAATGTCAGCCTTCTGCGCCAAGTTCGGAACTGCCAAGTTACATCGGCCGTATTGTACTTGACATACGGTTAACCATATACCACTACCAACGACATTGCGGTTGTGCTGTCGCAGCATACGACTTTATAACCACAGTTTTGTCGGATTGCAGACGTAGTGTGAGTTGATGAACTATAAACCAACCACAGTCAGTTCTACAGTGGTTTTAAAAAAGGACGCTCTACTCTCAGTAGTAGACTTGAAGTCGGTATGTCGCAAGTGTGACTTGCGTTCAATACACGACTACGACAGCTTTGTGGATGATGATAGCTACCACGCATTGCGACTGTCGTCAAGCCCGACGGCACTAAGTTGTACAGTTTCGGTTGTAAATATTGCATATCGCAATTTAGAAAAAAAAAATGGTTTTTCTCGCGTCGTCTCTCTCTTACATGAGGGACAGTCTCTTTCTACAGCGTGATGTACGTTTAAATGCTATAACGCGATTTCCTACTACAGCCATCGACTTTTTGTGGTTCCATTGTAGTTAGAATTTGGTAAGTACGTGTGAGTTCTGGTGTTTAAGTACCACATTTTAAAACAGATTATATGGACAAATTGCTTCTAAAGGCCTATTCAGATATAAGTGATATCACTGTCGCGCTCGGTAGCGATGCCGAATCGGTACGCGATAGTGCTTACAAAATATAAGCATATAATAGCGATAATCGCGTACCGGTTCGGTACCGCTACCGCGTGCGACAACGATATCGCTTATAGCTGAATAGAACTTTATAGATTTAGCAGACACTTGGTGTACAAAATGATGAATTTCAAAATGTGTGTATCCATCAATCCTATTAGCTTAGGCAGCTAGGCAGTACAAGTACGCATTTGAAATTTTCTTTATACAATTATACAAGCCACACTTAATTTGCACATTGATACGCCATTATAAAAGCATTATGAAAATAGTATGCCTATTAGGAGAGTTTTAAAATTACTAAGTGCCGTGTTCACCAACATTTACCTATAAGTTATCGAAATTTTATATAGTTTACTTTAGCCTGGTTTTGCTGGTCACTTACAGGTTTCAGGTAGTGATTTTTTTTTTCTACCATTTATTTCGAGTTCGTCCTAGTAGTTTGGAACTCGAACAGAGCTCTTCGTTTTTAGCTCACAACAGCAGAAAATTCTTGAGTTATTCCAATATTGCCGGCAGGTACTAATAGGTACAAGTACTTCGTATATGACTAACAGCTGTTTTTCAAACGCAAATAAAACTATATAAATTGAGTGTAAAACATCACAAAACATCTCGATGAGAACTTGCTATATTTCGCCACAAAGCTTCATGTAATTCTGTCTTCTTTTTTCAGCCAAACCTGTGTTGGTGTATCGGCGACGACGTAGACTGCTAAAACTAATGGCGTTACATGTGACTAACTTATCTGTCCATCGCGCACGCACACATCAAGCCTTCTTGTATCACGTGGCCACATCAGTTGTAGGCTGCAAACGATAATAATAATTAAATTAACATTTTCAGAAAGAGACAAGAGGAGGGTAATAAACTAGCATATTCAGGGTGATGACCTTCCGGGTACAGGGCCGACCGAGCTCTTAGGCAAATTTCGCGCGCTCTCACACCCCTAACCGCCGCAGGAGGAGACGCCCTGGGCGTCGGGAATCGCAGATCGATTTCTGGCCACCGTAGGCGCGGGCTTGCGGACGGTGAGCAATGGGTAGCTAGAACGACAAGTCCGCTCGCAGGCAGCCACACTCATTTGCTTTAGAAGCGCGTTTACATGCGGATGAATTTATCGCTCAAACTGACAAAAAGAGATACAAATACAGAAAAATGTATATCCATGCGTGTTTAGTGTCATTTCACCCTTAGTGTGCCGGAGATGTTCTGAGTGACGTACAATACTGAGCTCGGAATTATAAAGTCAAAGTCAAAATGTTTAAACAACATATGAATGAATTTCATCATCAGCAGAGTTTAACGCCGGACGAGTCTACTTTCCTCCGACGAGTCTCATTGGTCTAGTGGTCGCTACTGCAGAGCATGAGGTTCTGGGTTCAATTTCTGGGTTGGGCATTATTGGGTTTTTCCATCTGGAATTTCTCAGTAGCCTGAGTCTGGATTTGTGCCCGGTTGATGGCAATAGGCTCGCCTTCTGTACCATGAGACTTAAACGTAACTGGCGAAATGTGGGTGTACGATAGGTACACCCTCTACCCAACCCTTTGGGGGATACAGGCGTGATGTTATGAGTCTACTTTCCATGTTGTCCTACTGTCACGAAACAGATTCATACCAACAATACAAAATGAAAACTTGTGAAAACAATTTTTAGTTAAACATGACTCTTACCAACAGGACTGGCCCAAATTAGCAGAGGACAGAAGTGTGTGGAAAAGAGAGGCATTTGCCCTCCTGTGGGAAAATATTATACAGATAAGTCACACTCACCATTTACAGGTGTTATTTCCTAGCCTGCAGCGCGTTGGAGAGCCAGTCCATCGCCTGGTCGAGTCCCTCTCCACGCACGGCTGAAGTTTTGAAGATCTGGAAGGTGCGGTCACGTAACGCGTCCAGACCTAACGCCTGATGCACTTCGGCCACCGTCAGGCACCCGGCCATGTCCTGCTTGTTGGCCAGGACTACGAGTATTGCATTGGCTAGCTCTTCCTCCTGGAAAGTGAAGGTTTTATTTAGCTGCTGACAAGTATGCTGGATGATAAGAGTGGAGTGGTGGTTAAGAAATGTAGAACTGGTGAGTAAGCCGACGTTCGCACGGACGTAATAAAATCGCATCGGATTTTCAACTCTCGGAGCTAAGCAGAGCGTTGAAAAAAAAGTGCACGAAAAAAAATCGCCGCGATTTTATTATGTCCGTGCGACCGTCGGCTAACTCAAGAGCGAACATAACAGGTTTATGAATAATTTAGAACGAAAAAAGAAATAGACACACTAACATAACATAACATTAGGCATAGGTGTGCTACCTAAAGTATACCCACATTCATTAATAGTTTTGTATTAACAAGATTATCGGTCTAACAAGACTTTTGAGTTTTTTTATTGATAGTGTTTAACATAGTCAGCCTATAATATTCCCACTGCTGGTTCACAGGCCTCCTCTTGGCGAGAGGGAGTGGGCCGTAATCCACCACACGGGCCTTGTGCGGGTTGGTAGATGTCACATGTCTTCGAATTTTCTGGTCTAGGACATGCCGGTTTCCTCACAATGTTTTCCTTCACAGTTTTTACAAGTGTTTATTGACCTCATATGAATGAAACCTATAAAATATGCCTATTTTATGATAAAACACTTCCTGGTAGAAAAAAAACACTGTGAAACATTATTACTAACAATATTAACATTTAATATTTTATGCCTATTTAATTAATTATTAATTTTACTGTTTATTGTGACATTGCCCTCCACAATTGTTGTCTGAAAATCAAATGTGCAAATAGTACCGTTGCAGTAACTTCAATAGAACTGTTTTGTTAGCTGCTTTAAATATTATCTGGTCTCTAACACCCGGACATTAATTATTCTAGTCCTAGTGTGATTGCTTTATCAGTGCAGTAGCAAAAACTAAGATAGTAAAATTAACAAGATGTCAAGATATTTCTTACTAGAATCACATGACATAGGAATTTCATGTGTGAATAAAATTATGGGTATGTAATAAAAGAATACCATATCAACTAGATCCTTGAAAACAAAGTTTTTGAGGAAATAACAACATACTTATACAAGAAATTACTTCCTGAGTAAATCTGGAAATTGAGTCAGGAAATGACATACTTTTGATAATATTTAATAGGTACTAGAAATTACTTTTAACCCATTAATATAATCATTGTTTTTATCTTTACTGAAAACCTGTTAAAACAAGTAATCATACAATCTACATGACATGTTAATTAAAATTGACAAATTGTAATGTGTATAGACATGTTGGAAGAAAAATATATAATAAATTGTAATCAGTAAAAGATACACAAACCACAGAAAAAATAATAATACATTTTGAATAAATTATTCGATGCATAGGGGGGTTGCTACTTTCATTTAATTTTCTATGTTGAAGTAAATAGTCATGAAAGAGTTCAATTTGTGTGAAATACAATTGATCAATTTAATTATATCATAAACAGAATATAGATCGTGAAAATAAACTTGGTACAAAAGACACTTGAGTTCTTAAAAATGACTAAAACTTGCAACTAGTTAAAGCTAATTAATACAATGATTCATGGTTGTAATTAAATTGTAGTACTGAATTACAAAATAGCCACATCAAGTAGTTTCTAGTGGTTGCAATTGATTATGGTTTTATGGCCTCTTATCAGCTCGTTCTATGGTCACCCTCGTTTTTCTATATTTTCTTTTCAATGATAGGGTTTTGAGTGCCATTTAGTGAGAAGTGTTAATTAATGTTCCTGGATGTACCACAACAAATTAAAAAACAAAATTTCAATAAAGTTGACTAGTAAATGCATGCAACACAAATTAAGGAAAGCTCAACCACTCAAGATGATTCATGAGACAGACAGATGCTATGCAACTTACCCTCAACATGTGTACCAATTCATCTTTAGATATCCCTATTCGATCTCTATCTGCTGAATCAACTACATATATTATTGCATCCGTGTTCCCATAATAACATCGCCAGTAGGGCCTGGAAACAACAACACATAATGTTACATTAGTTACACAAGTGTAGATGTACTGCAGGTATTGTGTACAGATACAGAAGGTTGTCAATGACACAAGAACAATAACCGTGTATAATCAGAACCTAACCTATACATTGCTCAACACTAGCTCACCTAATACTGGTCTGTCCACCAAGATCCCACACTTGAAATTTTAAGTTCTTATATGTGACTTGTTCTACGTTAAAACCGATGGTAGGAATGGTCGTCACCACCTCCCCAACTTGCAGTTTGTACAATATCGTCGTCTTCCCGGCACCGTCCAAGCCGAGAATCAAAATCCTCATTTCTCGCGCCCCTAGCAACCCTCTGAAGTAACTGAATAGACCACCTGTAATATACCAACACAGTTACTATATTATCAAAGTGCTAAATACGATTAAAATACATTTTTATGACGATTAAAATCACTTACCCATTTTCTGATAAGCTTAGCCTATTTTAATGCATTAGTTGTTACGTCTAAGGAATGATTTTGTAATATGTGTGCGCATCAAATTTTCCCAATGTTTTTATTTTTATTATCTACACTTTCAAATTATTTATTCAATCACTTTTAGAGATAAATACAGAACATTTTATCGTAAAACCTAGCAAATCATTTGACGTGTAAGCAAGCACTCAACGTCGGTTGCCAGCACAATAAAATATTTAAAGACGATGGATGACATTTCAATTACAAAAAACAAAAGAAAAAGAACAAAATCAAAGAATACGTTCAAGAAACGTAAAAATATTTAGATAGTGGTATACTATTTAAATTAACATTTTCTATTATTAAATAAATTCAAATTACTCACATTGTTTATTTCACAATAATTACGTTGTAATACTTCAAGCTAAGTATTTCTATTTAACGAAAGCAAATACCTTCATTCATACAGCCACTACAATATCCACACTTTATTATTTACATTCTATGATTAAGAAATACAATACTAACATAATTAGTAAAATAACCTTCCTTTTTTTTGAAGTCGGTAAAAAAAGTTTCTCTTTTTACTTGCATCTTTGCCTTTTAAAAACACTTGAGCAATTTGCTGCACGGTGGCGTCATTTTTATGGTAGTGACTGAGAACGAAGGCGTAAGATAAAGTTTAACGCGCTTGGAATCAAAATAACACTCCTCCAACGCGACTTCCAAGGCTGTTGTGTTGAATCGTTGACCTTCATTGCTTCAGCGTTTCATCATCATCATCATCAGCCTATAATGTTCCCACTGCTGGGACACAGGCCTTCTCTCTGTGAGAGGGAGTGGGCCGTAATCCACCACGCGGGCCCAGTGCGGATTAGTAGATGTCACATGTCTTCGAATTTTCGGTTCTAGGACATGCCGGTTTCCTCACGATGTTTTCCTTCACCGGTTTGAGAGCAGTGGAAATAATTTACACAAAGTAAAGCGCCTGTCTGGGTTCGAACCTACGAGTACGACCTACAACTCGTAAGTCGCGGCCGTTACCACTGGGCCAACACTGCTTCAGTGCTTACTGGTAGGTAATCACCATCTCCACAATAGATTTTGGCTAATGTACAGACGCCAGCACATCAAGCTACTACAATCTGTCAAATTTATTTAATAGATTTTCAACTTTATCACTGAAATGTAAGGTTCAAAGTTGATTGGGAAAATTTGACAGTTTCGGGTAGCTTGATGTGCTGGCATCTGTACCAGGAGTTGAATAGTTGGGAATCCGGAATTTAATAGTGTACAGACGCCAACACATCAAGCTACCCGAAACTGTTAAATTTTTCCAATCAACTTTGAACCTTATGCTTCAGTGATAAAGTTGAAAATCTATTAAATAAATTTGACAGATTGTAGTAGCCTGATGTGCTGGCGTCTGTACCTAATGGACTTATCCCAAGGCAACGAACTTCGAAGAAGCTCCTGTTTCCTTACTATTTTGGACTTACCACTCTTTATGTAAAAAGGTAGATACTTACGTACCTACCTAAATATTATTAGATACCTAGGTAGTTATCACAATTAAATATTCAAACAACCAGGACGTAGTCTTATACAAAAAAGCGAATAATATTAAGCACTTGGCTACCTACCATAATTAGACATTTTATTATGATTTATTTGTAGAAAAAGCTGCATAGTTTATACTGGCCTTGTGTTGATATTATCTGACTCATGGATATATACTTAGGTAGGTACATGGGGGTTTTCCAAGACGTTTAGTAACTAGTTACTACCTGGTCGGTGTAGGTACCTATTACTATATTAACTATGTAGATAACTACGAGTACCTATGTAATTGCTTCCGTTAGGTAAATGAGTTAACGAGGCTTCCCGGTCGTCGTGACTTTTTTCGAAAATAAGATGTTCTTTAGGACAGCACACGTTACCCTAAGACCAATAACACCATCCCTTAACAACCCTTGAAGTGGTTAGGATTAGCAGTGAGTTAACTGCAATTACAGTTAACCTATAGACTATGTAATAAAGGGCGCTAAACCATTTTCCATGTATTATAGATACCTACCGGGCAGTGGGCATAATTACATTGGGTTAGCTACTGACTTTCTCTGACTTGGTTATCTAGTCAGAAAACTTTGCTGCGCTATGTACAGACGCCAGCACTTCAAGCTACTACAAACTGTCAAATTTATTTAATAGATTTTCAACTTTATCGCTGAAGTTTAAGGTTCAAAGTTGATTGGGAAAATTTGACAGTTTCGGGTAGCTTGATGTGCTGGCGTCTGTACCTATCTACCTAAATAACTTTCAAAACTAAGTTTTACAACACAATCTACCTACCTAAGTGAATATTTACCCTTTGACATTTTGGTACCTATAGTTTTAAAATTCTGTCATACTTTTGCAGTGTGTAATTGACATAGGTAAGTATAGTATATGTCCCAATAAACAATAGTAAAATAAGGTTCGTAAGGGTGTCGTAAGTAAAGTACGTACCATATATGAATAGAAACGAACTTTTTCGTAAGATGATTTAGATTTAAGTAAGTAGGTGCCTATTGGTCGGCTGAAAAATCAACCCCAGCGACTAAAATTCAAGAAACTGAAAAGCTAAGTTATGTGCGGTAGTTGATGTCAGTTTTGACAAGTGTACAATAAAGGTCGACACCGCGCTATCCACACTGAGATAAGCTGACGTAACACCGTTTGACGTGGCGCGACGTCACGCCGCGACCCCGCCTCCGCCGAGCAGAGCAGCGCACGCGCACGACACATTAGGAACAGTGATCCATCGTGCTAGCTACACAGACACACCGACTTTGAATTATGATTGATCAAGCACACCATTATTTATGACAGGATCCAAGAACAATGCTTTTATGCTTGTATGTATAGTGAAAGGTTTTCT
The DNA here is from genome assembly GCA_949152395.1 of Agrochola litura. Classification (NCBI taxonomy): domain Eukaryota; kingdom Metazoa; phylum Arthropoda; class Insecta; order Lepidoptera; family Noctuidae; genus Agrochola; species Agrochola litura. The sequence continues at coordinate 1,759,663 of OX424496.1, forward strand.
AATGAATTACTTAAGTATGAAGTTATTTTAGATAAGGTGTTTGAGGAAAGCTTGAGGAAAATACACATTGCTTTCTGGGAATTTCATTTCAGGTTAACTGGAGACTGTAGACATTTCTAAAGGAAGTCGTCTATGCTGACACCAGCTAACTCAAAAGTCATCAGAGCCATAATCGACATGAAAAATAGGTACCTATACATTTTCTCATGAGGATTGACAGAAATTATAGAAAGCTATGTGCTATCCTTTAGGTGGGCACTTATTCTGCATCATCCCACTGCTGGGCAAAGGCTTCCCAAAAGTAAGTAATAAAATAATAATCCTCAAATATTTTGTCATACCTATTCAAAGCCAGGGTTTGTTTGAGATCACAAAACAGACGACATGTGGACAATATCAACAGTTTTACAACATCCCACGGTGCATCGTGGGATGTTGTAAAACTGTTGACGGTGTTACCGCTACCTACTAACAGTGCGTTTGCACTGGCGAAACATTTACAACGAAACATGTTGGAGTCTCTATTTTCTGTCAATTTGCCATACCTACAAAGTTTGACAGGCACTAGAGATTTCAACATGTTTTGTTGTGATGTTTCGCCAGTGCGAACGCATAGTAAGAATAAACTACTTATCCCATGGTCAGCCCACAGTTGGTGAGGCTCACAGACTACGTAGAGTAATTAGTACTGCGAGGCTACTCCTCTTCTGCGGGGCCCTATCAGGATACCAGCGCTGCGAAACATATATTTTTAAATGTCGCAGCATCATGAGATAGGAGCCCTTTGACGTCGTACAGAACTTTCTGTTTTTTTTTTTAATGATCGTTAAAGTTTAGTTTGTGATCTTCCTGTGCGAGTCACAATACAATAAATTATTTTTCGTACCACTTGCTCAAAAAAGTGACATTCTATGCCACAAAAAGCGAATATAACAATAGTCATTTTTAATCTGTTAAAAACAGGGAAAGAAAATTGTACTGAATTTCATTCATCCTCTAGGGGGACAATGTGATTTAAATTTGGAATAGGTACTTACCGAAATTTATACTGAACTACATCTGTGTTTACACCATTGAGTTTGTATATAAAACATTAAGTATATGTGCTTGATGCCTTTTCTTTTCCGACAAAAAAATATTAGTCTAGGAATTTGCCGCGTTTTTGTTTTCTTCAAATATACGTTAAGTTTATTTTAATTTATTTTTATAAATAAGTTAATGTTCTAAAAATACGTTACGATGTTAAATCAAAGCGACAGTGATAGTGAATTGTCGGATTCCATCAGTGCAAATGCTGCCGCAATTATAAATAATTTGCTTCCAACAAAATACAAGGAAAATTATTTAAAAACTTATGAAGAATTTTCAACGTGGAGAAGTGCGAAAGGCCTAAGTATTAATTTCAGAATCAGTACTTCTTGTCCATTTTGATTATTTATCCAAGACAAAGAATCCGAATACACTTTGGTGCATATACTCAAAACTGAAAGCTACAATAAGCATCAAACACAGCATTGAAATAAATAGATTCACGAAATTACTGGATTTTTTAAAAGAAAATCAGAAGGGCATTGCGCAAAGAAGTCTAAAATTTTTACGACTCAAAATGTGGAAAAATTTCTTAATGAAGCTCCTGACGAAATTTTTCTGGCCACAAAAGTAAGTACTTAGGTATACATGATTTAACTATGAATATTTCGTATCTTAGTAATGGTAATTATTCTATATATTTACCTGTTTTTTATCTTTGTTATAGGTGGCCTTAATTTTTGGACTCAATGGTGCTTGCCGCGGATGTGAACTTGTAAACTTAAAGGTGGAGGACGTTGAAAATCATTCCAATGAGTTACTGCTGATTAATGTAAAGGAAACTAAGACAAAGAAAAATCGGTCATTCATTGTACAAGGACAATATACTAAAATCATTCATAAATACCAAGCATTACGTCCCACCAACATGGAAAACAATAGATTTTTTATAAACTATCGGAATGGGAAATGTACTCGACAAGCCATCGGCAAAAATAAAATTAGCAATATGCCAAAGGAAATTGCTAAATATTTAAAACTTAAAGATGTTGAACTCTACACCGGTCACTGCTTTAGAAGAACTTCGACGACTTTCTTGGCGGATTCAGGGGCGGATATTACGTCAATAAAAAGACACGGTGGTTGGAGCTCTGATAGAGTAGCTGAGGGTTATATCGAAAGCTCAATGGCGAATAAAACCATATTAAGCAGTCAAATTAACAAAAATATAAAACTTAATCCATCAGAGCCACAACCATCAACTTCCGGCATCTTATTTTCGTCCGTAACTCACGATGCACCACCACCACTATTTCCGATGTAGTATACTATCTACAATGAAACGCAAGTTCCTCAGACGCAAGAACAGAGAAATACTCAAATCAACTCATCAACAATAAATGTACCAAACAAAAATGTAACTCTCTCTATCAATAATTGGACCAATGTTTCGAATGTTAACTTTTACTTTTAATTGTCACTATTTTTAATAAATGCTTGATCATATTATTATTGTGTTAATTTTTTCGCAAATGGTACGAAAAGTAGAGTATTTTCCTCGGTGATAAAGCTGTCTTAGTCTTGGGTGAACTTAAATCCCTCGCTACACTCAGGACTCGTCTTAAATCCCTCGCTTCGATCGTGATTTAAGTTTTTAACACCCTCGCTACGCTCGGGAGTAAACCTCGAGTCCTTCGTTACGCTCGCGATTTATATCGTCACCCGCGACAGAAGACACTGCTTTATCCCCTTGGTTAATAATCTACTATTTCTTTCTCAGTTGTCTCTCTTTTTTCTCTGTTTCTTCTTTCGAGAAAATCACTTTTGAACTTTGCATAAGTGTAAGGCCGTTTGTCCACCGCCATGTCAAAGAGACGTCAACGTGACGTTGTCCGGTAGTCAAACAGTGTAGGGGTACGTCAAAGAGTACTATAAGATACCGGGTATTACGTATTTATGCTGGTAACTGTATATAACGTCGTCGTTGAAATCGTTCCCGGACAAAAAAAATCTTACCTACACTGTTGTTAACAATCGAGCTGGTAAAGCCAATCTACCTTTTTTCAGAGACATCTACACACAGACATATAAAGAGTACATCTACACTACAAGACCAAACAAGAAAATATTTTCAGCGAAAACAGAGAATTGCGCATTTGAAATAACCTACAAATCCAACGCAAATACCACATTCTAGGTCAACAAACCTTGTAAATCTCACTTTAAAGGCATATGTCTCGCGGCTGACATTTATGGAGATTTTATGATGATGCCAACTTCCGATAGAACATGCCACAGAGAAAACAAAAAGAATAATATGGATCACATTCCCGCAGACATTTTAATGGCCCGGTATTTAATTGTTTTGTACCACATACAGTTATAGATAAGTAATTCTGAAATCGCCAACCCATGTTGAGCAAGCGTGGCGATTAGGGTTGCAAAATTACGTAATTTTACCGAAAACGCTGGTAAAATACGGGTACTTTACGATCATTTATATAAATTACGTTAAAATTACCGGCGACTTATGAAGTTTTAAATTTTATTTTGTGCTGTTCTCTGTTCTGCCTCTGCCGTAGAAATATAAAAAAAAAACATAGGTAGACGTTATTAGTTATTATAATCCATGACATGGTGTGATTCATATCTTGAATTCTTGACTTGAGAATCAATTACGTTTTAGGGATTTTTAGTACGCATGAGTCGCATGAGCCCATGCAGTTTTCTGTTTTTTTTAAAGTTCCAACTCAGCTTTATCTCTTTCATTCAAATCTATTTATCCGTTAATAGTGAAGTAGTGATACACACATGATAATATAGGTACTCACTTCCGTATTTGTAGTGGTTTAGTGGGTATGACTGTATGAGTATGTACGTTTAATAGGTACGTTTTTTACAGAAAATTACTACATTTTACCGTAAACTACCGTAAATTACCTAAGTAAAATAACATTTTTTCTGGATGTAAAACAGTAAAATTACCCTAGTACTTACAAGTACTAGGGTAATTTTACTGTTTTACATCCCTAGTGGTGGTCAATGATCGTACGTGCCTTCTCTGTATGAGAAGATGCCTTTGCTCTGCTGTGCGACAATAATATTAATTATTAAAGTCATTTAGTATTATTGTTAGCAAAGACGGAAAGACACATCTTTCAACTATTTATTAGCTGCAAATCCATTTAATGTGCACTTTAATTGCCAAACATCTGGTACAGTCGCAAACATAAACATTTTACGTTCTTTATACAATGAGCGCTGATTCAGCAAGCTAATTCCGTAAAGACTCGGTATTTATAACGCGAATATTTTGGATTATTTTTAACGTTAACCGATGATGATGAACGGTCTAAATATTGAATTCTATATGTATAGCTGTGTCCATGACTCGTGACTACTAAGAAATTGGATTAGGTCGTCGTGGGTTACGTCTCTTAGTTGACAAACAAACAAACTTTCTGAATGACTTTTCCGCTGACTGCTTTTCTTGGGTTCGGAAAATGAGCTACTTTTGCAAACAAATAACTATAAATAAAGCTTTTTGCGTGATGCGCTCACAGACAGACATACCAGCCCCCCCCCCCCCCCCCCCGTATTGTAAGTAACACATTTACAAATCACAATTAACTATTGTGAATGTGAGGACTATGTGGATATTGTTTTTATTTCTCTGCTAGTTTTAGTGATGGTCTGGCAGTTTGAGTAGTTTATGCGGCCTACCCAAATGTCCTTTCTTTGGTATTGTTCGTCGAGTTGAGCTCCTTAAGTTCTGAGTTGAGCTCCACGATTACTGAAGTCGTGTGATACTCTCTGGCCGCGCCACAGTGGAAAATTAAAAAAACATGTTTCTAGATTAATTGTACCATTTATGTACTATACGGTACGTGTAATGAAAATAATTGTACCTCAACGAATAATGAAATATAATGAAGTTTTGGTGGCGCGGCTGGGGAGTATACTCCCTGGCCGCGCCACCACGGTTTTTGTAAACTACTAGGCGCACCCGGATATAGTAAACATTAAATAATTGTACCGGAATTGTTCTTTTCCAATCGCTGCACAGAGACTCGAAAATTTAATTACTTTACAAATTATAGCCTTGTGTTGGTGGCGCGGCCAGGGAGTATGCTCCCTGGCCGCGCCACCAAGAGTTATTAGGCGTACCTGGACATAGTATACACTAAATAATTGTACGCATTATGTACTACCCAAAAACGTAATAATATTACGGAAAATGTAATATCTTAAGAGAAAACATCAAATCAAGATTAAGCGCATCAGTAGACTTGCTGATCTTTGTAGTTACTAGATGTGGCCTTCATATTAGAAGTACAGGGAATTATCTCTGCGAGATGGTCGCATAGAAGTGCTAGAATTATGCAACACAATACGAATCTAGATGCATAACAAGAATAATTGACCTTCAAGAAGAAGATAAGAAGTTGATAGGTACTTTTTGTTAGGTACGGTCAGCAATGAAAGTCGTTAACTCTGCTACTTTTACATGACATCTAAAATTACACAAAAGTGTACCGCGGCAGCGGCGGGCGAGCGCTACTTCCAAGTTGGTCGCAGTTGCATGTCTAAGTGTACCCAACTAAGGCGAAGCAAAAAGGAGGGTTATGATTTTGACCGGTATGTATGTTCATCTGTTACCTCATAACTTCTAAACTACCGATCACAATTTGACAAATGAGGTATCATTGGAAGCGTCTTGATCGCCCAATAGTTATAGGCTATGTGACGTTACATTAAATGCAATGGCGCCCTCTAGAGGACGTAAAGTTATGAACTAAAAAAAAATGTTTTTAATTGTGCGATGATGGATATCAAATAAAAGGACTTGACGAGCACATTACAAATATGTATATATATCATATTTTCTAAGTAAAAAGTGTGAAACAAGACAATATTTCAGACAGAAATCAAGACAAAAATTGTCAAGGTAAAGCCGTGGTCGCATTCCTGTACATTTACAAAATTATAATGGCAATATGTGCTCGTCAAGCCTTTTTATTTGATACCCAATATGGCACAATTAGAAACATTTTTTTTTTGTTCATGACTTTATCCTCTAGAGGGCGCCATATTGCATTTAATGTAACGTCACATAGCCTATAACTACCGGGCGATCAAGACTCTTCCAATGATACCTCATTTGTCAAATTGTGATCGGTAGTTTAGAAGTTATGAGGTAACAGATGACCATACATACCGGTCAAAATCATAACCCTCCTTTTTGCTTCGCCTTAGTCGGGTAAATAGACATGCAACTGCGACCAACTTGGAAGTAGCGCTCGCCCGCCGCTGCCGCGGTACACTTTTGTGTAATTTTAGATGTCATGTAAAAGTAGCAGATTTAACGACTTTCGTTGCTGACCGTACCTAACAAAAAGTACCTATCAACTTCTTATCTTCTTCTTGAAGGTCAATTATTCTTGTTATGCATCTAGATTCGTATTGTGTTGCATAATTCTAGCACTTCTATGCGACCATCTCACAGAGATAATTCCCTGTAGGTACTTCTAATTTGAAGGCCACTTCTAGTAACTACAAAGATCAGCAAGTCTACTGATGCACTTAATCTTGATTTGATGTTTTCTCTTATGATATTACATTTTCCGTAATATTATTACGTTTTTGGGTAGTACATAATGCGTACAATTATTTAGTGTATACTATGTCCAGGTACGCCTAATAACTCTTGGTGGCGCGGCCAGGGAGAATACTCCCTGGCCGCGCCACCAACACAAGGCTATAATTTGTAAAGTAATTAAATTTTCGAGTCTCTGTGCAGCGATTGGAAAAGAACAATTCCGGTACAATTATTTAGTGTTTACTATATCCGGGTGCGCCTAGTAGTTTACAAAAACCGTGGTGGCGCGGCCAGGGAGTATACTCCCCAGCCGCGCCACCAAAACTTCATTATATTTCATTATTCGTTGAGGTACAATTATTTTCATTACACGTACCGTATAGTACATAAATGGTACAATTAATCTAGAAACATGTTTTTTTAATTTTCCACTGTGGCGCGGCCAGGGAGTATCACACCAAATGCTTGCACTGACTGGACAGGTCCACTCAAATCTGTGTGGTTCTTTCCTCAAAAGACCTTTTCAGACACTTATCTACATGGTCCTCATATGGCCTGACCAAGATTATGTCTGGACTTTAAAAGAGACTGCGACCTCTGAGTTTGTTTCGGCCTTTCTTCTCAGAGTAGTCAGATAGGAAACGCCGAACTCATCTAGCTTATTTTTAATATTTTTTTATATGACGTGTAAAAGTGATTTCGATATCCTATTTACAGAATAAACAATTTCATTTCATTTCACAATCCGAAATTTGAAAAAAAAAGCAGGTATATTACTTATTCAATTTAATTAATTTTAAGAAAACTTACAGCTAATACATTCGAGTAGTCAGAAGTAATATGTAGAAGAAGGCCAATTACAAGTTTCCACTCGTATAAACTTAGTATAAAATTGACAAAACGATACAAACAGCGTGAGAGTAAAACATAGAAACAACTGAAGAGAATAAACAAAGATAAAATACATTACGCAACAATGTTACTCTTCAAAGAAAAAATTTCTAGACACTATTCGTAAATAGGTAAATCAAGCTCAACATCCCCGCACACCTTATTATTAAAAACGCCTTATTATAAAGTACATTAATTACAATCGAGGAAAAAATTATTCTAACTGTAATTTGAAAGATATTGCTTATCCATTGCTTCATAAGTTAGAAAAAAAATCTGCTTTGAAAAATTCGTCTGCTGAATGATAATACCGGTACCTGAACTGTCCAGATGACACCCATTGCGATCAATTATAATTTTATTATAAGTGTGTTACGCACTTGGGGGCTTAAAACGGCCGCTTTGGCAGGATAATATTATCATTTTATGATTCATATTAAAAATCATAAAATGGTCACAAACTGACACTTCATAATATTATCTGTTAGCAATTCATATTTCCCAATTCATCTGTTTGACAGTTTTGTATGGAGATTCGTAAAATGGTCCACAAATTATGAATTGAAGTTTATAATGTCAAATATCAGAGGGACCGTTGTAGCATCGTGCTGATGCACGAGTCTGGCTAGGACTTGGGGATGCAGTTTCAGCATGGGGCTCAACACCGACAGAGCTCCCACTTTCATTGTAGAGCATACCCGCAGTCGGAATCACCACTACCTCTCTAAAATACACAGAACAAATTATAAATGTATGTAATTATTTTAAAGTCACACAGGGTTACATAACTACACTAAGTGATTATAATCAAGAAAAAAATACTCACTGTACTTGTTCTGCACCCAAACCTGCTAATGCATGCCTGCTACGGCTGACGGACGCGGACGGTCCTAAAAAAAATATGTATTATTTATAATACTTTATTTGTTAGTCCGATTATTGCGAGATTTTAATATAATTTCAAATTATTACCATTTCTGTTAAAGGGTCGAATGCTACTCCGGGGACATTCTAGCCAAAACCCTGTCCCCTTACGGATAAAAATCTTAGCTCCCTATTCACGTCCTTCACAAGGAGGCCCACCGCCTGTTCTGCAAGCATCGGCATTTATGTCAGCAACAATCTTTTTTAGTTTACTTTTGTAGTTACTGACATCCTGCAAAACAATAAATATATATTAAATAAACCGGCCAAATGCGAGGGGAAATAAGATGAAGTTGTGATGGCACTCTATGAGAGAAAAAAACTACATGAATATTCAAATACAATAGACCAATCTTTGGAAGTTTTGCCTGTGCCACTTCCCTCGGCATTGGGCAATCCAGCTAACTCGGACCACTGGTAAGAAGACTCTGTTCTACCTCGGGCAATATTATTATAACCCCAAGCCATAGCCAGGTTGGGGTTATACTCTAAGTAGTTGAGCAGAATACTCCACTGTGCCTCAGATACTCTCGCTGCACGCCTCTCCATTCCTACAAAATATTACGTAGGTACATTTGAAAACTTTGCACAGTGACAAACTTAAATATTGATCTAAGATTAAACACATATGCACTTACTTTGTATTTTATATTTATAAATAATTTTTTCCAACCCGCACGAAATGCTATAGTTTTGAAGTTTAAAATTACGCGTCCAGTTGATGTTGACACTTGACAAAACTCAATTTCCTCTATGACTCAAGGGATAAAACTAAAAACTCCTTTGTATGCGTTGCTAGCCTATAAAGTTTTTATTGTTTCTAATTTCCTTTTTCAGAGCTTATCTGCGGTCTTTTTAACAGTTATAACTATATTATAATCAAATAACATTTAAACTGTGGAAATAAAAAACGAATTTGATTATTAAAAACTGTAAAGAAAAATTTACCGGTAAAATTATGGTCTTTATTTTTTTCATGCGACAATATTTACACCATAAATGTCACCATTTTACGAAAATTTGAGGAATTGCCAATTAATTGCTGGGTATTCAGAAAATGAATCGCTTTTACCAGACTTGCTAAAGTGGCTGTTTTAGGCCCCCCTGTACCCCCTAATTGTGTAACTTATTTTCGTAAACAATAATTAATGCCTAATCTGTTTCATTTTGTCAGTTCAACAACATTCATTGCGTTATTTACGTTGTTGAGCAGATTTTTTTTCCAACTTATGAAGTAATGGATTAGCAACCTGTTTTAAATCGGGACAGATTGTGATTGTGTTGTATTACGCAATTAGGGTACTGGTCTATCTACAGACGTAGGTACCCAGGTACTTTTTTTACAAAAATGGATCGTCGTCAGTTTCGTCTGAAAAACATTACAGACATAATGCCATTAGAATTTTCTTATAGTAGTATATATTTAGCTCGTCTATCATGCCATGGTATTTATAATACGAGTGAATCACGTTCATTAAGATCACGGCGTTGTTTTGAGAAGATCTCACGTGAGAGTGGAATGTCTGGCTAGGTTACAATAGGACATGCTTTTGTTTGTTGTCTTTCTTTGTTTACATACACCATTTATAGCCAAATTCTGCCTCTTTGTAATAATAATAGTCCTGCAGATCAAATATCGGCCATGGCGACAAATATTATAGTTATAGTGCAAAAGTGAGTCACGGGTGCACTCTCACTTCCCGCACTCTCATAGTCCGATACAGTAATCCATCCGACACGACCGGAGAGAGATCAGGCGCAGGCTCAACGGCTTAACGTGCTTTCCAAGACACGAGGTTATCATACCGCCAACTTCCAAATCCTGGGCTGTAACTAAGAACTTCCAAATGGAAAACCCAATAACACTGCCCGACCCGGGAATCGAACCCATCAGGACCCCACGCTCAGCAGTCGCGCTTACGACTACGAGACCAACGGGGCAGGGGCGCTGCCTCGTTGTAAGATGTAGTTGTCACATCTGCTAAGCATTCATTGCACCCTGGGTTAAGTGTTTCATCATCCGGAATTTCTCAGTAGCAGCTTGGAATCCAGATTTGTGTCCCGTAAACGACAAAAGGGTGGATTACAGTCTAACCTTACAAGGAGTACCTAACCACAGGGAGTGTTGTTGTGTTACTTACGGTGGTACGAGCGGCATAGGACTGACGTGGCGATTTTTTGGGGAGGCCTATGTTCAGATGTGGATATCTTTTGATGTAGGTATATATTTTGGATATGTACATACTTTCTACGTTAATCAATGAAACTCTTGCTAACGATGAAGCATCTAAACGGCTAGAAAACTTTAGTGTAGTGGTGATTAACTATCAGAAGAGGCGTTTGCGAAACTGTGGGACAAATAAAGGCTGAAATTATTCTTTTATTTTCATTGTATGTTAAAGATCCGTCTCTTCGTCATCTACCCTACGATGTTTAGCCTCCAAAACTTTCATTATTCATTCTTAACCAACGTAAAAACCTCTCGTTTCGTTCATCTGTAGAACCATCAGTTTTTATTCCAACAAGACGGATGCAGATGCGGACCGCAGCTAATTAACACAAGCAGAGCGAGGGCACGACGAATTGACGCTATGCTGTTATCTTCGACAGATCTGCAACCACAGAGCATGAGGAAATGGAGACAGCGCAATGTGTGAATGGACGGTCTTCTGAGAATGTCGTTGCAATTGTTAACAGTGATTAAGTCTATCTACGTGTTTGTATTAACAACTTTTACCAAAGGACCAACCCTGAAATCGCGGAAAACAAATCAGCTGCTCAATACATTTATGTTCGCAAAATGTAGGGAACAGCTGGTTTTTTTGTTGCGATTTTAGGCTTGGTCCATTGGCAAAAGTTGTTCATAATGATGAGTGCAATGAACTCTTAAAAGGTTTTCAGTTTTTTCAATTACACCTTGTATATCTATAGATAGGAGGAAAGTTGCTCTCCAAATTTTTTACAACTCCAGTTAAGAATCTTGGGGCAGGCCCATGTCCAGCAGTAAACGACTTTCTACTGAAATGATCATGAATTGATGCATACAGGAGGACGCCACTGTTAGCCAACAAGTAGAAGAGAATAGATAAGCTTTCTTACCAGAATTTTCCACCACAAAAGAAAGGATTATTTGAACACAGAACGCGAAACACAAAATACAAATAAAAAAGCATGTGATCACTCCATTTTGCAGCTACTCCGTGTCTGCAAGTCATTTGGGGCTTTCCACAGACATTGTGTTTCAATTGACGTAGTTAGCTAAATAATACTGTTATCTATGCTAATCGATTCCCATAAAGGTAGGTGTAATTATATTAAAGATAAAGATTTTCTTGGCATGAGTTTTGACTTCCGTGGGTGCCCTAAGAAAAAAGAAATTTGGGGGTATCAAATTTAAGAACACAAATATCAAGTTATACATTATAACCTGCTGATCTTATAGGTGTCTACTGACTGCCTCATTAAATGGAAAACATAAGCTGGTCTTAATTTTCGTCAGTGGTATAGAATTATGTTGACAATCTATTAAGAAAATGAGTCATATTCGCTCACTATTATTTTTGTTATAAAAAGGGCATAACAGTAAAGTTCAATAAAGAAATGCCACTTGTTTCTATAAACATTAGTCAGGTGCGTGTATTTTATTAACTAACCATTGTGTTAAAACTTGTAGCGTTAATATTATAGTTTCGTTTATGTAAAGTTTGTTAGTCATGTGAGTTTTCTACTTGCTATTAGAGGTGCCCACACACTTCGGCAAGGCCGGGCTGGCGGGCTATGACGACAGTTGGTGACGCGCATCCCTAATTTGAATTACAGGGTGTAATTGTGTTTACAGGTACATTAGCTTCTGCCCATGCGTACAGGTTGGAAAATGACATCATCATCATCATTCAGAATAGCCGACTGTAAAAGTTTATGCTGATTGACATATGATACGGAACATCATCAGAATATAGCCGGAAGACTCTTTTGCTGAATCAAGGTTTATACAACATGTAAAAAATCTCTGTCAGATCCGTGAGGTATCGTACTGAGAGCCCCTTTTAAATGTGGCTCTCAGTACGATACCTCAATAAAAAAAAAAAATGGCGAATTTTTCAAGAATATCTTGAAAAATTCGCCATATTTTTTGAGGCGCGGGCGGCCATCCTTTAGCGGTTGTCTATGGATTCAGGTAATTTTTAACCGAATTCCAAAAGGAGGAGGTTCTCAATTCGTCTGTATGTTTTTTTTTTTTTTTTTTGTATGTTTGTTACGCGATTACTCCGCCAATTATGAATAGATTTTGATGATTCTTTTTTTGTTTGGTAGATCATTCTTCAGAGGTGGTCCCATATAAATTGTATTAACTTTGCTTGGGTAGTTTTTGAGTTAGCTTCAATTATACGTATTTTTTCCCACTTAGTATGTAGATGATAATGATAACTTCTTGTCACTGTTATTTACATAGCAGGTAGTGGTATTCGAATTTGTGTGGGGTAGGTACCACAACTAAAAAGTGAAAAATAAAAATGTTTACAAAAAAAAAACAACCGACTTCAAAAAAAAACACTACAAAGTGAAAAATAACTTTAATTTCGGAAGTCGGTGACAAAGAACGAAAATTCAAAACCAAAGACACCGACTTCCGAAATTAAAGTTATTTTTCACTTTGTAGTGTTTTTTTTTGAAGTCAGTTGTTTTTTTTTTTGTAAAAAGTTTTTGATACAAAAACATGTGGATTTTATATAGCAATTTTGTTTTTTTAAAATAATAATACGATTTCTATTCTTTTTGGTAATGTTATTTCAGTACCTGTGCTCCTTTCGGATCAGACAGGGGTTTTTTAGGGTTCCGTAGTAAACAAGGAACCCTTATAGTTTCGTCATGTCCGTCTGTCTGTCTGTCTGTCTGTCTGTCCGCGGTCTAGCTCCAAGACTGTAAGTACTAGAAAGTTGTAATTTGGCGTGGGTATACATATTAATTATGCCGACAAAGTGGTAAAATAAAATTATGAAAAATATTTTTTTTAGGGTACCTCCCCTACACGTAAAGTGGGGATGTTTTTTTTTTTCTTTTCTATCCCTTGGTGTGGGATATCGTTGGAAAGGTCTTTCAAAAAAATTGGGAGTATGTTAAAACCATCTTTGAATTCAGAGATCCGTTTGCGAAATATTAAGCTTTAAAGTGCAAATTTTTGTTAGAGTCAAGTCCCCCTACCAGCTAAATGGTTGGTTTTATGTATATGAAAAATTCACGGCAGTAGCTTATATAATGAATTTAAAAGGAAAACTATCACAGCTGAGTAGGCTTTACAAGTTAACGAGTAATAATTGACCAACTTAGATTTGCGGTTGTAAAAACATGTTCTCCCATACATTCTGTATGAAACATTTTTTTTTTAACTACAAAGTTAAGTTTGTTCTTGGGATAAATTCATCCCAACTACGGAACCCTACATTGTGCGTGGTCCGATATGCACTTGGCCGGTTCTTTTTAACATATTGTATACCTTCATATGTCCAGGACAGCTTCTTCTGCAATGTTTGATTGGATTGCAATTTTATTTATTTATATAAAGGCTGATCAGGCATTATCCCACAATCTTAATCTTTGTCATAATATAGAGCTCGATGTATCTAAGTTATAAGAAAGCAGGGCACTAAAAATAAAACCGGCCAAGTGCGAGTCGGACCACGCACAATGAAGGGTTCCACAGTTGGGAAGAATTTATTCCAAGAACAAACAACATCCCCGACGGAAGAATCTGCAATAGCAAGCGGGGCAATGAATTTCTCAAGCTCTAGGAAAATCAAGCATCAAGCTCGCGCTGTTAGTGGCACCTACGTCATCAAGCTCGCGCCGTCATTAGCACCTACGTCATCAAACAGGCTGTGTGAACAAAACTGGCATTTCCCTTTACCAACGCGCCGAAACGATTTCTCTGTAAGTTGCACTTGAACTTCAGTGACGTATTGCATGCATTTCTTAGTAATACCCCCATTACTTCTTCGTAGCATGTGAGCACTAATAAATCTTGCTTAAAATACCTACCGGTAGGTACAATTAACGACATAAATATGTAGACCCCTAACAAAATTAAAAATTGACCAAGTGCGCGTCGGACTCGCACACAAAAGGTTCCGTACCATCGTACAATATTTAACCTTAAGTTTTTAACATTAGTAAAAAAAACACGTTTCTTGAATGACCCCCATTATTTTTTAACTTTATTTGTTGTTGCAGTGGCAATAGAAATACACTATTTGTGAAAATTTCAACTGTCTACCTCTTACGCGACTCATGAGATACAGCCCGCTGACAGACAGGCGGACGGATGGACGGATGGACAGTGGAGGCTTAGTACTAGGGTTTCATTTGGCACCCTTCGGGTACGGAATCCTAATAAGCGATTTTGTCCTAATACATCGATTGTTACGAAACTTGCTTTTTGAAACCTATTATGATATGGGTCTTATCTCAAAGTTATAAAGCAGGAGTAGGAGTTTCAGGAGAAAATCGCATGAATTTTTTCAAGTATATACATATTCATGCTCGTGACTGTACGTTGTGAAGGAGACTGGGAATTTCCCAGAATATCCGGGTGAGGTCGCCGGAGCATGTCTAGCTAATCATTTCGCAGCTCATTAACTGCTCGGTACATAATTATTAGTACAGCGAATTAATTATATTGTAAGTCTATTGTTGTGCGTAAGTGTGCGTTTATTATTATAAAATTACATAGAAAAGATTCTGAGAAGATATTTAGTTCCGGCTTCATTGCTCTATTTTAGAATAACTGATTTCTCTGAAACTTGTTTATTGAAACAGCCTTGGTTTGGTTTTTCTGCATTGAAATCGATTATGGTGTAACTTCAATTTATAATGAGCTTTCTTTTCAAAAACCCTTGCTGCTGACCGCTACTCTATGGCATGCCATAGAGACACAAGCACACTTCTCCTTGATGATCGATGGTACGTCTTGTCAAATTACTTCGGCCCAGTAGGAGGCCACAAACAATACAACCGCACACCTTGATTTCCCGTTAGACCCGCACCCATTGCGTAATATACATTCTATCACAACTCGAAGGATTTTGAAGGAAATTCCTAATCAACTACTTCATTGGTTTGAAAAATTCGTCTGCTCAACAACGTAAATAACGCAATGAATGTTATTAAACTGTCAAAATACCCTCCGTTCAGGGGTAGATATTAGAAAAATTATTTCTAAGGCCCGAACTCAAGCAATAATTAAAAGTAAGTAAGTGAAGCTATTTGATTGGTTGAAACTAGGTTTTAGTACCTAATGCTTTTGAGTCTATAATGAGGTTTTATAATAAGCTCGAGGAGCTCGTGGCTAAGTAATAATAGCCGCTCGGGTTGATTCATCCGGTTAAGCTACGCTTGCCGCGGTTTGTCTGTGGATGGGTGACCATTTTTACATACTGAGACTCCTCCGTGCCTCGGAAAGCATGTTAAGCCGTTGGTCCCGGATGTCATTCGTGGATCTTTGACAGTGGTTACGGGTCGTCAGAAACCCGAAAGTCTGACAACCAGTCTTACCAAGGGGTATCGTATTACCCTGTTACTGGGTTGTGGAGGTCAGATTGGCAGTCACACCATGTAATATACTGGTATTCAGCTGCATCCGGTTAGACTGGAAGCCGACCCCAATATAGTTGGGAAAAGGCTAGGCAAATTGAGTGAGGTTCTATAATACGGGCCTAAGTGCTTGGATGAGACTCGCACAGACCAGGAAAGCATGGCACAAAACGGAGGAGGCCTTACCACGTGGAACAAGGCTGCCAATGTGCTTTGAGAAAAGCAAGACAATCCTATTGATGAAAGATAGACTGGTTTAGCTTCTACGTTTGTCAGTCACTCAGTGACGGAATTAAGGTACCTACCTATTTAGGTGCTTTAAGTAGGTAGTACCTGGGCGACCGAGCTCTGTTCTGGTGAAAATAGAAAATGCTCATATAATAGTATAGGATAGTTCATGCTAATCCCGTGTATAGTACATACTTACATAGTAATTCCATGTTGCCTTGTCATTATTCTAATGTCATTATTCATTATCTTGTTCTAAACTTTGGGCGACCGAGCTCTGCTCGGGTGAAAATACGGAGACAACAAATTTTCCCAGATATGAGACCTAGCTAGATCGATCGTTCGCCCCCGTGAACCCCTATATTGCAACTTTCATGGAAATCGTTAGAGCCGTTTTCGAGAACGTGAGTACAAATATATATAATAATATATGTATATACAAATATTGCTCGTTTAATAGTATAGAATGGGCTAGAAGAGAGATTCGATCAAAACAAAAGTCGATTACCGGTATCTACTGGTTTCAGCAGTCAGTAGGTATTTCAGTCGTACAAAAAACCCTGAGATTACGATTATTTTGTCTGTATTGATTACAATCTGCTTTACCTACTCTATTCATGTTCATTTTATGTCGATTTGAATGACCATGATAAATTATACCGGCTTATTTTAGAGCCGGGATGAGTACCGGTTCTCACTGAGAGGAGGCCTGTGTCCCAGCAGTGGGAACATTATATAGGCTGATTATGCTCACGGGGTATTCATAGTCAAAACATTTAATGAAAATTGGTTATTAGATTTTTATTCTGAAATTATAATTTTTTTATTAAAAAATGTTAAGTATATGATTGAATGTGAGGTCAAAATTATAGTAGACCAATGAAATTGTATTTATCTACTAACCTACCTAGTTCGCATTTTTCAACAATATTGTTTCATGTTTTCTAGTCGAAATGCTAGGCTAATGATTACTGTAATACGATTACAACATATTATTACTGAGTTTGAGGCTGACTCATTCCATATGAATCCGTTCCGTTCGGAGCATTCACCTGTAAAACTTTTTAATATTCAGTGACCAAGGTAACTAGGATGACCAGTCTATGAACAAATCTGATGAAACTCTTCCTTATTTGGTGAGGTCAAATTATGACAAATATGTGATAATCGACCTTCTCTGCCGGGTTTTTTCCAACGATAATAATAAGGTTCTTGACCTGATAATGTGGAATTACGTATATAAAACAGTTTAAATTGGTAACAAGGAAAATTAGTTCCTAGGTCCTATAACTCGAAAATATACCAATAATCATAGGTCTAATAATTCTATATTATTAATTTTAAATATTAAAATATATTCTATGGAACCAACGGTGTAAGAGTCTGATTCGGTAACAAACGGTTTTTTAATTAAGTAGGTAGGTTGTACAGACAAACAATTTGGGAAATTCCTGCAATAAGTCAAACTACTAAGTAAAAAACTGTTATAAATATCTTAATCCGGATGCCGTTCTGTGATTGATGAACATATTAGAAAAGATAAGATAAAGTAATTTGCGAATTAATATTATAACTAACGTTAGTAGTTTTTCTGTAATGCCCAAAACAAGCTCGATACGTTCAGAAAGTAGAAATGTTTCCTTAGCATTTATTTCAAATAAACCAATCACAGGCACTTTTGAATTGTCAAGGGGTCGGTCAGTCAGAAAGATGAAGGTAGTTGCTTAATACGTAGGTATCCAAAGGAGTTTTAGGTGAATGAGGAACAGGGTGTAAAGTTCACTCATCTACCATAGAAAAGGGAGGATCCTCCGACCAGACGGGTGTTGTGTCTGGCGGGCAACTGCTCCATCGGTTGGAAGTTGAAATCTTGTATGTATGTCGATCGCTTGGTAAACTCTAACTGCGCGATGCAGGATTTGTGTGACGTCATGTCTTTGATGCGTAGTTTGTATGTGGCGGTGTAACCGCTACAGAGTCATGATCAGCCACCATCTGCCTGCCTTTTCCCAGATAGTTGGGGTCAGCTTCCAGTCTAACCGTATGCAGCTGAATACCAGTATTTTACACCTCCACCATCCAGTTACACTGGATAACACGATACCCCGTGGTAAGACTGGTTGTCACGACTTTTGGGCTTCTGACTACCCGTAATAACTGTCAAAGATTTGTGAATGACAGCCGGGACCAAAGGCTTTCCGTGTTTCTGAAGCACGTAGGTTTGGGTCGGTTCGGTGTGTAATGGATGGTCACCCATCCATGGACCGACCTGGGCAAGCGTTGCTTACTGTGATAATCGACCCGTATGGCAGTTATAACTTACCCCACGAGCCCAAAGGAGTACACCTACTTAATAACTTTTTATATGTTTTATCTTAATTATTTAATAAGTCTAAATAAAGTTGAGGGTCGCGTGAACTCGCGTGGCGAAAACTTATAATTGACAAAAGCGAGAAGTCAATATATAAGTCATTTTATTTTAAACAATCAATTATGAGGCAATTAACTTAAAAAAAAAAACTTGTGTTATATCATTATTATCACACAGCACATTGAACTTATTACTAACCAATATAACCAACAAATACCTACTTATAATAATTATTTTAATAAGCTGTAATTTGAGGAAAATTCTATTACAGAGTTCATTCATTACGCCATTAAGATAACAGTGAGTCACGCATGATGTTTTACTTTATTAAAATAGCTATGTTATAATATACGTAAATCAATTAATTTGCATTCCTCGATACCGGCCACTCGTGGGAGAAAAATGCTCTTAAACATAAAATATAGTTAACTAGGTTTGCACACGGCTCCGCCCGCAGTTGTAGGAAGTGGTCAATGTCCACTGTTTACTTCAAACACGTGTCGTTTTTTTTATAATTTCTACAATGTTATTTTTGTCAGCCTGGTTAAAATATATATAAATATAAAAAATTAAGTACTTGTTCAGTAGGTACATTTGAATGTCGCTTAGAAATTATCACAAACAAACGCATTATTAATAACCACAGCTTTATTTAAAACTAGCTTCTGCCCGCGACTTCGTTTGGCGTGGAATTCGTAAGACATTACAATATACTCAAATAATAGCTACATTTTCATAAAACTTCCCATTATACTACGTGGAGAGGCAGGACTGGTTACGAGGGAGCAAGCGACATACAGTTGTCTGTGTGAGAAGCAGCTCGTCTTGAGGTTGACACCCGCAGCCATCAGTAGCAATTTCCCATTGCTTGCGAAGTTTTTCGTTTTTGGTGAATTAATGAACGCCTGCGTTCCTGCATATACTACCTAATGGCACAAAACTGATACCCAGACTGATGCATTCTTACAGATTATTACTGACGAATGGCTATCACTAAAATAATACAACAGTAGATTGTAAACACACGGGATTTCTCATTAACAATCACCTAACCCATTTTATTTCTGAGTCATGTCTATAAGGTGTTTTCAAGAATCATCACGAACCGTCTCGCACGCAGTTTTGACGACTTCCAGAGTTCCAGCCTCCCAAACAAGCCGGATTCTGTAAAGGCTTTAGCACCGTAGACTACATACATATACGCTGCGGCAGGTTATACAAAATAACCGAAGTGCCTCTCTGTTTAGTGTTTGTGGACTACAAGAAAGCCTTCTATTCGATCGAGACACGGGCTATACTGCAGTCTCTCCAAAGGTGCCAGACCAACTATCGGTACATCGGGGTGCTGAATTATTTGTATGAAAACGCTACTATGTCAGTCCGGGACCAGACCTCGATACTTATCCTTCTGCAACAAGGTGTGAGACAGGGAGACGATATCTCTCTGAAACTGTTCACCGCTGCACTGGTGGATGTCTTCAAAGTTGGCATCAACACCAATGGTAAGTACATCACTTCGTCGACTTGCCGACTATATAGTAGTCATGGCTAAGACCGCTCGATAACCTCAGTAGAGCTTCCGAAGGAGTGGGTCTTAAAATGAACATGGACAAGATGAAGGTCATGTTAAATGCCCATGTAACACCCACCTTCATGAAGATCGGAGTCTCTACACTTGAAGTTGCGGACGATTATGTTTACTTAGGACAAACTGTCCCGTTAGGTAGGTCCAACTTCGTCGAATTGAACTCGGCTGGGTAACGTTCGGGAAGCTACGTAATATATTCTCGTCTCAAATACCACATTGTCTCAAGACAAAAATCATTGACCAGTGCGTGTTGCCTATTATAGCATTGAAACGTGGTCGCTCACAATGGGCCCTATTAGAAGGCTGAAAGTCAGTCAAAGGGCAATGGAGAGGGTTATACTTAGAGTTTCCCTACGTGATCGAATCAAAATTATGAGATTCGTAGGAGAACTAAGGTAACCGACATAGCCCGAAGAATTGCCAAACTTAAGTGGCAGTGGGCAGGGCACATTGCTCGCCGAACAGATGGCTGATGGGGCCGAAAGGTTCTGGAGTGGCGACCTACCAGAAGACGTAGCGTTGGAAGGCCTCCCAAAAGGTGGACCGATTACCTGGTGAAGGCCGCAGGAATCCGCTGGTTGCGAGAAGCACAGAACCGGTCAAAGTGGCGATGCTTGGGGGAAGCTATTTGCTTTGTTGAAAGTTGATTAAAATTGCCGTTCTTATATAGGTATGTCATGATTGAATGCTTAGCTCCATAAAGGTATAGCGTAATGATAATCATTTAAAAAGGTTAAATCTGTAACTGTATGCAATATTCTTACCTTATTCTTGGCTCGTATTTTTACAATTTTCGGTAAGCTATAGAAGAATACGAACATAATGCAATATTGCTAATTTTTCCTCAGTTTTGACTTCGCTACGATTTCATTATACCTATGTAAGTATAGATATAGATTGAAGATACATAATTAAAACACAAAAAGTTATCTTGCAATATATTTTCCACTATAGATTTATTAATAAAACACAAGCATAACAAATATTCCCCAACGATACTGGTAACTGTTGCTAGGCCAGTTATCTTGTTTCGCACAGACTCGCAGTAAGTAGGTACTCGTAGTTTGTTACGTATTCAGTCAATGAATTATTGTTAATATTTCCGTTAAGAGTACAGATTATCAGTGCGTTACTTTACGCGACAGTTTTATCCTTGAGCTTGGCCTCTGACCACTGACTAAAAGACAGCCGATTTTCATGCTCGTTTTCATCGTTTAGTCTATGTTCAATCACCACAATCTTTACCCCCGATCATGTTGAACCCCTAAATGTTGTTCATATTCAACCCCCCAGGGGTTGTCACTAACACAGACACTATTTGGAAATACCCAAATGAACGCCTAAACAAGTATTATTGCACTGTTGGATTTTCAACTCAAAATCCACTGCACTTTTGCAGTGCACTAGGTGATAAGAGAACACGAGCATTTGCATTCGTGTGCAAATCTGTCTACCAATGTCTGTCTAATCTGTCTGTTGCATGATACCCAGCACGGTTTCCACCAGGGACTATCAACAGAGACTGTTATATTGTGCCTAAAAAAGGCAGTAAGCTATTACGTGAATAATCAGAGTCCTGTCTTTTCTTGTTTCCTTGATTTGTCAAAGGCATTTGACATGGTGAATTATGACAAGTGATGGGGTAAGTTACGCAATGCGAATATACCATCAGAAATTATAAAGATCTTAAGGTACTGATATGGTCACCAGGTGAACTGTGTGCGTTGGGCTGGTACCAATTCTGATGAGTATAGGTTGCAGTGTGGGGTCAGGCAAAGTAGTTTGACTTCTCCGATATTGTTTAACATTTAAATAGACGGATTCATTAGTGAGCTCAGTAGATTGCAGGCCGGCTGTTATATATGGAGTAGCGTTAATAATATCAGCTACGCCGATGATATGGCTCTACTGAGCCCGTCAGTCTCAGGCTTGAGAAAGCTGTTGGATGTTTGTGAGAGTTATGTTGAGGAACACAGTTTAAGACACAATGCCAAAAAGAGTGAGGTTCTTATTTTTGGAGCAAAGTCCTCAGAAAGTTTTCCTCCCATTAAACTAGCCGGTAATATCTTAAATCGTATTCAACCATTAAAATATCTCGGCCATGTTGTTACAGCGGGCATCAAAGATGATCTCGATGTAGAAAGGGAACGAAGAGCATTGGCGGTTCGATGCAACATGCTTGTCCGTAGGTTTGCTCGTTGCACGTGTGAAGTAAAACTGACGTTTTTTAAAGCATATTATCAGATATTTTACACATGCAGCCTCTGGACAAGTTGTACGCAGAAAGCCATCAATGTTCTTCGAGTTCAAAACAACAATGCATTCAGGATGCTGTTGGGGCTGCCACGCTTCTGCAGTGCGTCGGGAATGTTTGCTGATGCGCACACTGATGGCCTCCCAGCGATCAGACGTAAGCGCGCCGCGTCGCTGCTGCAGAGGGTCCGGGGCAGTTCCAACAGTCTCCTGAATGTCATTGCGGGGAAATGTGATTGCCCGCTCGTCCATTATTTGTCCAACCTGCATGTTTACTAACATAGTTATTAAGGTTAATGTTTACTAACAAATTATGGAAATTTTCTTCTGAAATAAAGTGATTATTATAAAACGTGGGCAGTAACCACGTGAAGCATGTTACAGAGGTTAAAGATCACTATTGTATCGGTCGATAAACCAGCGATTTATTTTCGTACTACCTTTTGCCCGCGATTTCGCTCGCGTGGGGGTCAGAAATGATCCCACGGGAATGTACTACCGGGATAAAAACTATTCTATGTCCTAACCCAGGTCATGATCTACCCATGTGCCAAATTTCATCCAAATCCGTTCAGCCGTTTTAGCGTGTAACAAATAAATTCACTTTCGCATTTATAAAAATATACTTGCTTCTGCCCGCGACTTCGTCCGCGAGCCTATAACCTTTCTCAAGGATTGGGTTATCCAATGCAAAAATGATTTTTCAAATCCGACTGATCGTTCCGGAGATTACCCCCTACATACAAACTTACAAACAAATTTTACCTCTTTATAATATATATTGATATTATAGTTAGGATGAGATATACAAGAACAAGAATAGTGAAACTATCAATTACATTATTAGATAAATGTCGAACAACTGCGTGCCCAAAAAAGAAATCAACAAAATAACTAAGTAAAGTCATCATTCTCCTGCCCTAACTCCTAACCTAACCCAATTAATTTGTGGTCGGGGCAACATGTCTTTTTCTTCTATACTTATTTATTAATCGTCATTTCGGTCGTCCCTTTCTAGCCATACCATCTTCCACACCGTCAATCCATCGTTTCTTTGGTCTTCCCCTACTCTTATAGCCATCCATCAACATTCATACTCAAGACTTTACTGCCGACATTTCCCTCATTCTTCCGCATCACATGCCCATACCATGATAACCAAATAACTAAGTAAAGTGTAGGTACAAAAAACCCTCTCCTTACCCTTTCCTAGTTTAGAATAGGTACCTCCTGTGCCAGACAGGGTCCACAGTAATCAAAAACCTTGTTAACCTACCACCTCATGGTAGAATGTATGAAAGGTAGATGGAAAGATAGTCAAATAAATACTTATGAAAACCCAGTGTTTAGCTAAGATTTCCTCTACATCATTGGAACTAGGGAAATTCTTTATCTAAAAGTTTTTCACATGTGGGTCACGGTCGCGTGAATCAGTGACCCACATGCTTAAGAAAGATCTATTCCAAGCGTGACGCGTTCCCACAAATATTTGGAAAATGTTCCCGTTTAACAAATATCCATGAATTTATGAACATTCCTCGTTTGATTTAGTAAAGTTCTGATGAATAAAGAAATGCTGTGTAAACTAACATGTTATGTGTAATGTGCCTCTTCTGTTTATGTTCCTAATAATTACCAGCCCACATAATTGTTTCAGGGTGTTGTTTTCTTCCTACTTTTATTTTAAGGTGACCCGACTCTAAATTATATAGTTGTAATTTACAGCTATATTATTGAAAACATGTTTTTGGAATGTGTTTGTCAAAGTCATTTATTTTAATCTGACTGCTTTTGTAAATCAAGAACTATAAATAGAATTGAGCGACTTCTAAATGACGTTAACCCCCATAATCAGTTACTGTGCTCTGAAGGTAAGCAAAGTCAGTCTTGCGAGGCACCTGTAATAACACCATCTCCGTTTGATTTTGAAACTAATGGAGTAAATCAGTAAGGCTTCCTGTACATGATGCCGGAGCCGCATGTTTCGTTGGCAATGCTTTTTTAACCAATGCCTTAAAAGTATAATCAAAAGTGGGAAGGACCAAATATTGAACCCTGCAGAACCCTGGTGCCCTCGTGGACAGCTTTTGTTTTTACAAGATTAGGTTAGGTTAGTTTATACCAAAGACATTTGATACACGTTTTGTTGTGTTTCCAAATACATGCCATATAATCGACTATGATATAAAAATAAGTTCAAAAACTAAAACCCGACTAAAAGGTATAAAACAAGAAAATATTTCAGACAGAAGTCAAGACATAGGTACAAAAATGATCAAGGTAAAGCCGTGGTCGCATGCTTGTACACCTACAAAATTATAATGGCATTATACCTTTTAGTCGGGTTTTAGTTTTTGAACTTATTTTTATTTACATTATTTTGGGGTTATAGTTTCGTGATAAAGTATTTGCAGAACAGCGTAATAATTTTTTTTGGGTTATATGGTATAATAATACCAGCCTATTATTGTCCCTCTGCTGGGAAAAGGCCTCTTCTCATACAGAGAAGGCACGAGCATTGATCACCACGCGCTCTCAAGACGTGTTGGCGATTTCAGACTTATATATATTAACTATAAGTCCAGTACCTACTCTAATTGCGTAACTTATTTTCGTAAACAATTTTGCCTAATTTGTTTCATTTTGACAGTTCAACAACATTCATTGCGTTATTTACGTTGTTGAGCAGATTTTTTTTTGAAGCAATGGACTAGCAATCTGTTTCAAATCGAAACAGATTGTGGTTGTGTAGTATTACGCAATTAGGATACAGGTTTCCTCCCTATGTTTTTCCTTCACCGATGTTAGTAATGTCCAAGATAAACTCAGAAAGTACATTTGAATTGAAAAAGTCACATTGGTACCTGCCCGGATTTGAATCCACAACCTTGTGCATGAGAGGCGAGGCCTTAACCACTGAACCATCACGGCATTTATGGTAAAATAGGTGTTATGAAATTCGTGTCATGAAATGAAATCCTTCGGGGAAACAAGGCGTGATGTTATGTTATGTTAATTTCACAGCTGCATCGTAAGTAGCACAGTCTCACTTTTGCTTGTTTTTAACAATTTAAACATATTTATTTAGTTGGAAAATATGATATTTATACATATTTGTAATGTGCTTGTCAAGCCCTTTCATTTGATACCCAACATGGCACAATTCAATTATTTTTATTTTTTATTTCATTACTTTATGTTCTCTAGAGGGCGCCATATTGCATTTAACGTAACGTCACATAGCCTATAACCAGCGGACAATCAAAACGCTTCCAATGATACCTCATTTGTCAAATTATGATCGGCAGTTTAGAAGTTATGAGGTAACAGATGAACATACATACATACATACATACATACATACATACATACATACATACATACATACATACATACATACATACATACATACATACATACATACCGGTCAAAATCATAACCCTCCTTTTTGCTTCGCCGTAGTCGGGTAAAAACTTACGTGTAGCCAATCATGTTTCATCATGAAGTTTATTGATAACGACATTGTTCGCATATTTTGCCAATAACTAACAGAAGGCCTGAAAGAAATAGTTACTCATTAATAAAAAGATAGCATATCGGTCATTGGTATTTAGAAAATTTTAATGATTTCCTATCACTTACTGAAAGCGTGGAACTCGTGCTTGCTATAAATAGACTCCTCATCACTTCGTGGGTGATAAAAATATTTTGATTATTGCTAATTTGGTAGTTGACTTATTTAGATTTCTGCGATAACAAATCGATGCTTGGCCGTCGGACATAAATACCTACCTGATGGACAAGTATTTGCTTGTCACCCAAAATTGTAATCACGCGCCTTCATCGCCATGTCTGCATATGAATGGTTTGATCTCCATAATCACATCCATTTTTTGGAAATAGAATACCATCACTTGCAAAGATGGGTGCTATGATGACACACAGGATACGGGATGATTACCTATTTCAGATTTGTTAAAAACGTAGGTATACCATTTAGATCCGGTATAGCTACCAGTTATGCTAAAATTGATTAAACTTAGGCCTTATTAAGTTTAAGATAGTATTTTATCACTGAACTTCACAATTCCTTATCATTAACCGATGCAGCTGCTTCAAGTAGATAACAATCACTGGAACTCGTAATAATGTCATTACAGAGGTTAGGTCACTCCGGATGACGTAAGATTAGCCTGCATATCGGGAATTATGTGGAAAAGTTTACGATGGCAATTGATTTAGAGTGATAGAGTAATCTTTATTGCACATATAGAGGATATATATAATTTAATGAAGTCTTTTCCGGAAATATTAGATCGGATCGTATTACCGGGTATAAGGGATCGCCCCACGTACTAACCGGTTAAAACCAAGTCTCATCCATTTACCCTTCAATGTTCTTTAAGCAACCTCATTCATCATCTACAAGCGGCCTGCTGTCATGGATGCTGCGGCTGCAACCAAACTGGTGCTGATTATCCTGAAATAATGATCGATTGAGTTTTAATACCATCAGGGTATTTCTAACCAATTTGAAAACAAAATCCCGTGCACACGACCCTTTTTTTCGTAGATAAGCGATACTATAGCGGCCGAGCGCTGCAAGCAAGAATAGTCCTTACAGTGTACAGATATACGTTTCTTCGATAGTACCTATCCCACATAAGGACAAAACCACGGAGTACAGAAAGAAGATGAATAAAGTTATTATTATTATTTAAACGTCTTTGACATTTCTCGGGACCCAGGGGTCCCGGACCTTTGGAAGGCGTACGAGGGGTCGAAGCCAACTCGCAGAGGCTCGTTAGGCGTTTTAATGAAATGACGATTATCTCTGTATGTACTATGCAAGTGCACCCAAGGACAACCCCCGGTTGGTGTAGGACTATTGCAGGATATGGAATCATAGATAATATTGGACTATGGGTTTGGATGGCTAAAGTGGACTGGTTACTTGAAACTATGGAAGGGCTATTGCCCCTGCCTGATCAATGTTTTATAAGTACACGGATAAAATGGCAGGGGGTGACTTGCACACTCAATAATGGGGCTCCAGAAACTGTCGCTAGCACATAGTGACGTAGCGACAAGGGGACAACGTGTCCTGAGGTGCTTGAGGAGTGGAAAGAAACTCTACCGGCACAGACCTAGAGTTCGGAGCGCGCAAGCCCCACCACGACGTCAACATAGAGATACGGCGGTGGGGTTAGGTATTATTATATTTCCATTTGGGACTAATCTCTTAGAAAAGATTCGTTCCCCAACTCCTTTTGTGTCTGCTATATCTACTGTATGAGACCAACTGTGTCCTTGTCTGGTCATCCGGCTTACAGCAGATGTCATTAGTTCATTACTTAACCCAATTCCATGTAGGTAAGTTTGGCAGCAGTAAGTAATGGCAGCAAAAAAATCACAAGATCCCACTCCATAAATAATTAGATATTATAAAAAGCGTGTCTGATGTCATAACGGCTATCTAATCTCAATCTGTAACGTGTTACTTGCTAGAGATGGTGACGTCACGCCGTAGCACACGGATGCCCAAACGGATAGGTCGGCGAGATCAAGTCATTGTGCCGTGACGTCATAGTTGTTACACTGATTTTAAGTAGACCCAGATGAGCTTAAACCCAGCGTCATTTATGCCATTGATTACTTTGTAACACTTTTTATTTGTTTCCGTTTTTTTTATTTTTTTGTTACTTATAGTATAATTATGTTGAGTTGTGTGCCTTTTTGTCTGTGCTAAATAAACGAATTTTCTTTCTCTTTTCTTTCATTCAAAGTGAGTTACTAAAATGATATTGCATTTAGGGTATTTGGTCCTTATCGAAAATGAGTGGGCTGAAATTCTTGATTTTGAACATTAGTATGCAAATTATAATCATTGCCGAGAATTTTAATTCTAGGAGATCATTGAATTTAGTCAGACTGCCAAGTCATAGGTCTCGAGTTCGAACCCAAAGCACGCACCTCTGACTTTTCGGATTCATGTGCGTATTGTATAATTATCACTTGCTTTTAAAACGGTGAAGGAAAACATCGTGAGGAAACCGGCCTGCCTGAGAGATATTTCTCGACAGCATGTGATGCCAAGTCAAAGGCCCAGGCGGCTTTATAACTTTGACACCAGGTTAGTCACAAACCACACGAAAGGAAGAAGATTGAATTTAGTTCAGTTATATTGAATTTAGTTTAATTAATAGATTTGACTAACGTTTAACGTTAACAGATTTAATTTTCTTTTGAATTTGAAATAGATTTTGTTTTCACAATTTAATAGGGTATTGCATAATTATTAAAGATATTACACTAGCTGAAAAACGCATTATCGTAGTATTGTAGGTATTAAGAAAAGTTACGGTAGGTAATGCGGCTAAACATTCGGACTAATAATCCAGCGAACACCAAAAACAATAATTTCTATCAGTTATTTAATATTGATAAACCTAATAAATTCCTACTGTTTATATCACTGATAAATTCTGCATAATAACAATATGCAAATCGAAATGTGATTGCCAAAAGTACAAGTTCATGTTTTTATACATTTTTGTTCATGTTATAATTTGTTGTGCAATAAAGTGATATATACTCAAATCTATACCTACTTTAAGACGACATAGTTACATATTTCAATTCGATGACAAGTCATATTATGTATAGTGACGCAATACCTACCTGCTGTAATTTTTTCTACATAATGAAGTTTAAAATATCCACGTTATTAAATGGAATTTGTACAGGATGCAGGCTAATCTTAGAAGTTTATCTTTTTAGGGCAAAGTCGATTTATTTGAGTAATTACTAAAATACCTAGGTACTAATAATTATAAACGTACTTAATTAATGACGATTTAAAGTTGGTGAACATAATTTTCGAACACTCCTAGTGTTCGAAAATTATGTTCACAGAGAATAATGACTGGAAAGTTATGACAAAACTTGTCCAATGTACAGAATCCGATGTTTAGACAGACCGAAGGACGGACACCGTAGCAGCTACGGCGGGCTTAGTCCTATACCTGAATAATTTATTACAACAGTTATCTACATATTATGTACCTAGGTACATTAGCCTGTTTCAGTTTTTGAGGGACTGTCTTATGTAATTTTGACGTTCGAAAAGTGCTGATTTTCAGCCTAGTTTGAATAAATGACTTTGTTGGTTGGTTGGCAAGATAACAATCAAACATTAATGTGGACAATATGAAATCCTATTTTCTGTAAATTAAGGAATGATAGGAATAAAAACCTCCATGATAATGATAATATAGGTCGACCCTGATATTACAAATCACTCCACTGCACACTGACGACATCTCTAGGGGACCCCCATCTTCAAACACCGTCATATAATAAGGCTGAATTATTTCCGTTTCCTACAAGTTTTTCCTATTACCTTGGAAACTGGAACCACGTGTTTTCTTCCTGGTAGCGTACGCACGGGGCTTTCTAAGCCGTGCAAGTAGAGGCATGTCTACACTCTTACGAAGGTAGAGGCATGAGCTTCGATGTGACGACTGAGATAAGAGCTACGTGCCAGACGCTGCGCAAGCGACTGTTCATTCACTGTCATGAGATCACTTCGTGTACGGGCTTTTTGAGGTCAGGCATGATAACGAAGTTGGGCGTGACTGAATATAGGTTATTCCCAATTTTCGTAGCACATTCATTAAAAACCGACCAAGTGCGTGTCGGACCACGCACAATGAAGGGTTCCATAGTTAGGATGAATTTACCCCAAAAACAAACTAAACTTTGTACTTGAAAAAGATGTTCTCCCATACGGAATGGATGGGAAAACATGTTTTTGCAACTGCAAAGTTAAGTTGGTCGATTATTACTCGTTAACTTGTGGAGCCTACTTAGCTGTGATAGTTTTCCTTTTAATTTCGTTATATAAACTACTGCTATGATTTTTGTCACACATAAAAAATCAACCATTTAGCCGGCAGGGGGGGGACACCACTTGACTCTAACAAAAATTAGCAATTTAAAGTTTAATATTTCGCAAGCGGATCCCTGAATCCAAAAATGTTTTTCCCATACTCATAATATGTTTGAAGGACCTTTCCAATGATACCCCACACAATGGGAAAGAAAAAAAAAACATCACCACTTTACGTGTAGGGGAGGTACCTTAAATTTTTTTTTCATAATTTTATTTTACCACTTTGTCGGCGTAATTAATATATACACCCATACCAAATTACAGCTCTCTGGTACTAAGGGTCTTGGAGCTAGACCGCGGACAGACAGACAGACGGACATGACGAAACTATAAGGGTTCCTTGTTTACTACGGAACCCTAAAAAAGAAGCCCTGCGTTGTCAAGTTCTGAAAATACA
The DNA here is from genome assembly GCA_949152395.1 of Agrochola litura. Classification (NCBI taxonomy): domain Eukaryota; kingdom Metazoa; phylum Arthropoda; class Insecta; order Lepidoptera; family Noctuidae; genus Agrochola; species Agrochola litura. Next base: position 1,790,484 of record OX424496.1, read on the forward strand.
GAAACAGTAAAGTATTTCTCAAAGTGTAGGATGATCTAAGAAACGAGATAGCGACCTTATTGTCAGCCTTTCCACATTGATAACCGCAAGGGCCCATTGCAACTCCTGTCTACCGTGGTCTAAAGTTTGAAGGGCTAAGTTTTATCCACGCAAATCAGGGCCAGGTCAGGAGCCAGGGCCCCGTCAGCCTTCACTCAGGGTCGGGAGACCCTGACCTTGACTTCCTGATTTCCGGTCCTTAGGTCAAGGACGGAAAATAAGGACGTTCCGTCCCCGGGACCCGCAAAATTATGTAAAAGATCCTACTGCATCTACTGTAATAATTGTTCAACTGATAGTGCCCGCACGTGATAGGACGTGTTACGTCACTTTAAAGTTTCAGATCGACCTCCCTTTTTTTTTATAATGATGAGGCGCGTGTCGGCTTGTTAAAAAAATATATCTTTGAGTGAATCACGAGTGATGTTGCTATGTGATTGTTAAACTGTATAAAATTATAATTACCTATGTTAGTCTGTCGAAGGCTCGGAGCGGTACTTCGGTTGACGACGAAATTTAGATGAATTCAAAAAACATTCGTCAATTTTATTTTTATATTTCAGCAATTCTTAAGAAATAAATACTGAAAATATAAGAAAGCACCGGCTAAAATTTAAATTATTTACCTACTGTACTCGTAAAAACACAGCTTTCAGTTTTTTTCAGATTCGTGCTACAAGGATGGAAAATTCCTGAAAAAACTTATAAGGTGGATCCGAGATTTGTTCCCAAATTTAACTTAGAGAGATAAATGAATGATTCCAATGATTATAATTCTGTAAATAATATCTGTTATAGTCGCGAATCATATTTTGATCAACATACAACCTGACACTGATCTGCTAATCGCAAAAAACGTAAAACAAATACGTATTTCGCGGCTACAGCTGCAGATTCACCTTAAGCTTTGCAATATTCTTTACTTACTTCGTTCTTCTCCTATTTACGTTTTAGCGCCCTTTCCTTCCCCTCCACTTTTTTACCTATCCCAAATTGTGTTATTTTAATTCTTGTTTAAATAGTGGTGAAATAATCGAACGCGTGTCTTCCGCAATAAACGCAAGTCATCCATGTTGTCATATAACTTACAAATGTGTAATCCGCAGACTGAAAATAGAAATACATAGATAATTATGTAGATTTAGTATCGCTGCCGTAGCGTCATGTTGAAACTTGTAGCTGTGGAGATCTTTAACCCTCGAAATGATACGTGACTCGTTATCTAGTATCTACAATGGTCAATGGTACCCAATTTCGATACGGATTTCGGACGGACGTAGCTTTGTTAATAAAATTAAGGTCAGACTCAATTGTTAAAGACCAAGAAATGTGTGTGCTTTTCAAATAGAATATGTTAAAAAAAAAACCCTAGTTTTTTTTTAGGAATCAGTTTCAATAGAAGTCCAACAAATAGAGCTTCGAAGATGCTCTTACTTCGAATACTTCTAAAGTTCTGACTAGAGGGGGACCCTAGTACTTTGTACCTAGGTACAGTAAGCGCTCAAAAGTGCATGAGCACGCTAAGAGTCGTATTGCTGTGAACACGCGGTATAGCTCGTACATTTGTATGTGTAAGCAACACGATACACACACCACAGATAACGCAGTTACACGAAACAACAATATATTTCCGTCGCTTTAAACATGCTAGCACACACGCACTATGCGCGTGAACTTGACCAGTTAATGGCATTGCTAAAATTCAATAGTAACTTAACAAGCGCAGATAGCAGAAAGCGTTAAGCGTTGGTATGGAATTCAATCTACCTCAGGTTCTAATCTCGTGAAACACAGTGCGGTTTTTTGCAAATATTATTATTTTTGTTTTCGATAATAATATTTTTTAAATATTGCTGCTTTTTTATGTTGTTATTGCAATAAAGGTTTTAGAATAAAAAATGCGTGATATATGATAACAAAATTAAAAAATATATGTTTATTCGTTATATTTATTTTACATAAGTTAATAAACTGCTACAATTATTTATCATTACTTCAGCTGAATAAGATGTGAAATAGATGTCAAAAAACTTGGAAGCAGTTTGTATTATTTAGACATATTTAAATTATGAAATATTTTAAATTTTTAATGGATTTTTTCACCATAAATATTAAGCTTTGATCATGGTCGAAGTAATTAAGTAATAAATAAGAATATTAGACTACTTAAAATGTAAAAAACTACTTACAGAATAGGTAATTTTAAGGTTAAATATGGGCAGTTTGTTTATATTTTATTTGTATTAATTATTTTACATTTTATTTGACTTTAGTAAATATTGGTTGTTATTGAGGTTAAAGCTTAAGTATTCATTTTCTTTACGAAAAGAAGATTGAAACTAAACCTCAAATTTTTATCCTAAAATAATACTATTACTAAAATAATATTAAACAATTTCGGTATATCTGCAAGAAATACGACAAACACCCTATTGAAACGTGCTTAAAAAATTCGTTACCATAAATTCATGCAATAACGAATCTGTTGTTTATTAAGTTGGTACGGTCAATATTTTAAGGTCAAAAACGGTTTTCTAGCTGGTCTTCAGTGATGCAAGCCTTCAGAGTGCACGGCGAACGGTTCATAATGACGTGTTTTTAATAATTCAGCAAAATGTCTCGTTGGTATGAAACCATTTGTTTCATTCACCATTTGACGTCGCTGCTACTCGATAATAAGCCCCTTCCTCATATCTCTTAACCCTCACAGTATTTCTCTAGAACAAAGAAAAACATTGTTTTTATTACACATATTATTTATTATTCACTAATCGAATTAAACCTCACAATGAATTTAAAACTTTAAAGGCATCTTCTGTCTCAACAATACCTCTGTTCTATCAACAATACCCTTGATTAAGATTTATGTTTAGTAAAATATGAAATATATTAATGATAACACTCACACTTAGTCCGGTTTCATTAGATATTCACTTCACTTTTACGCAGCGCAATAATATTCTCTGATCTGATCTGATCTCTTCAATATATTTTATGCCTGCTTTTTGATAATAATAACCACAACACTGCGCTAAATACTCGTCACCAATATTATCCACGAACCAAAAAAGTTCTATTAATTGAATACTCGTAACAAACTGCATCTACCCCACAGAAATCGAAATAATTTACTTAGTTTTTTGTGGTCTACCTGCTAAACTTTAATATTTATGTGAACAAGACGAATGAAACTAAAAACGAATGATGATTATTGAACTAGTCATTGGTTGCAGACAAAGTGAGTGTGTGTGTGTAATGTGCGTGTCTACAGTATTGTAACAACTTATAGAAGAAGGTCGTAAGTCAAACCGAAGCGTCAGTCTATTGCTTTGTGAGATTGCTCATGGACTTTTGGTCGGCACTGTACATTATTTTGTGATTGATGTCGTGGGAAACAGTAATTTAAGGTTTTATTGAATTCTTCTGACAATACCGTCTACGTCCGGCGATTTTATGAAACAGAACCTTCTGCAAACACTTTAGACTTTATGTCAATACACAAAAGATTTAAATATACTTAAAAAATTGTCAGTCAAAATGACGTTACGTCATTGGAAAATTGTGTAAGAATTCTCAGAAGCAGCGACTGATAAAAATGTTCAAGGCTTTGCTAAATATAGATATAACAGTAATTATTTTTAGATAAATTTTATCTTGTAACTGTCGTCATGTCTTAATTAATACGGTGCTATTTGCGAGGGTGCAAGGGCAGAGATGTGGGTGTCGACGATAACATTCTACAGAGGGTTACTAATGTCTGTTGTTTGTTACATCACATGAATGATCTTGCATGAATCAGAGAGACAGACATAATAAGTGGGATGTAATTATTCCCGATTCGATTCCTGGGTCGGGCAAAGTGTTATTGGGTTTTTCTATCTGGAATTTCTCAGTAGCAGCCCGGAGTCTGGATTTGTGCCCGGTTGATGGCAATAGGCTCGCCCCCTATTACATGGGACTTAAACATAACTGGCGAAATGTGGGTGTACCTACTACAGGTACACCTCTGCCCAACCCTTCGGGGAAACAAAGCGTGATGTTATGTTATGTGTTATGTTATGTAATTATTAATATTTTATTGTCTGTGAGCATATTTGTTTAAAAGGCAGCTAGTTGAAGGAAAGTCCCCGATGTAGGTAAATAGTTGCTCTATCATATGAAGATTAGATACTTCACGAGACAAAATTCCACCTCTAAAATGATTAATTACACATAAATATTTTATCTAAAACCTCTTTAATAGCTTTATTTTTACGAGCCTGCTCATATACAGGCATTTAAGTTAAGTTACGGCTTACAACATAACACATAACATCACGCCTGGAATCCCCGACGGGTTTGGCAGAGAAAGTAGAAGGAGAGTAGAGGTCCTAATTGGGTGACCAAACGTCAGTTATGTTTTTAAGCCCCATGTTAATAGAGCCAATACATCGAATGAATGAATGAAATGCACCGATCCCAACGTGGTTTAACCAGACTCGATAAATCGAATGAACCCCAAGATTTGCGCTAGCCCCTGGAGCCTCATGTTGCATGGGGCTACAAAGGCCATTGCATATCAAGGAGTAGACCGGGGGGCGCGGTAATGGTAGGGAAGACGTGCCTTCAGGATATGGAAGGATTTGCGAGCCGTACCGGATATGCATCCTTGAGTTGGCAATGGAATAGTGGAGAGACAGGTGATATTTATCTATCGATGGCATCTTTTCACGGCGTCGCCGCCAGGCCGGTTCAAGTCCAGCTTCACCGATGTATCTACTCTTTGCTGTTTCCAATGTCTTCGTCTGAGGTGGTCTCACAGCTACCCGCTTCAGGCTTCTTGTAAATCTCACTTGCAGTCTTCTTGATCTTATCTCGGTCTTCAGCCGTGTCCATACAAAAATTAATTTCCTTGTCGCCTATTGACATCGACAAATTCAGCCTCCGGGCTGCTGCAGAGAAATTCCTGATGGAAAAACCCAATAGATATGCTAACCTATTTATAAAGATCTTTTGAAATTACTTATTACTTTAAATCGACCCAAGATTATTGTAGAACAAAGCGCAAGCATGAATAGCTATATGAAATAAGATTCCAGTTCAGATTACTTTGAAATCTATTGAATGAGTTTTGAATCGAGATTAATGCTTGATCATTGTTCTTAGAATATTGGCTGCAGATTTCAGTTCATGTAAATGCAACCAAATATAATTGAAGTTTCAAACATGATTCATGCTGAAGACAGATTTTGTATTTCATCTCCGTTAGTGCGAAAAGTCACCAAGTAAATTGTAGTTTAATATCTTGACACAAAAATAGAGGCGAAATCATAACTACTGTAACATTTTCCTAGTATTTATTATGGTTCAACTATAATTACTGAAAAGTGAAAAATACGAAAGAATTTGATACAGAGAAAATTCAAAAAATTGATAGTTTGGTCATTTTCCGATTTACGGGGAAAACCTTTCTTCAATAACTTGTATGAGAAATAAGCGTAACTACCGGTAGGAATATTAATAAAGCTTCCTTGTCTAGACAATAAACGATGCAATTACAATTAAAAGAACAATCTAATAATAACTGCGACATTTTCCTTATCGCGCGAGGTCAACCGCTAACGACCCGTCACCCGTCACACTTACAAGACGTAGACGGTAAGAGCTAGAATATTTCGGAGAATAACTTTCACTGATCTGATGCAACTCCGTCTAATGTCACATCAAGTGTCCGACATTCGTAGACAATGACGGAATTACTGATCTTACGGTACTTCGTCGAACTTGTGTGAATTGATGTGAGCGGCCTTGTTAACGACCTTTGGATGGTAACGGTTACAAAATATCTTGCGGCTCTGTCGACTTTAGAAAAATGATTATTTTGATAGTATCTATCTATCTATGATTATGATGCAGAGGAAAGAGGACTTCAGACATAGGATTTTGGACATAGGTCATATTGTTAGGAAGGTTTTTTCTTTCTCCCTGTGTTTGCCGTCCAGCAATTCTGCTGCTTTGAAGGGTATGGGGTGCTGGTATACCTAATAAAAAGGAATTTTGGCTTTATCTTTGGAATCTAGCATTTGATAAATACATGAGTAATCGCAAAACTTGGTCGCAATCAAGAAGATTTTTTTAATCATTTTCTATTCTTTTTTATGTGATCTTGGCATACATCTGCCAATATCGGAATTCCGGCATTTCTCCGGAATTTCGACTTGAATGGGCAGTGTCGCGCCTGCGCACACTTTGCTGTGGAAGTGCGAACGGCACGCTCTTGCCACGCACGCGTCGAGGTCGTGTCTATAACCCCGATCATAACGGCATAACTTACACGACACTGCAATCAAAAACGAACATTGTCGTCTAACTTTTATGGTTGAAAATGCCATGACTGAGGAAATAAAACTTTGATGTTGCCTACAGAAGAAAGGTTGACTTTAACTACATGAAAATAGAGTTCGTTTATGTTTGGCAGTGTACAAAGTTACAATGTTTCATGTTGGCAGTTGTTTGAAGGAAGCCAACCGTGGTATTTCATTCATGAAAGTGCAAACGAGGTCGCCGTAGTACTATGTGCGTAGTTTTCGTTCAAAGATAAACTAATTAAACGTTAGATAAGTGTGACGAGAGTTTAACTATCTCCAGTTAGTTAGCGGATTAGTTGGGATTACTTACTTGTTCAAATATGATTGATGATGACTTTGTGTAATCTCATAATTGTAATGCAAAAAAAAAAGTTTTTGACACCTAATTACAGTAATTACTTAATCAATTTAAGTAATTACTGTTTTAGTAATTAGGTGTCAAAAACTTTTTTTTTTTAATTGGGTATGAAGGAAGATAAAGCTTGGCGTACTTGGCAATAACCAATAAATAAATAATAATTCGTACATTAGGTAACTTAATAAAGAAACATTTAATTAATGGATTAGTCAAATTGTTTACATTGCACACAGTCTATGGTGTACCTAAGTCCCCCAAATGAATAAGAGCCAAACTAAAAACTATTTCCATATGTTCTTATTTTTACTGTCACGAATTACACAATTTAAACATTACTTCTTTATGTAATACTCCTGAGAAAGTTTCTATAGACTCATACACAGACAAATTAAGAACCTCCTTTTTCGAAATCAGTAAAAAATGGCCGGTGCAATCAGTCCTGCGTTTTACATCAGCCGGCACTCGAAGTGAAGGCCCATTGTTACAATATAAAAGTTATTTAGTAACCTTATTGCGTTAGATACATTACATACACACATCATGTGGTTTCAAGTGTTTGCACGGGAGAAAGTGCTGATGTTCTGTTGATGGGGTTATTACTATTTATCTATGTGACGTAAGTTTCCTATCAGTTCATGAGGTAAAGCTGCACTGACGTATACAGACTAACCATTCTTACACATCGTGATTTGGGACCCCTCCGTGTGATTTCTATAGGTCAAGATTGATCTACAAACACCTATTAAATTAGGTTATTTACATAAACTGGTAAAGTTGTTAGTTGTATTCAAAAGCCTGAAAGTTTGTCAAGCGGTATCTGAATGATTTTTAGGTGAATATAATAAACATCCGGCAATTTTATTTTTCAAAAATATGCTTACGTTTTCTAAGAACTCAGCCCAGTTAAAAAAAAAAAAAACACGTTTTTAGTACCAAAATTATCCCAGTTCCATTAGAAATTAGCAAATTTTCAACAGGGGTCATAAATTATGACTTGTAGGTCTACCCGTTAAACGACAGCCGCCCGCGCACCATGTATTATCCCGGTAAAAAAAACCCCCTCTGAAAAAAAATCGGGGTATTTTTTTTATTTTTTCCTGAAAATATAGTACAATATAAATAAACTCTCAGTATGGTACATAACAGCATTCTCACGGACGGACAGGATTTTTTTTACACATTGTATGCATAGCCAAAACATGAGCTTTTCCTACGATTCGTGCCAAATACGAGAAGAGAAGAATAGTATTCACAATTATATCGTCCAGAAACTCTACACAAATCATACCTAAATATCTACTGCTTCCATTGATCTACGTAGCTAAATATTACAAGCGTCATAAGACGGATAGTAAATTAGGAAAATCAAGTCGACATCTCTTACCATAATTTTCCTTTAAAGGAACCGCTGTCGTCAGCGGTTAGAATCCCATTTCGTAAGTTAAATCAAACTAGGCGTTTCGGAAAACTGTCACACAATCTTATGTACATGCTGAGAATAAATACCAAGTTAACTAAGTACGTCATACTGAGAGTAAACTTTAAGAGTGGAATGTACCTGTAACAGGAAAAAATCATTACAAGCTTGGAGATACTATCTTGGCCCAGTTTACGGTCGTGCATTGCATAAAAATGCGTAATAACTTGAGAATAAACAAAGCTACTCATGTTTTTAATCAAAAGAACTTTCGTTGTCAGCCAGCCCCGCCAAATACCATGTGTAGTGTATCTATTTAGTAAATATGTAAACACTATCTCATGCACGTCAGCAGTGAGGTCGCTGTCACTAATGTCAACTGTCAGTTCACCACGAATGGCGGGAAACAGTAAGAAGTGGAGCGTGCCTGCACTGGATGCTGGGTGTGGTGATGAGCCAGTGTAGTGATATAATCAGCTTAAATACGGGATCAACAGGATTCTACACCATGGATCTAACATGTTACAGGTTTAAAGCCGACAACGATTGGTTTAAAGCCGACATCGGTTTTGTATCCCCAAAACCGTAATAGTATTACTTTAGAAGGTACTTATTAAGTGCTTTCTTTGGTGAACTTTTGACTTAAATGGGTTTGGGGTTTGCCCTTTTGGGGTAAGCCCTAGTTATAGTCTGATGTTCATTTATTAAGATATATCTCTTACATTATCTAGCTTATCATCCTTCTGTCCTGAAGTGTGGCTACAAGTAGTTAAAGTTGCATAAGAATGTGTAAAGTTTAGATTCTGACTACCCATAGCCATGGTTTAATATTTGGATAAAAAATGTGACTCACTTACCTACCTATTAATTTTTTTTTTGCTAGAATTCAAAGCTACATAATTATGTTACTAGGCAGTAAGGTATGGGTGAGCCAATACTAATGCAACTTCTTAAATATAAGTGGTAGAGTAGAATGTTCATGAGATAATTATGTATGACTAGCTTATCCGACAGACGTTGTCCCGTTTTAATAGTTCATACAAAAATCCCGTAGAAAAAGAACGTTTAGTTTTTTCCGAATTTAATAATTTTCCGGGAAACTTTTCCAATTTTTTCCGACTATTATGAACATTTTAAAATAAATAAAAAACCAAATCGGTCCAGCCGTTCTCAAGTGATGCGCTAACGAACTAGTAGCATTTCGTTTTTATTTACGTATATAGATTAGAACTTTTAAAAAAATCTGCCCAGCCTTTTCCCAACAATGTTGGGGTTGGCTTTCAGTCTAACCAGATGCAGCTGTATACCAGTATTTTACATGGAGCGACTGTCTATCTGACCTTAATTATATAGATACCCCTTGGACGACTGTCAAAGATCTACGAATGACAGCCGGGATCAAAGGCTACGTGCTTTCCGACGCACAGAGGAGTCTCAGTATACATATAAAGATGGTCCAACCCCGGCAAGCGTTGCTTAACCTGATGGATCAACGCGTGCGGCTGTTATTACTTAGCCACGAGCTCCTCACACATCCTCTCATTAAAACCTATTAAATGGACTTAAAATTAAGACTGAAATAGCATTGCTTCTAAGTACCATTTTCAGTAGGTAAATGAATCAGTCACAACATCTCATTAACTCATTAAACATGATAAAAATGCGTCAAAGTCCTAAGACTCATTAAATGCAGTCAAACCAATACAGACGAATATTCTTGGAAAACCACGAAATACAGTAACTTCCATATTTGGTAACGCGACGTAACAGATGATAACACATTAACATGACACAAGCCGCCGCCGCCGTAAGATAAATATAATAACAAACCGTAAAACGGATAACCAGCACATGTATGATGTACACTCTTACAGTGACGTGCAAAAAATGTGTGAATCATAGTTTTTCGGAGTCTCGGTGCCTACGACATGACGAAAATAAGAATGAGAACTACATAGATGACGGCGTGACTAGCCGTGACACGTGACACGTGCTAATATGTCGAGAAGAATTTTGCGGTTTTAAGTGGTTGTGTAATAGGAAAATACGGCAGTAGACACTTTACTTGGTATGCTCGATAGTGAAAAGGTCATTTTATTTAAGGAAAACTCGCCTAGAGCTTCGTTGCTCAAAACTGTAACTGAAAACATTCGAGAAAGTTCTTGTATGTTTCAGGAACTTTCTCGAATGTTTTCAGTGTCATTCGACTTTAATATAGGTAGATAATCATTGAATTTGGGATTTTGATTAAAGTGCCAATCAAATAAGGGCTGCTCTTTAGGACCACTTTAATTCGTCATTCCCAGCGAGTGGGAGTGTAATTTGGCGCTCAATTAAACGCGCCGGCTATACGTCATAATCATAATGTTACCAACGCGCCTCATTTTTAAATAAATTTACTGTTTTATGCCAATAATCTTATCCACGTCTTGATAATACATAATTGAGAGTTATGTACTTCTGGTTTCAACTTGAGATTTTCGCTCCAAGACGTATATAGACGGCTTAACTTTCATAATATGAAATTTAGTAGAAAGTAAAGCCATTATTGAGAGCTAGTATGAAGGTGTAAGTACCTACTTTCAGGCATTTTGATAAGTTACTATGTTCGTCTTTCTGATGGCGATGCACCTACTATATCTGTGGTATTGCATATGTCCAGAGGCAGAGGCGCGGCGGCAGTAGAGTTGCCGAGAATCCAATTGAATGGCGCGCGATTGGAGAGGCCTATGTCCAGCAATGGATTACTCTAGGCTGATGATGATGACGACAGGCGGCCGTGCATGACCACTTACCATCACGTAGACCGCCTGTTAGTTTGTCACCTAATCAAACATTTTTTAAACAGGTATTCGTAATTGGAAACTACACAACGGTAAATAGTTCCCAGAAATATGCGTGTCTCCGTGACCTCTCACCATTAGGCGGCTGTTCAAAGGTAAACGTTCTTTGGGCTGTGAGTCAAGCTGTAGGCTAGGCTGAGGGGCTGATGTATTATATCTTACAGCGAGTTCGTTCAGCTTTCGCAGAAAATTATTCACACACCCTAGACTAAGGTGGCAAAAAGAGAGGCGGCAGTTTTTTTGCTCTGTATTTTAGACAATTTTGTAGCATACATGCTACGTACATAAAACATGTAGCAAAATAACTAGTAATGGTTAATTCAGAGATCCATTAAGATTATATGAAGTTTGTAAAGGTAACTTCAGAAGCAAAACACATTTCTTTCAATTCTGAATCTAGCTGAAATAAATGATGAGGTATTGATTTGGAAGCCAGACTTTAGACATTTAAATGACTAAACTATTAAAAGCAAGGAACATATAGCTTCAAATTGCTTCCACGGCACTAAGACTGACGTGTCGTATCCGCGAGATACCTACGACACGACACTAAACCTTTTCAATATTATGATTGCGACAGAGTTACAAAAGAACATCCGTAATAATTGATTAATTATGAAATTATCAGATAATATAAACTTATCAGTATCCGTAAATTAATGTCATAGTGCTATTAAAAGCATATTGCGCGTCTTTCATTGTATAATCGTTGATCTGTGACTGACACGTAGGTACACGCTCGACATCAGACCGTGCTGGTATCGTATCAAACCATGTCGGTATCGGTATCAGTCACGATCTCTACGTGAAAGGATTTTCCAGTCTGACACAATGATTAACAGGATATATGAACAGTTCTTGTTAATAACTTAGAACCTTGAGGCTTTTGTTAAAAGAGGACTTAAAATAATTGTGAAGGCCAATATCTTGAATGATGTGATTTATGGACTATGTACCTAGATCTAGATATCTATGACAAATAATTTTAAGTAGAAATAACACAACCGCGGTTTCACACATGTAGAATTAAAATATAAAAATTCGCGTTTGGAGACTTGAACAATTTTTGTGAAATGATGCATACTTACTATTTACCTACCGGGTGCTGCAATTTGCGTAATCTTTTAAATCACGAAGTCAGATTGCACGGTTCATACATTTACATCGTGGTTCGTATATGTAATGTACACAGGCCTGATGTAAACTACCTATTCTACCTTGCTTTTCAGGCGTACTTACTCACCTCTAAGCTTGCTTGAAAGCTGTAACCGTTCATCAATTGTAAAAGCAAAAAGACTATTTTCTTACGCCGAGAGGGGACGCCCTAGAAAGATATAATAAAATATACTGACCTTATTGGTGATGTTCATCAGAAAGGTCTGGTGCGTGTTACTCACAAGACTCACAACTGGCGTGCGTGTATGGCCAGATGTATGAAGCTTAAGGAGTAGGTATGTTAGGATCGTAGCAGGAGGCGCTCTGTGGTTTCTCCCTAACCCCATGGGAAAAAGGTGTGAGGAAGTGAATTTATGTATGTACTAGCTGCGCCCCGCGGTTTTTGCCCGCGTAAGTCTCGATCCTGTGGGAATATCGGGATAAAAAGTATTATATGTGTTAATCCAGGTTATAAACTATCTGTGTGCCAAATTTCATCCAAATTGGTTCAGCCGTTTGAGCGTGAAGAAGAGACAAACATACACACACACTCACAAACTTTCGCCTTTATAATATTAGTAGGATATATTTTACGCAGTAAGCTTCTCCAAACATTCTTATGCCCATATTACAGAACCTCACTCAAGACTCAAGCATTACTTAAAACTATTTTTAACCAATCAAAAGGCTTCAAACGAGTTTTAAATAATGCTTGAGTTTTGAGTGAGGTTCTGTAATACGGGCCTGTATTAAACCGACCATAAACAAACTAATTAACATTAGTTTGTTCTCTAATCTTGTATGCATTAAGTATGATTCTTTAACATAACAATCAAGATTAATTTGTTTTATAATTTACCCTACAGCATTGCATCACTAAACTTATATGTGACGTCGGCAGACGAAATCCTAATGTTTGCTCACTAGAGCGGCTATTCTACTTTGTACTAACGACACATGAGTGACTGCTAAGTGATAACAAGGTGTACACACGACGAACTATCAATGACATATACCCACGACGTAGTAAGTCACTCATTATGTAGGTACATTGATAGATGTGATTATGCTGTTAGGTTTAAGAGATTGTATCAGATTTATATGTACGAGTACGTGCCAATAATTTATTAGATTTATCGCGAATATGCTTGTTAAGTGATGATAGCGTGTGGCGTCATGTTTTTTGTATGTTACTTGTTACTCTATGGAATGTCACCGCTATGTAAGGACACCGGTTAAGTTTATCAATATTTATTTTTAATAAAGCTTTGCGGATAACTTGAAAATTGTAAAAAGTGACTAAACTATTTAATTTTATCGGCTTTCAAGTAATTTGTTGGCATATTGGTGGTCATTATAAGTAATTGTAATAAGCCTTTTGTCAGGATCAGGAGAAAGTGCTTTCAATGGGGGTGACGATGCCCAACTCCACAATTGGCTGCCCAAAACCAACCGGATGTGAGAATTAATAATTAAGCGACTACCGCAAAAGGGTTGTTGGAGGAACACCTAGTTTTCGCCAGGTATAGGGAAATTAGGTTGTACCTACCTGGATTACAAGACAATTTTTTTTTTTTTGCGAACAACAGTAGTGGCTTCTGGGCCACGTGGCCGTAGACAGCAACATGCCTATGGATTGTGTCAACAAATGTTTTGTCCCTTTCTGTAAGGTAATTGAAACAACATCACCAGAGCACTTCATTTAGTAGGATGAAAGAGGGAGAAGAAGGTAGTTCTAAATTATTATAATGCCACTCTTTGATCTAAAATGTCGTCATGTTACTGTTCATTGCAATCCGTCTACAATTATCTGACCCCTAGCATTGATACCGCGCGGAATGTCGCTTGCCCGCAGCGCGCGAACAAATATCATAAAGATATGGCAAAATTCCTGCCAAATCATGAAGACTGCACTTTGTACCTATGTGATATACCTACCGTGTCATCGTCACCGACAATTTCGTCAGTACACGCAATATAATAACCGTCTGCCGCCTTATATGGCCACCGGTATTTTTCAGAAGTATGAAAGAACTTCCTTCAAGTTAAACCTCTTGTTTGGTTTTAGTCATCGTAGGTCGCCGGCGCCACCGCCGCCGCCGCCGCCACGCCGCGCTATTTGATCGAAGCAACACCGTCATAAGGCAGGTGCGAAATGAATGACTTTTAGATCTTACAATTTGATACAAAGATAAAAGTATGAATGTATTAGGATTTTCCTTAAAATGATTCAGGGTTTGTTGCTTGGTTTAGGGACTTTTGTATTCTCCGACTTTTTAACACGCAGCCTTAGGATTCAGACAGTATCGTTAAAAAATCAGGCAGACGCTGCAAGTTTTAAATAACTTATTTACATTAACTTATTAAAATAGTTACATGTGGGTGTATTTCTGTAAATTGAACGAAATACATAGTTAATAAAAGAGTTTATTAGACTTCTGTAACAGAATCCGCAACGCTCAATTGGCACTGAAGGGATATTTTCATCTCTTTACGACGGAACTCCCACTCAGTTTATCTAAGTTTAAAAAAGATATTCTATTCCTAGCCATTCTGGATTTAAATTAGAGTTGTTAATTAGGAAATCACTCAGCATTCCAATGGACTTATTGAAAACATTTCCCCATAAATTGTTTACGGTCGATCGGCGTGGGAAATTCTCTGGAAAGCTGGTGTTTACGCAAGCTATATTAACTCGGCGGTAATCGTTGAAATATTCGAATAATTCGCATTACTCACATGCTCGTCGATCTTAACACTTATCATTGCATCAAAGATTTGGTGTTTGTGCCAGACTGTCCGCACTAATGACAGCATGTCGACAAATAAAAATATCGAAATAATTCATAGCAATTGACGTTCATATTTTTTAACATCAAAAATGTGTGTTCGGCGGTTGCGCTGACTATTAATGGGTTGGCAGAGATAGTTTTGATTGTATTTTTTTATTATTATTTGACGCAATTATATTGTTAGCGTCATATTTTCTGTAAAATCACACAAATAGGTACACTCAAGATACTTACCTACTCATGATGTTCTTCGTAAGCCCCTCCGAGTGGGATTTACGAAAATAAAACAGCCTCCACATCATCCACTCAGTACCACCTTGCTGACCACAGTGTGAGCTTTTCCCGTAGGTATAGAAGAAAATGTATGAAACTGAGACGCAATCATCTCCAGTTTCCTTTGATTATAACTAGCACGAGCTACAATTAACTCATTGATAATTAAGTAATAATTAAACTGATACTACTACGTTTTAATCGTAATCTCGGTCACAGAACTACTTAGTTAATTAGACGAGGAAGTGATAGTTATCAGCAGCTTCAGTGTTATCAGTAGTCGGCGGTTCACAGGGGCACGGTGATGCGTCGTATTGCAGAAATATACAGGGTGGTCCAAATAGTGACGAACATACATGGGGTATTTTTGGAGACACCTGGGCATCAGTGGCGCAGGGTGACTTTATGGAGGAGGTAAGCCGAACCAACAAAAAAAAAAAAAAAAAAAAAAAAAAAAAAAAAAAAAAAAAAAAAAAAAAAAAAAAAAAAAAAAACTATTATTTACCGTACATCAATCAATCAATCAACTTTTCTATTATGAGCTTCATACAAATTCCCGATTTCCGAACTCATAAAAACAGCTACCTACGAATATGTTTTTCAGTCTGCACATCTTTTTTGATGAATTCAACTACAATCTAACAAAAGTAAACACGGGAACGACTGCCAGTCAGTCATTGATATTTATCGTAAAGGGAAACATTACAATTTTTGAAAAAACCATCGCGGCGTTTGAGATTTATAGTCACATCGGGGCGAGCACGTATTTTCAAAACTTAACCTTGAAAAGCATGTTTCTTTACAAAATTCACACACTATGACATTCTAAAACTATGAATGCCGCCATCCTAATAAGATCGTACTAATTAGTTGTCAAATCTACTCTAAATAAGTAATTTCAGCTTATTAAACTATCTACTTACCCCAAATACCTAATTACAAGGTACTTTACATTCACAACACACAAAACACCATGTTAATCATTCTCAAAACACTATGTTAATCACTGTCCTATAACTACAAACAAATATTAATACTAGTAGTATTGATAAACATATGAATTCAATTAATACTGAGCGAACAAAATGCAAATTAATAAGATTCTAATGCGATTACGTCAAAAAACAACCACATAATATATTTGTCAAACGAATGATGAAATTTTTACGAACTACTAGCCGAACGCATTACGTACCGAATCAAATGCGTGTGCCAGAAAGAGGTGGTGCAATAGCAATAATTCCTTCTCGCTCCCGCGCGCACGTTTCTGCTACTCTGTGCCTACAATAACTCGCTACAGACCGGCTTACTCGGCTCATAGAAACGGCGGATCACGCGACCGAAGTGACGTCATGATGACTTTATTTTTTGTAAGGAAATTGAATTTAGCGTAAGCCGGACGCGCCTACGAGTTATTTTAGCGCAGTGTTTTGTTGTTGGGTTATTAAGACAATTTTTAATGTATGT
Organism: Agrochola litura; assembly: GCA_949152395.1. NCBI lineage: Eukaryota > Metazoa > Arthropoda > Insecta > Lepidoptera > Noctuidae > Agrochola > Agrochola litura. The sequence continues at coordinate 1,807,175 of OX424496.1, forward strand.
AGGCGTTTTGTAATAGGTAGTTTAATTTTATGGTGTATCAAATACTTATATTTTGATTATTCAATGACGATAGAGTGGTTGTGTTCCGAATTTCCAAAGGGAAGCCGGTAGGAATCGGCTTATATGGACAATTCGCCACTGCTGGGCATGAGGAATATTTTTTTTTTATGTCTTCACTATTTGGACCATCCTGTATACTACTATTACGAAATTCAATGTAGATAAAAAATGATGATTGCCTGCCGATATTGGTTTTTTTCGGTGAAGGAAAACATCGTGGGGAAACCGACATGTCCCAGAACCGAAAATTCGAAGACATGTGACATCTACCAACCCGCACTGGGCCCGCGTGGTAGATTACGGCCCACTCCCTCTCACAGAGAGGAGGCCTGTGTCCCAGCAGTGGGAACATTATAGGCTGATGATGATGATGATGATGATTGGTTTTTGGATCAAAGAAATTTTAACTAGGTAGGTACTGAAAATGAATCGTGGTGATGTAATATTTAAATATTCTTAAATGCAGTAATTTATTATGTTAATTAAGTGTTTATTTGATGATAACATTATTTGGCGCGAATATTTATAGAACAGTTAGCTCACAGAAAAATAATAACATTCAACTAAATATAAAACAACTGATACTTCTAAAGTTATTACTAAAACTTCTGACTATCTGAGTAATATTATGGCCAAGTTGCTAACTTAGATACCTAAGTATGATAACAACACTCAGTGAAGCACCCCTCGAACTAAAACTGGGTTACAGTTACTCACATGAATGGATCGTAGTTTTTCCGGAACGTGAAAACTCCTAGGTCTTTATTCAGACGCAATTGAGTAAAATGACGAATAGCTGTATCTCAAAAATAATTAGACCAAAATAAAATACAAATTATCATGAAGAATGTACAGCTTTCTACATGTTGTGAAAAGACGTTTTAATATCTTATTTTTAGCTAAATAGCGGTCAATTATAAAGTTAATTGACCGCCCTAAAAATATTCTCTTCTAAAAATGTTTCAAGCCGCATATTAATAATTTATGATGGCCGCCCACTAGTGGTGTACTGCGACATCGCCTCTATAATAAAAGTTGACGGAATTTGTTTTGTTCTAATTTTATTTACATCAATCTACGCATCAGTGTCCGCCTGCATTCAGTTCTAAAATTGTGGAATTAACAAGAACAATTTTGTGAAGTTCAGCTACAGATGACGTAGGTTTAAATTCCTGGTGGCTGGTCTATTAACACTTTCGACTCCACCCATTTTCATCGAGCTTATACGCCATGCCGCTATACATTTTGCAAGTGGACCCTCCAGGAGGGATCCCGGCATTACGTTTGCTCTAAAGTTAAACATCGCGGACGGTCAACGGCATTCGGTTTAAAACCGTGTTATAAAACACTTTAAAACGAAGTAAAATTAGTGTTTTCAGGGGGTCTTGTCGCTAGAAGTAGTTTCTAGCCTTTTAAATTTTTCGTGAAATATTTGTAACCGTGAACAAAAAAATTCAAAAAGGATTTTAAAACCAACGCATATACTAATAAATCTTGTTAACATATATTACATATATATATTTTTTTTCTTAGCCATTATTGTCCCACTGCTGGGCAAAGGCTTCCCTACCCTCTTTCCACCTCTCTCTGTCCAGAGCTTCCAAGGACCAATTTTTCTTAAAGGAGTCCAGCTCATCCCGCCATCTCCGTCTGGGCCTGCCGCGATGTCGTTTGTCGTTTGTTTGTTAACATATACATCAAATTTTATTTTCACGGTTTATAATGCTGTATTCGCTAAGCAAAACCTACATTTAAAATGAGCCCTCCGCGAGGACTCCCGGCATCCCATATGCAACTAGGTGAACCCTCCAGGAGAGCTACCGGCACTGAACGTGTTAAACCTATCTGAAAAGTATCAAAAACAAAAGTTTTATTCGATCAGTACTTTGTTGTCTACTACGAGTAGCTAGATCTTATTTCCGTAGTTAAATACATACGTATAAGTACGATATATGTTTGTAGATTAATTGTGTATAAACTTCTGACGTTGAAGTCACATGAGAAAACGTAGCAACAATCCGACTTTTACTGGTTACATTCAAGCTTTATTATAGGAAAACGGATCCTCAGTAGATCTACCTGCCTAAAAGAAAAGCACAGTTATTTAGGAGTAACCCGAGAAATAACAGTTACGCCGGCTCTACATAACGGGAAACCCTGCATTTACTGCATGTAGACGACATCGTGTCATACCGACGAACCGACGAAAACGCGTTACAGGAAAACTGCGATGTTTTCGCGAAGTGTAATCCGTAGTACGCATGAAGGGGAAATACCTTACCCATGCAGACTAGGGCGGAAAGTACTGAAGAACCAAGACATGATATTCTGAAATAGGAATTAAGGATAACTACTGGATATGTCCAAGTTTAGGAAATTATAGTAGCAAGACACAATTATAGGCACAAGGCATTTCAACTTTGTCTTTTGGGTGGACAATGCAACTGTGATGCCTCTGCGCACACTTACAATTGCAATGCCTTTCATTCAGTCAATTCAACAACATTCATTGCGTTATTTACGTTGTTGAGAATTTCAAACTCAAACTCAAAGCATTTATTTCAATTAAACCATTTACAGGCACTTTTGAATTGTCAAGGGATCGGTCAGTCAGAAAGATGAAGCTAGTTGCCCATTCCAAAGCGTAGTAGGTAGGTTCCTATGGAGAAGAACGGGCAAGAAACTCAACGGACACTCTTTTAAAATCAAAATATTGGTTACATAATTCGTGTTGAAATTATACATGTGAGATTTTTTTTCAAACATTTGTAGCAAAGGATTAGGAATTTCGTTCTTTACCCTTCGGATTGTTATAGAAAGTTAGTTAGGCAATTGGGATGTAGGTATTGCAGATATAGGCGGTGGTGACAGAGCTTACCATCAGGGAGACCACCAGCTTTTTAAATTTAAATCATCTTCACCATTTCAGTCGAAAGACGTCCACTGCTGGACATAGACTTCCCCCAAGCGTGGCCACATCGACCGGTCCTGTTGAATCATAATATCAGAAAACAAATCCAGATGCGCGAGTGACGTGATACCGGTGGCGCGAACATTGAAATGGCCATACAACCTGATGATAACTGACCTATAATCGTCATTTGTAGAGGTTAATGAAAGGCTTGCAGAAGACTCATGTTCACAGGGTGATAAGATGATAGTGTCGGCCCTGTGTTCACGACGTGATAATATGATGATAATCACGCCCTGAGGTGTGGTAGCTGACATTAGCAAAAGAGTTCTTGGTAAAACGCATTCAATTATTTTGTATGGGGTGACATCCTTCTAATATTTGTGGAATATTCACGTAGCTGATAGATAACAGAGGTCAAAGCTGCAAGTTACCCTATGATGATACTGCTTTTAAAATTACAGTATCGACACGAGTACTGCATCGAAAAACCCGTTGGTATTGCAGGAAACGGCTTTCCATCAAAAGAGCCGTCTGCCCTCTGCACCCGTTTGACAAAGTTAGCCAGGTGATGTTACATCAGTAAAATCGTCTGGTTGCTCAAATAGTGCAATGTTGCATAGCTTGGCTGCAAAACTCTGTTACTCAATCAATTCTCAGATGACGTACCTATTTTTCAATTCGTTAAAAAAATTGAGGACAATGTCAATCACTTTTAAGATGTTTTGCCAGACCCCTGCCCCCCTGCAGGTATTGACATGTTAAAGAGCTCGAGATTTTTCTCTCCGAAACCAGCTTCATCATAGGGTAACTCGCAGCTTTGACCTCTGTTATCAGCTACGTGATTCATAGTGTCATAATGATTAAAAAGTGTAGGTATTATACATGTCTTGTGTCAATATAGATACAGCAATCGGTTAACAGAATTAAATTACAGATACCTCGGACGTGCGGCTGATAATTCTGTTTACGTGTGAAAACTAACTGGGAACGCGAAACCTCAGGCACAGGTGACCGCCCTGTACTGTTGGGTACTTTTCCAGGTTTGTTACAAAAAACGTTTGATCCATATTTAGTTCCAGTTCTATTTGGTTTGATACCGAAATTATATACTGGAGTTCTCATGTATGATTTCAATCCAGGTTTTTTTCAGGGAATCTAAATTCTTGCGTGGTATAAAGCAAATTGCATTTTATTGTTCATCAATTATAGAACTTTCGACTAATAGACTTAACTACAGGTGTTTCATGTAAATAACACTAAGGAATAATTTTTCGTTGTGGTAACTTGATGATCAACATTGATAACTTGATTAATATCCGGTAAGCAACACTCGGCTTCGACGGTGTACCTGATGATAAGTCGATACCACTGTCTTTGGACACTAGGCATCAACAACAGGTGTAATCGATTAAATCTGGGTTGCTAAGGTTGAATAACTTGAGAATTTGTTGTTTTTTGATAAACGCTGGTATATTGGATATCTTAAACCAATTGCAGGCACTTTTAAATTGTCGAAGGGTCAGTGTCGCATATTTCCAATCTGTAGAAGGCCAGAACGCAGCCATAGGAAACTGCTCGCGTATACATTGTAATGCTGTTTTTAAATCTGTGATTACAATGTATACACGAATTTTGCGTATTGCTGGTGTACAGTTTGTAACGTGGACGAGCGCGTCCTGGTTGCAAACTATACTACATCACTTACGCCTGATAAGAGTTTTAAAGATATAGTCTATAAAAAAAAGAAAAGAACAAAAGTGTGAACTGGGTGAAATGGGTTAGGTTAGGTTAGAACTGTGACCAACCGCGCGCGAGCCGAGCGAGCGTAGCGAGCGGTGCCGCGGCAGCGGCCGGCGAGCGCTACTTCCAAGTTGCTCGCAGCCAGGCAGGCTATTTAATATTAGCGCAAGGTGCATTACGTCGCAAACAAGTTGGTTACCAGTTCACAATTTCTCGCAATCTAAACTCGATTAGTCCGTATGCGTACTGGCACTGTATACTATGGAATGAGGTAGTTAATTTGGTCACTACAAAGTATACGCGAGTATTTGCGTACTACTCTTGTATAGATTGGAAGACTTTAGTAAAAAAGTGATTTCCGATCTATACGCGAGCAGTTTCCTATGGCTGCGTTCTGGCCTTGTATAGAATGGAAAGACGCGTCAGTGTTACGAAGATGAAGCTATTTGCCAATTCCAAAGCGTAGTAGGTTCCATGGAGCAGGACGGGCAAGAAACTCCTACTATCTAGAACCCTCTTTCAAAAATATTATGTTAACTTCTAACTTCTGTACAAGTACCTAGCCCAGAATGTTTTTAATAAGCAATAGCGTGCTTGCTTATTTTAAATCGCACCTCCATCCTCAACATAACAGTAGCGTTTTCTTGTAGCGACAACGGTTAAGGTTCCCTTATTGCCCCATCTCAAAATCCACCCTGTATATGTTATGATTGACTGCTTAGATCCATAAAGCTATAGCGTGATGATAATCTTTTAAAAGGTTAAATCCGTAACTATCTGCGATATTCTAACCTTTCGGCTAACCTTTTTACAATTTGAAATGAAATGAAATTGTTTATTCTGTAAGTAGGATATCGAAATCACTTTTACACGTCATATAAAAAAATATTAAAAATAAGCTAGATGAGTTAGCCGTTTCCTATCTGACTACTCTGAGAAGAAAGGCCGAAACAAACTCATAGGTCGCAGTCTCTTTTAAAGTCCAGACATAATCTTGGTCAGGCCATATGAGGACCATGTAGATAAGTGTCTGAAAAGGTCTTTTGAGGAAAGAACCACACAGATTTGAGTGGACCTGTCCAGTCAGTGCAAGCAACATAAATACAACATACATTTGCGGTAAACTATAGAAGAATACGAACTTATTGTGACGTTTCCATTATTTGACTTATTGAATATTTATACCAATTTCCAAGTTAACTAAGACACACAGTAAAATCCTACCCTGTAAAAATGAATACCCCTTTTCACCCCGTTAGGGGTAGATTTTCAATAATTCCTGATATACGTTTTTATTTATTTTCAGTCTTAAGTATAAATACTGAGTTTCGAGCTAATCAGACCGTGTGCTAAAATTATTCCATACAAACATAACAAAATCCCCCCTTTTCATCCCCTTAAAGGTTGAGTTTCCAAAAATCCTTTCATAGTAGATGCCTACGTCATATAAACTACCTCCCTGCCAAATGTCATCTTTATACGTCAAGCGGTTTTCGATGTTTCGTGATGAGTGGACCTTTCGCTTTTATATATTTAGATTCGATTATTATTGCACATCATTATAACGAAAATGGGCATTACCTAATAGCATAATTTGTATCGGATAGCTTGTTCTCATGGCGACAAGCAGTGTTCCACATGCTCCTTTTTGGGTTGTAATTTTAAAACGAACGAAGTGGAGGCAAAGGCCTTAAAGATAACTTCAACAACAATTAGGTATCTCCAAAAATAGTTTAGGTACTATATGCAGTTTCGATGGCTCTAATTCTGGGAATCTGCATCCCTAAAAAGTAATTAAGCATGCTGGCCAAAAACATCAACCGATTTCAACCAGCTCATTAATCACCGACACCTGTTTATTTACCTTTAAAGATTATAAGATTACTGATTAGTTTCAATATCTTTGACTAAAATGGATGTGATCACCTGCAGACCGCCCGATGAATGGCGCGACTAAGATGTTATCCTGAAAGTTGATAACGCGATATATACCTACGTGATACCTACCTACGTGCAGCGCATCGCAGCATATTTTAAAATACCTATCATTATTTTGAAATTAACAAGATCCTTTTGCAGGGACAGACTGGATGCGGAAGGCGGAGGTGTTGAGCGCAGCCTGGGAGAGGCCTATGTTCAGCAGTGGACTGTGATAGGGTAAGGTGATTGAAGAACTTTTTGCTTAAGTCTAAGCAGAGCTAAAGGAAGTTGAGTACAGGATTGAGGTTTTTAATTTAATCGCTTGGTGCAAATAGTAGGTATATCATAGACGCAAACATTCCAATCATAAGGTATCGTAGTATAATACAATAATAGATAACGTAATCCTTGAAAACTAGAAAGCTTTTCAGCGTAAAACATCTTATTATATAACATAACATAACTTCACGCCTTGTTTCCCCGAAGGGTTGGACAGAGGTGTCCCTGTAGCAGGTACACCCACATTTCGCCAGTTATGTTTAAGTCCCATGTAATAGGGGGCGAGCCTATTGCCATCAACCGGGCACAAATCTAGACTCCGAGCTGCTACTGAGAAATTTCAGATAGAAAAATCCAATAACACTTTGCCCGACCCAGGAATCGAACCCAGGACCTCATGCTCAGCAGTAGCGCTTGCGACCACTAGACCAACGAGGCAGTCGTACCTACACAAGTCATAATTGAAGTGTGACCACGTATTTGTGCTATTATTATGAACAGATATGATCTCGTTGCAAGTTAGGTTAAATTAGGTTTTATGGTATATATTTTACTCTATTATTTCCAATGGTGGTACAATAAGGTGGGCTTAAAGCCATTATATATAACGCATATTTCTGTTTTATTATCCTTCTTGGGAATCGAATGCAAGCATAAAGATCGGGGCCAAAGCCATTTTAGCTACCACAGAAACTAGGCGACCTGTTAGAACTCTACAATTAGCAATAATAACAATATGGAAGTAAATATACCCTTTTAAACACCATATTTGGTTGCAAACTTCCCGCCAACCTAATAAGTTGCGTGAAAACCGTCTATTAGCCTACATTCCAATTTTTCTCACCATGAAAAATGCCGCCTTTCAGAATAAACGTGACTGGTGGAATTCATTCATGGTGTTTCAGTGAATACCGGTATGTTTCTATGGAGTTCTAGCGGCGCGGCGCGGTGGTGCGGTGGTGCGGTGGTGCGGTGGTGCGGTGGTCTGGGTGCCGAGCTACGTCATAATTCCATGAGTGGGCAATTTTCGTGTGTCAAGGTTGCACAATGGCTAAGCTTAAAGCGTAAGCGTTTTCAAGCTATTTCTAGAAAGTTCTGTTGTGTTCTTTATATTTCTGTGGTCAGTATTGCCTAGATCAATAAAAGCTCTTGGCACTTTAACTTATACAATCAGAAAGTTATAGTTAGTGTAAGTATTGAATGTAAACCTAACTAAAATTATTAGCAAACTAAAATATCGCGTCGAAAAATTCCTCCGCAACGACTGGTAACGTACCCAAGAGACTGGCGGCATTACCACGTTGTATGGCAATGCTTAGCGTCTGGCCAAGGTCTTGGATCACGGGAAGTGTCAACCAGTCGTTTGGAGATTTCATTGAACAGACCGTGAGCACTCGGACTCCACGGCCCTAGGGTTTCAACCCCAAACGGCTCGAAAATACAGTGACCTATAAGGTTATTATACTTTCGCCGCTTGAGGTTTTCCGCAGCCGCAGCGGCAGCGCCAGCGCAGCACGCTGAGCCAGGAAGATGGGATGGCGCTAGAGTATCGAGTGAATGTAAATAAACGAAAATTATTTGAAAAAAAAGAAAACCTTTTATTAGAATTATCCTTTACTAATATTATAAATGTGAAAAAGAGTTTGTTTGTCTTTTACGCTTTCACCCAAAAATGGCTGAACGGATTTGGATGAAATTTGGTACCTGGTTAGACCATGACCTGGGTTAGGACATAGGATACTTTTTATTCCGGTAGCACGTTTCTGTGGGATAATTTCCGACCTCCAAGCGGACAAAAGCTAGTAAGTACACAAAAACATAACTGGCGAAATGTGTGTGTACTATAGGTGCACCTCTGCACCTATAGTACACACCTTTCGGGGACACAAGGCGTGATGTTATGTGTGGTTAAAAATTAAACCAAAGAGTAGATAAGACCTAGAATAACTTACTCTGAAACAACAAATTCTCCGAAAAATATCATATTTCTAAACTATTATTATAAAGAGAATAGATTTGATTTTTTGTATGTTTGTTTGTAATTAATAAACTCAAAAGCTGGATCGATTTAAAAAATTCTTTCACCAGTAGAATGCTATATTATCACTGAGTAACATAGGCTTAATTTATAAAGATATCTCGCGGGAAAAGCCTCTGGCAGAAGCTAGTACATAATAATAACCTTAGACCCCCATTGTGGGTTCACTATCTTACTTAAACAAAATAATGCCGAGTCATCATACATCATCATTACTTCATACAAAGCGAAGAAATTGTCATAAACTGAGATAGATATGTGCTCTGAATCACAAGTAGATAAAATAAATGCGAGAGTAACATACATAACTCTTGAGAGATAAAACGATGAATGTACCCTACCTAATGGTGATGATAGCGTTACCGACGCTTCAGATGTATCAGCCTCGCTTGCAAAAAACTTTTAATCTTGTACTTACTTATTCTAGAAAGTAACTAAATGAATTGATTTTCATATTATCTATTTTGTGATGCTAATTAATAAGCTCATTTTCAAAGAGCCTTTCTTTATACAATTTGCTTAAACTTAACAGACGTTTCAACGTCAAAAACGTTAATCATTATTTTTCTTTATGAAACGTTTGTAAATAAGGAAGATAATTACTGGTGCTTCACTCAACGTACCTTAGGCATTAGCTTTTTTCCTTAAAACCTATACAACATGGAGGAAACTAGTTAACATAAGAGAAAATTTCCGTATTTTCTTCGATACTCGCTACAGTTTAGACGTAACATAAAATAATACCCTTTTTAGCCATTCACGAAACTCAAGGCAACGGGTACGCCAGAACAACGTAAAAT